>JARWAU010000046.1:0-601069 GCA_029958995.1 Bombus sonorus
AATGAACGATATATTTTTAAGAACAAATTATAATATTTCATATGTTTTGTTTCAGTTTTTCATAATTTCTACTTTTTCCAGTGCTTCTGGAAGGAAGCAGTGATGCTTCAAAACTAAACATGTAAGAATTTTTGCATACTGTACTCCAACTAATTTTATTCCTTATATTTTGCTTTAATTATTCAAAATGAAAAAACAAGTCTGATTTTATACTTTAATATCAGAGTTTCAGTTGTTACAGTAATTAGAGTTCACTAACAGTTTAACTTTTTTATTGTTATTAGAGTTTAAGGATTTCATAGAATTCCATATTACGTTATTTAAAAATGTTTTGCTGAATCATTACTTAATTTTCAAAATAAATTATTCACGCATGTATTATTTATATATCTATAAGAAGACATATGTTTTGTTAAAGGTTTATCACTCCTTCCTCTTTCTCCTGCTTCCTGAAAAGGACCTAGTGGTGCTTCAAAAGCCAAGAATGTAAGAAATATGTAAATTATTTAATTCTATTGTTTATATTTCAATCTGCTACTCCTAATTTGATTATTGTCACTAAAATTTTAATAGATATTAATAGACATTAATCCTCCACTGCTTTAAATTTTCCAATTAATTAACGTTATATCTATGAGCAAATAATAATATTCGATGCATTGTTACAGCTTTTTCCATGATGGGATTGCATAACTTCTCCTTGATAACGGTCTTCACGACGACTTTCCCTGAGCTACCATATCATCGATGACTACGTTCCTCGCATCTTATCGTGAGTCGCATGCATTTTTGTCCCTCTGGTCACTCAATCATGTCGTAGGACGAAAGGTCCGAATCGACACGGGTGACTGGTTGTATCACGTAGAATTTTTTGCGAGCACAGTGACCACGGGTATTTATTATACCCGTGAGTAGTAACATTTTCTTTTTCTATGTATTATTTATTAGTTCAGGATACGTCTTCTTGCACATCGCGTTTTTGTTTATGTTAATTACATGATACTGAGAAATTTTATACTAACAATATTAATAATACTACTAACTGATAAAAACGATATTATATTAACAATTAATTTGAATATTTGTGATTACTGCATACTTAATAATAACGATAATAAGTCATTTTTTATTTCACCTTCTATCCTCTGATGGCACTATTACGATGGATTTAATTGTTTGCCATTCATTTTTGAATTTGAGTATTGATTTAAAATATACATATAGGGATAGTAAAGTTCAGTCCTGCCGTACAAATATGCATGGAATTTTATGTGCAGGAAGAAATTTCGTGACAGACAAATTTTGGAATCAAAGCAACAAGTTTTGAATACTGCTTTTGAACTTTCGAAAATGTGCTTTGACGAAGAGATTGCCTGAGGGGTTGTTTGCAATAATATCTCACTTTGAGTCAATTATTAAAGAAATTTCTTATTCATTGTCAATTTGTCTCTTTTGTAATGGAATTTCAATAGTTCATAGAATCAATTATTTGAATGAATCATTATATTGCATTGATCTTGTTTATGCTGTTTTCTATAAATAAATTCAACACTAGTATTTCGGTAAATGATAAAATTAATAACCTAGACTATACAGTGATAGTAATAGAGATAAAGTTTGAAACTGAAAAATGAAGAGAGATTAGTCCGTTAGATACAAATTATATGCAGTAATACGTTTTTTAGTTATGATTTTCAGGTTTAACCCCTTCCGCATTCAATGCCAGGATCTCACTCACGTGCTCAGGTGCTACTTAGGTGAGAGAAAGGCAATGAGTACGATGACCATTGATTTTATAATAATTTATAAGCGACTGACGATGAGTTAGCGTATCGTGCACGATGCACTTTCCACATAGTGTGTGTGGTTAGGCTGTGGAATTGCGTCGCTTAGTATTTATTCTATTTACTACAAATCTAAATAATAAAAAATAAATCCAAACAAATATCATATCAATCACAACCTGTAAAAACAAAGATTCGTTATCGAATATAGGAAATCAAAGATTTTAGTGTCATTAATTTTATTGTTAAATTATAACAAATGGTACGTACCATATTTCGTACCATTCACAATTTCTTTGAAAAATCAACACACTCTCTGAATTGAATATTTGTAATGAATATTTGTAATTAAAATTGAGATTAACTTTTATCGCGTTTTATGCAATGGTCGCGCTAGCCTTCGTTAGTCGATTTCAGGAAAATGGTACGCACCTTAGAGTGTGCATGTGGTTTGCTAAGCTCGGGTGTCGCAGGCGTCCCGGGACGTCCTCTCTAGTGCAGGACCTTCGCGCCCGAGCGTTTGTGAGAGAACCGTGGAGCGAGTGCGTTGGTGTGCCTGTTTTGCCATTTTTAAATATAGCGCTAGGTACGATAGATAGCATACTTTCTGGTGTGTCTGTTAATTATAAGTAGGTAGGGCCGGGCAGCTTGGCACAGTCTCAGGTCGGGTAGGCGCGTTTTTTCGTGTGACCAACCTGTTTCTGGAAATTTATTTGAAAAATCGACGGTGAAACTGGCACGAGTAGAGCATGCCCTCGTCTCTGGTTTTGCCTGTCGATTTTCCGAATTTTGCGGTTGCGGTCGCGAGTGGGCTCGAAACGAACGTTTATTGCTCGAGCACGCACATGTAAGTGGGTAACGATCACCGCTGTGATCGTTAGTCAGTCCATGTGCACTTCAATCAGCTTCCGCGGTTTATATTTTTATTTTATAAGTTTTTCTTTTTTTTTTTTTTGTTTGCGATTTAGAAGACTCGAGCTTAGATTTAAGTTTCAGTGGGTATTGCGCCCGAAGAAAGAAGAGGCTATAAGCCGAAGAGGCCCGGCAAACTGCCACTCAAGAGGGCAACTACTAATGGCTGCCCATCCTCTGGGTCATCCAGAGCATGGGAAGTCATTATTGTTACTACTTTGTCACTACGCTCGCTTTTAGTATTTGTAATAGTAGTAGCTTTTGCTCTTTTGGCCGATGTATATATCGGTCCATCGTCCCATTGGGCAAATCGTGATTTCTCTTATTAGTGTTGCGACAAATTAATTACGGGTTGTATTAGAGTTGCGAAATAACATCGCGGCTTTTCATTAGCGTGGCGAAAAAATGATTACGGTTTGAACTAGAGTTGCGATAAAATGATAATCGCGTTTGCTTTAGAGTTGCGAATTATGTTATCGCAATTGTGTTTTCCAATTTTTATTATGAATTTTTAATATTTCTTATAGAACTATACGTAATTCCAGTTTACGTGTTAGTTTACAATTGATTTTATAGTATTGCAAGTAACAATACTAGAATATTTAAAGTAGCTCTTTCATATAGTAAATAGTAATCTTCATTAAATTCACTTTAAGAGTTAGCGTTGCGATATTGTACCATCGCGAGTTCTACTAATTTTACCATTTAGCGTTGCGAAAACGAATGATCGCGTTTTGTTAAGTACAGTTGCGTTTATAAAATGTCCGAACCCTCCGACTGCATTTATCAGACACTGTTCCTGGATCACACGATACAGCTGCAAGAGCTGTACAAGTGTGATCGTTTATCGGCGACCTCTTAAATGGTTGCACTTCGATCTCTCGCTATTAGTGTTGCATATTGCTTAAATACGAGTGCGTAGATTTATACTTAATAGCGTTGTGCATCAAATTTCGGATATTTTCAGAGTTTTTTGGTAATAGTAGATTAATTGATATTGCAAATATAACGAAGTACTCGTCGTGTTTGATTTTAAGAATTTTCTGCTTCATAAATATTCGTAGTAAATTAGCGTTGCGAAACTAGAATAGTCCGTTCCACTCTCGGCGTGTTGATCGGCTTTATATAGAGTGGAAGACGATCGAATATTAGTAGTACTTCTGGCTACTGCTTTGTTTCTTTTTCAGCGCCCGTTATTAATGCACCCCTTATTACTACGTTTATTACAGAAAATACTGCTATAAGACATATTCCTTTGTCAGCGTTAACGTTACCATGACTGCTAAAATACAGAACTTTATTGCGAATGTATAATATCTATATATATTTGTCGGAGATGAAAGGACAACGGGGTCACCCGTTGGAATTACTTGGAGAAACCTAAATAGCATTCACAGAATAACCCAGATACAGTCATTCGAAACTTGAGACAATGAGCTTAGGCTCGAGGCGACAACCGGTCGCCGAGCGTAGCCGCGGACACGGGATGAACGTTCCATCTAACAGAAAAGTACCAATATTATGAGACACACGTAGTATTAACAATCAAACCCCGGGCAAGAGCAATGTCGCAGCTACTCGGGTCTGCCTAGCAACGGCAGCAGTTTTGTTGGTATCCTGGGCCAACGTTAAACAAAGCTAACGCAATCGTAAGGAGAGGAAAGTTTCCATCAGTCAATTATTCTTGTGATCACCTTGGTGAGTGACACATCGTCTAGAGAGCAATATAAAGAGCGTCACAGCGAGCGATACTTTTCTGCACAGAAATTCTATTCTGAGTTTAATGAAGAGTGAGCCCGTGGACCGTGGATTCGCTATATCGAACCTAAGGTCATTGCCATTAGCGTCTAGTTACCGCGGTCACTGGTCGATCTTATTTCATCTGTATCCGTGATAATAAACGCTGTCTTGATTGTGCAACAACAATGAAAAACCCAGGCGAAGATTCTTTACACGCCCATAACCCAAGCCCCAACAACTCAAACCCGACATAGTTATATGTATGAAATTGTGAGGGATTTCATGCGTAACAAAGTATTATAATGAAATAGACACTAATGTTGCTATAAAGGCCTGAAATAGTTTCTAATTTAACGTTACATGGCATTACGTTGTAACATATAACATTGAATAGTATTACGATCTAACGTGTAACGTTATATAGTAAAACGTTATAACGTATCACGTTATATAGTATTACAGTGTAACGTATAACGTTAGATAATATTACAGTAAAAAGTATAACATTATATAGAATTACGTTTTGACGTTTAACTTTATATACTATTAAGTTATAAAGTATAACGTTATATATTATTACCCTATAACGCATAACGTTATAAACTATCGCCTTATAACGCATAATGTTATATAGTATTACCTTATAGCGTATACCGTTGTATACTATTACCTTATAAAGTATAGCGTTATACACTATTACGTTATAACGTATAACGTTATATACCATTACGTTATAACGAATAACGTTATGTAGCATTACGTTATAACGTATAACGTTATGTAGCATTACGATATAATGTATATCGTTATATACTGTTACCATATAACGCATAACGTTATGTAGCATTACCTTATAACGTATAACGTTATGTAGCATTACCATATAACGTATAACGTTATATACTGTTACGTTATAACGCATAACGTTATGTAGCATTACCATATAACGTACAACGTTATGTAACATTACGTTATAACGTATAACGTTATATACTGTTACCATCTAACGTATACCGTTATGTAGCATTACGTTATAACGTATAACGTTATATACTGTTACCATATAACGTATAACGTTATGTAGCATTACCATATAATATATAACGTTATGTAACATTAGCTTATAACGTATAACGTTATGTAGCATTACCATATAACGTATAACGTTAAATACTGTTACGTTATAACGTATAACGTTATGTAGCATTACCATATAACGTATAACTTTATGTAGCATTACGTTATAACGTATAACGTTATATACTGTTACCATATAACGTATAACGTTATGTAGCATTATCATATAACGTATAACGTTATGTAGCATTACCTTATATAATATAAAGTTATGTAGCATTACGTTATAACGTATGACGTTATATACTGTTACCATATAACGTATAATGTTATGTAGCATTACGTTATAATGTATATCGTTATATACTGTTACCATATGACGTATAACGTTATGTAGCATTACCTTATAACGTATAACGTTATGTAGCATTACCATATAACGTATAACGATATATAATGTTACCATATAACGTATAACGTTATGTAGCATTACCATATATCGTATAACGTTATATACTATTACCTTATAACGTTTAACGTTATGTAGCATTACGTTGTAACCTATAACGTTATTTACTATTACCATATAACGTATAACGTTATGTTGCATTACGTTATAACGTATAACGTTATTTGCTATTACCTTATAACGTATAACGTTATGTAGCATTACGTTATAACGTATAACGTTATATACTGTTACCATATAACTTATAACGTTATGTAGCATTACCTTATATCGTATAACGTTATATACTATTACCTTATAACGTTTAACGTTATGTAGCATTACGTTATAACGTATAACGTTATTTACTATTACCTTATAACGTATAACGTTATGTAGCATTACGTCATAACGTATAACGCTATTTACTATTACCTAATAACGTATAACGTTATGTAGCATTACGTTATAATGTATATCGTTATATACTGTTACCATATGACGTATAACGTTATGTAGCATTACCTTATAACGTATAACGTTATGTAGCATTACGTTATAACGTATAACGTTATGTAGCATTACGTTATAACGTAGCAAGTTATATACTATTACCTTATAACGTATAACGTCATGTAGCATTACGTTATAACGTATAACGTTATATACTGTTACCATATAACGTATAACGTTATGTAGCATTACGTTATAACGTATAACGTTATGTAGCTTTACGTTATAACGTATAACGTTATATACTGTTACCATATAACGTATAACGTTATGTAGCGTTACCATATAATGTATAACGTTATGTAGCATTACCTTATAACGTATAACGTTATGTAGCTATACGTTATAACGTATAACGTTATATACTGTTACCATATAACGTGTAACGTTATGTAGCGTTACCATATAATGTATAACGTTTTGTAGCATTACGTTATAACGTATAACGTTACATACTGTTACCATATAACGTATAACGTTATGTAGCACTACCTTATAATGTATAACGTTACGTAGCATTACGTTATAAGGTATAACGTTATATACTGTTTCCATATAACGTATAACGTTATGTAGCATTACCATATAACGTATAACGTTATGTAGCATTACTATATAACGTATAATGTTATGTAGCATTACGTTATAATGTATATCGTTATATACTGTTACCATATGACGTATAACGTTATATAGCATTACCATATAACGTATAACGTTATGTAGCATTACGTTATAACGTATAATGTTACATACTGTTACCATATAACGTATAACGTTATGTAGCATTACCTTATATCGTATAACGTTATATACTATTACCTTATAACGTTTAACGTTATGTAGCATTACCTTATATAGTATAAAGTTATGTAGCATTATGTTATAACGTGTAACGTTATTTACTATTACCTTATAACGTATAACGTTATGTAGCATTACGTTATAACGTATAACGTTATATACTGTTACCATATAACGTATAACGTTATGTAGCATTACGATATAGTGTATAACGTTATGTACCATTACCATATAACGTATAACGTTATGTAGCATTACGTTATAACGTATAACGTTATGTAGCATTACCATATAATGTATAACGTTATGTAGCATTACCATATAACGTGTAACGTTATGTAGCATTACGTTATAGCGTATAACGTTATATACTGTTACCATATAACGTATAACGTTATGTAGCATTACCATATAACGTATAACGTTATGTAGCATTACCTTATATAGTATAAAGTTATGTAGCATTACCTTATAGCGTATAACGTTATCTAGTGTTACGTTATAACGTATAACGTTATGTAGCATTACCATATAACGTATAACGTTATGTAGCATTACGTTATAGCGTATAACGTTATATGCTGTTACCATATAACGTATAACGTTATGTAGCAATACCATATAACGTATAACGTTATGTAGCATTACGTTATAACGTATAACGTTATTTACTATTACCTTATAACGTATAACGTTATGTAGCATTACGTTATAACGTATAACGTTATGTGGCATTACGTTATAACGTAGAAAGTTATATACTATTACCTTATAACGTATAACGTCATGTAGCATTACGTTATAACGTATAACGTTATATACTGTTACCATATAACGTATAACGTTATGTAGCATTACGTTATAACGTATAACGTTATGTAGCTTTACGTTATAACGTATAGCGTTATATACTGTTACCATATAACGTATAACGTTATGTAGCATTACCTTATAACGTATAAAGTTATATACTGTTACCATATAACGTATAACGTTATGTAGCATTACCATATAGTGTATAACGTTATGTAGCATTACCTTATAGCGTATAACGTTATCTACTGTTACGTTATAACGTATAACGTTATGTAGCATTACCATATAACGTATAACGTCATGCAGCATTACGTTGTAACGTATAACGTTATATACTATTACCTTATAATGTTTAACGTTATGTAGCATTACGTTATAACGTATAACGTTATTTACTATTACCTTATAACGTATAACGTTATGTAGCATTACGTTATAACGTATAACGTTATATACTGTTACGTTATAACGTATAACGTTATATACTGTTACGTTATAACGTATAATATTATGTAGCATTACCATGTAACGTATAACGCTATATAGCATTACGTTATAACGTATAACGTTACATACTGTTACCATATATCGTATAACGTTATGTAGCATTACCTTATATCGTATAACGTTATATACTATTACCTTATAACGTTTAACGTTATGTAGCATTACGTTATAACGTATAACGTTATTTATTATTACCTTATAACGTATAACGTTCTGTAGCATTACGTTATAACGTATAACGTTATGTAGCATTACGTTATAACGTATAACGTTGTATACTGTTACGTTATAATGTATAACGTTATGTAGCATTACCATATAACGTATAACGTCATGTAGCATTACGTTGTAACGTATAACGTTCTATACTATTACCTTATAACGTATAACGTCATGTAGCATTACGTTGTAACGTATAACGTTCTATACTATTACCTTATAACGGTTAACATTATGTAGCATTACGTTATAACGTATAACGTTATATACTGTTACGTTATAACGTATAACGTTATGTAGCATTACCATATAACGTATAACGTCATGTAGCATTACGTTGTAACGTATAACGTTCTATACTATTACCTTATAACGTATAACGTCATGTAGCATTACGTTGTAACGTATAACGTTCTATACTATTACCTTATAACGATTAACATTATGTAGCATTACGTTATAACGTATAACGTTGTATACTGTTACGTTATAATGTATAACGTTATGTAGCATTACCATATAACGTATAACGTCATGTAGCATTACGTTGTAACGTATAACGTTCTATACTATTACCTTATAACGATTAACATTATGTAGCATTACGTTATAACGTATAACGTTATCTACTGTTACGTTATAACGTATAACGTTATATACTGTTACGTTATAACGTATAACGTTATGTAGCATTACCATATAACGTATAACGCTATGTAGCATTACGTTATAACGTATAACGTTGTATACTGTTACGTTATAACGTATAACGTTACGTAGCATTACCATATAACGTATAACGTTATGTAGCATTACCTTATAATGTATAACGTTATGTAGCATTACGTTATAGCGTATAACGTTATATACTGTTACCATATAACGTATAACGTTATGTAGCATTACCATATAACGTATAACGTTATGTAGCATTACCATATAACGTATAAGGTTATGTAGCATTACCACATAACGTATAACGTTATATACTGTTACCATATAACGTATAACGTTATGTAGCATTACCATATAACGTATAACGTTATGTAGCATTACCATATAATGTATAACGTTATGTAGCATTACCTTATAGCGTATAACGTTATCTACTGTTACGTTATAACGTATAACGTTATATACTGTTACGTTATAACGTATAACGTTATGTAGCATTACCATATAACGTATAACGCTATGTAGCATTACGTTATAACGTATAACGTTACGTAGCATTACCATATAACGTATAACGTTACGTAGCATTACCATATAACGTATAACGTTATGTAGCATTACCTTATAATGTATAACGTTATGTAGCATTACGTTATAGCGTATAACGTTATATACTGTTACCATATAACGTATAACGTTATGTAGCATTACCACATAACGTATAACGTTATGTAGCATTACCTTATAATGTATAACGTTATGTAGCATTACGTTATAGCGTATAACATTATATACTGTTACCATATAACGTATAACGTTATGTAGCATTACCATATAACGTATAACGTTATGTAGCATTACCATATAACGTATAACGTTATGTAGCATTACCTTATAATATATAACGTTATGTAGCATTACGTTATAGCGTATAACGTTATATACTGTTACCATATAACGTATAACTTTATGTAGCATTACCATATAATGTATAACGTTATGTAGCATTACCATATAACGTATAACCTCATGTAGCATTACGTTGTAACGCATAACGTTATATACTACTACCTTATAACGTATAACGTTTTGTAGCATTACGTTATAACGTATAACGTTATATACTGTTACCATATAACGTATAACGTTATGTAGCATTACCATATAACGTATAACGTTATGTAGCATTACCATATAGCGTATAACGTTATGTAGCTTTACCATATAACGTATAAGGTTATGTAGCATTAGCACATAACGTATAACGTTATATACTGTTACCATATAACGTATAACGTTATGTAGCATTACCATATAATGTATAACGTTATGTAGCATTACCGTATAGCGTATAACGTTATCTACTGTTACGTTATAACGTATAACGTTATATACTGTTACGTTATAACGTATAACGTTATGTAGCATTACCATATAACGTATAACGCTATGTAGCATTACGTTATAACGTATAACGTTGTATACTGTTACGTTATAACGTATAACGTTACGTAGCATTACCATATAACGTATAACGTTATGTAGCATTACCTTATAATGTATAACGTTATGTAGCATTACGTTATAGCGTATAACGTTATATACTGTTACCATATAACGTATAACGTTATGTAGCATTACCATATAACGTATAACGTTATGTAGCATTACCATATAAAGTATAAGGTTATGTAGCATTACCACATAACGTATAACGTTATATACTGTTACGTTATAACGTATAACGTTATGTAGCATTACCATATAACGTATAACGCTATGTAGCATTACGTTATAACGTATAACGTTGTATACTGTTACGTTATAACGTATAACGTTACGTAGCATTACCATATAACGTATAACGTTATGTAGCATTACCTTATAATGTATAACGTTATGTAGCATTACGTTATAGCGTATAACGTTATATACTGTTACCATATAACTTATAACGTTATGTAGCATTACCATATAACGTATAACGTTATGTAGCATTACCTTATAATGTATAACGTTATGTAGCATTACGTTATATCGTATAACGTTATATACTGTTACCATATAACGTATAACGTTATGTAGCATTACCATATTACGTATAACGTTATGTAGCATTACCATATAACGTATAACGTTATGTAGCATTACCTTATAATGTATAACGTTATGTAGCATTACGTTATAGCGTATAACGTTATATACTGTTACCATATAACGTATAACGTTATATACTGTTACCATATAACGTATAACGTTATGTAGCATTACCATATAATGTATAACGTTATGTAGCATTACCTTATAGCGTATAACGTTATATACTGTTACCATATAACGTATAACGTTATGTAGCATTACCATATAACGTATAACGTTATGTAGCATTACCATATAACGTATAACGTTATGTAGCATTACGTTATAACGTATAACGTTATGTAGCATTACGTTATAACGTATAACGTTATATACTGTTAACATATAACGTATAACGTTATGTAGCATTACCATATAATGTATAACGTTATGTAGCATTACCATATAACGTATAACGTTATGTAGCATTACCATATAACGTATAACGTTATGTAGCATTTCGTTATAACGTATAACGTTATATACTGTTACCATATAACGTATAACGTTGTGTAGCATTACCATATAATGTATAACGTTATGTAGCATTACCTTATAACGTATAACGTTATGTAGCATTACCTTATAACGTATAACGTTATGTAGCATTACCTTATAATGTATAACGTTATGTAGCATTACGTTATAGCGTATAACGTTATATACTGTTACCATATAACGTATAACGTTATATACTGTTACCATATAACGTATAACGTTATGTAGCATTACCATATAATGTATAACGTTATGTAGCATTACCTTATAGCGTATAACGTTATCTACTGTTATGTTATAACGTATAACGTTATGTAGCATTACCATATAACGTATAACGTTATGTACCATTACGTTATAGCGTATAACGTTATATACTGTTACCATATAACTTATAACGTTATGTAGCATTACCATATAACGTATAACGTTATGTAGCATTACCTTATAATGTATAACGTTATGTAGCATTACGTTATATCGTATAACGTTATATACTGTTACCATATAACGTATAACGTTATGTAGCATTACCATATTACGTATAACGTTATGTAGCATTACCATATAACGTATAACGTTATGTAGCATTACCTTATAATGTATAACGTTATGTAGCATTACGTTATAGCGTATAACGTTATATACTGTTACCATATAACGTATAACGTTATATACTGTTACCATATAACGTATAACGTTATGTAGCATTACCATATAATGTATAACGTTATGTAGCATTACCTTATAGCGTATAACGTTATATACTGTTACCATATAACGTATAACGTTATGTAGCATTACCATATAACGTATAACGTTATGTAGCATTACCATATAACGTATAACGTTATGTAGCATTACGTTATAACGTATAACGTTATGTAGCATTACGTTATAACGTATAACGTTATATACTGTTAACATATAACGTATAACGTTATGTAGCATTACCATATAATGTATAACGTTATGTAGCATTACCATATAACGTATAACGTTATGTAGCATTACCATATAACGTATAACGTTATGTAGCATTTCGTTATAACGTATAACGTTATATACTGTTACCATATAACGTATAACGTTGTGTAGCATTACCATATAATGTATAACGTTATGTAGCATTACCTTATAACGTATAACGTTATGTAGCATTACCTTATAACGTATAACGTTATGTAGCATTACCTTATAATGTATAACGTTATGTAGCATTACGTTATAGCGTATAACGTTATATACTGTTACCATATAACGTATAACGTTATATACTGTTACCATATAACGTATAACGTTATGTAGCATTACCATATAATGTATAACGTTATGTAGCATTACCTTATAGCGTATAACGTTATCTACTGTTATGTTATAACGTATAACGTTATGTAGCATTACCATATAACGTATAACGTTATGTACCATTACGTTATAGCGTATAACGTTATATACTGTTACCATATAACGTATAACGTTATGTAGCATTACCATATAACGTATAACGTTATGTAGCATTACGTTATAACGTATAACGTTATGTAGCATTACGTTATAACGTATAACGTTATGTAGCATTACGTTATAACGTATAACGTTATATACTGTTAACATATAACGTATAACGTTATGTAGCATTACCATATAATGTATAACGATATGTAGCATTACCATATAACGTATAACGTTATGTAGCATTTCGTTATAACGTATAACGTTATATACTGTTACGTTATAACGTATAACGTTATGTAGCATTATCATATAACGTATAACGTTATGTAGCATTACGTTATAACGTATAACGATATATACTGTTACCGTATAACGTATAACGTTATGTAGCATTACCTTATATAGTATAAAGTTATGTAGCATTACGTTATAACGTGTAACGTTTTTTACTATTACCTTATAACGTATAACGTTATGTAGCAGTACGTTATAACGTATAACGTTATATACTGTTACCATATAAGGTATAACGTTATGTAGCATTACGATATAATGTATAACGTTATGTACCATTACCATATAACGTATAGCGTCATGTAGCATTACGTTATAACGTATAACGTTATGTAGCATTACCATATAATGTATAACGTTATGTAGCATTACCATATAACGTGTAACGTTATGTAGCATTACGTTATAGCGTATAACGTTATATACTGTTACCATATAACGTATAACGTTATGTAGCATTACCATATAACGTATAACGTTATGTAGCATTACCTTATATAGTATAAAGTTATGTAGCATTACCTTATAGCGTATAACGTTATCTACTGTTACGTTATAACGTATAACGTTATGTAGCATTACCATATAACGTATAACGTTATGTAGCATTACGTTATAGCGTATAACGTTATATACTGTTACCATATAACGTATAACGTTATGTAGCAATACCATATAACGTATAACGTTATGTAGCAATACCATATAACGTATAACGTTATGTAGCATTACGTTATAACGTATAACGTTATTTACTATTACCTTATAACGTATAACGTTATGTAGCATTACGTTATAACGTATAACGTTATGTAGCATCACGTTATAACGTAGAAAGTTATATACTATTACCTTATAACGTATAACGTCATGTAGCATTACGTTATAACGTATAACGTTATATACTGTTACCATATAACGTATAACGTTATGTAGCATTACGTTATAACGTATAACGTTATGTAGCTCTGCGTTATAACGTATAACGTTATATACTGTTACCATATAACGTATAACGTTATGTAGCGTTACCATATAATGTATAACGTTATGTAGCATTACCTTATAACGTATAACGTTATATACTGTTACCATATAACGTATAACGTTATGTAGCATTACCATATAGTGTATAACGTTATGTAGCATTACCTTATAGCGTATAACGTTATCTACTGTTACGTTATAACGTATAACGTTATATACTGTTACGTTATAACGTATAACGTTATGTAGCATTACCATATAACGTATAACGCTATGTAGCATTACGTTATAAGGTATAACGTTACATACTGTTACCATATAACGTATAACGTTATGTAGCATTACCTTATATCGTATAACGTTATATACTATTACCTTATAACGTTTAACGTTATGTAGCATTACGTTATAACGTATAACGTTATTTATTATTACCTTATAACGTATAACGTTATGTAGCATTACGTTATAACGTATAACGTTGTATACTGTTACGTTATAACGTATAACGTTATGTAGCATTACCATATAACGTATAACGTCATGTAGCATTACGTTGTAACGTATAACGTTATATACTATTACCTTATAATGTTTAACGTTATGTAGCATTACGTTATAACGTATAACGTTATTTACTATTACCTTATAACGTATAACGTTATGTAGCATTACCTTATATCGTATAACGTTATATACTATTACCTTATAACGTTTAACGTTATGTAGCATTACCAAATAACGTATAACGTTATTTACTATTACTTTATAACGTATAACGTTATGTAGCATTACCATATAACGTATAAGGTTATGTAGCATTACCACATAACGTATAACGTTATATACTGTTACCATATAACGTATAACGTTATGTAGCATTACCATATAGTGTATAACGTTATGTAGCATTACCTTATAGCGTATAACGTTATCTACTGTTACGTTATAACGTATAACGTTATGTAGCATTACCATATAGTGTATAATGTTATGTAGCATTACCTTATAGCGTATAACGTTATCTACTGTTACGTTATAACGTATAACGTTATGTAGCATTACCATATAGTGTATAATGTTATGTAGCATTACCTTATAGCGTATAACGTTATCTACTGTTACGTTATAACGTATAACGTTATGTAGCATTACCTTATAACGTATAACGTTATGTAGCATTACCTTATATCGTATAACGTTATATACTATTACCTTATAACGTTTAACGTTATGTAGCATTACCAAATAACGCATAACGTTATTTACTATTACTTTATAACGTATAACGTTATGTAGCATTACCATATAACGTATAAGGTTATGTAGCATTACCACATAACGTATAACGTTATATACTGTTACCATATAACGTATAACGTTATGTAGCATTACCATATAGTGTATAACGTTATGTAGCATTACCTTATAGCGTATATCGTTATCGACTGTTACGTTATAACGTATAACGTTATGTAGCATTACCATATAACGTATAACGCTATGTAGCATTACGTTATAACGTATAACGATACATACTGTTACGTTATAACGTATAACGTTATGTAGCATTACCATATAGTGTATAACGTTATGTAGCATTACCTTATATCGTATAACGTTATATACTATTACCTTATAACGTTTAACGTTATGTAGCATTACGTTATAACGTATAACGTTATTTATTATTACCTTATAACGTATAACGTTCTGTAGCATTACGTTATAACGTATAACGTTATGTAGCATTACCATATAACGTATAACGCTATGTAGCATTACGTTATAACGTATAACGTTGTATACTGTTACGTTATAACGTATAACGTTACGTAGCATTACCATATAACGTATAACGTTATGTAGCATTACCTTATAATGTATAACGTTATGTAGCATTACGTTATAGCGTATAATTATATACTGTTACCATATAACTTATAACGTTATGTAGCATTACCATATAACGTATAACGTTATGTAGCATTACCTTATAATGTATAACGTTATGTAGCATTACGTTATAGCGTATAACGTTATATACTGTTACCATATAACGTATAACGTTATGTAGCATTACCATATTACGTATAACGTTATGTAGCATTACCATATAACGTATAACGTTATGTAGCATTACCTTATAATGTATAACGTTATGTAGCATTACGTTATAGCGTATAACGTTATATACTGTTACCATATAACGTATAACGTTATATACTGTTACCATATAACGTATAACGTTATGTAGCATTACCATATAATGTATAACGTTATGTAGCATTACCTTATAGCGTATAACGTTATCTACTGTTATGTTATAACGTATAACGTTATGTAGCATTACCATATAACGTATAACGTTATGTACCATTACGTTATAGCGTATAACGTTATATACTGTTACCATATAACGTATAACGTTATGTAGCATTACCATATAACGTATAACGTTATGTAGCATTACCATATAACGTATAACGTTATGTAGCATTACGTTATAACGTATAACGTTATGTAGCATTACGTTATAACGTATAACGTTATATACTGTTAACATATAACGTATAACGTTATGTAGCATTACCATATAATGTATAACGTTATGTAGCATTACCATATAACGTATAACGTTATGTAGCATTTCGTTATAACGTATAACGTTATATACTGTTACCATATAACGTATAACGTTGTGTAGCATTACCATATAATGTATAACGTTATGTAGCATTACCTTATAACGTATAACGTTATGTAGCATTACCTTATAACGTATAACGTTATGTAGCATTACCATATAATGTATAACGTTATGTAGCATTACCTTATAGCGTATAACGTTATATACTGTTACCATATAACGTATAACGTTATGTAGCATTACCATATAACGTATAACGTTATGTAGCATTACCATATAACGTATAACGTTATGTAGCATTACGTTATAACGTATAACGTTATGTAGCATTACGTTATAACGTATAACGTTATATACTGTTAACATATAACGTATAACGTTATGTAGCATTACCATATAATGTATAACGTTATGTAGCATTACCATATAACGTATAACGTTATGTAGCATTACCATATAACGTATAACGTTATGTAGCATTTCGTTATAACGTATAACGTTATATACTGTTACCATATAACGTATAACGTTGTGTAGCATTACCATATAATGTATAACGTTATGTAGCATTACCTTATAACGTATAACGTTATGTAGCATTACCTTATAACGTATAACGTTATGTAGCATTACCTTATAATGTATAACGTTATGTAGCATTACGTTATAGCGTATAACGTTATATACTGTTACCATATAACGTATAACGTTATGTAGCATTACCATATAATGTATAACGTTATGTAGCATTACCTTATAGCGTATAACGTTATCTACTGTTATGTTATAACGTATAACGTTATGTAGCATTACCATATAACGTATAACGTTATGTACCATTACGTTATAGCGTATAACGTTATATACTGTTACCATATAACGTATAACGTTATGTAGCATTACCATATAACGTATAACGTTATGTAGCATTACGTTATAACGTATAACGTTATGTAGCATTACGTTATAACGTATAACGTTATGTAGCATTACGTTATAACGTATAACGTTATATACTGTTAACATATAACGTATAACGTTATGTAGCATTACCATATAATGTATAACGATATGTAGCATTACCATATAACGTATAACGTTATGTAGCATTTCGTTATAACGTATAACGTTATATACTGTTACCATATAACGTATAACGTTGTGTAGCATTACCATATAATGTATAACGTTATGTAGCATTACCTTATAACGTATAACGTTATGTAGCATTACCTTATAACGTATAACGTTATGTAGCATTACCATATAACGTATAACGCTATGTAGCATTACCTTATAACGTATAACGATATATAGCATTACCATATAACGTATAACGTTATGTAGCATTACGTTATAGCGTATAACGTTATATACTGTTACCATATAACGTATAACGTTATGTTGCATTACCATATAACGCATAGCGTTATGTAGCATTACCGTATATAGTATAAAGTTATATACTGTAACGCTATAACGTATAACGTTATGTAGCATTATCATATAACGTATAACGTTATGTAGCATTACGTTATAACGTATAACGATATATACTGTTACCGTATAACGTATAACGTTATGTAGCATTACCTTATATAGTATAAAGTTATGTAGCATTACGTTATAACGTGTAACGTTTTTTACTATTACCTTATAACGTATAACGTTATGTAGCAGTACGTTATAACGTATAACGTTATATACTGTTACCATATAAGGTATAACGTTATGTAGCATTACGATATAATGTATAACGTTATGTACCATTACCATATAACGTATAGCGTCATGTAGCATTACGTTATAACGTATAACGTTATGTAGCATTACCATATAATGTATAACGTTATGTAGCATTACCATATAACGTATAACGTTATGTAGCATTACGTTATAGCGTATAACGTTATATACTGTTACCATATAACGTATAACGTTGTGTAGCATTACCATATAATGTATAACGTTATGTAGCATTACCTTATAACGTATAACGTTATGTAGCATTACCTTATAACGTATAACGTTATGTAGCATTACCATATAACGTATAACGCTATGTAGCATTACCTTATAACGTATAACGATATATAGCATTGCCATATAACGTATAACGTTATGTAGCATTACGTTATAGCGTATAACGTTATATACTGTTACCATATAACGTATAACGTTATGTTGCATTACCATATAACGCATAGCGTTATGTAGCATTACCGTATATAGTATAAAGTTATATACTGTAACGCTATAACGTATAACGTTATGTAGCATTATCATATAACGTATAACGTTATGTAGCATTACGTTATAACGTATAACGATATATACTGTTACCGTATAACGTATAACGTTATGTAGCATTACCTTATATAGTATAAAGTTATGTAGCATTACGTTATAACGTGTAACGTTTTTTACTATTACCTTATAACGTATAACGTTATGTAGCAGTACGTTATAACGTATAACGTTATATACTGTTACCATATAAGGTATAACGTTATGTAGCATTACGATATAATGTATAACGTTATGTACCATTACCATATAACGCATAGCGTCATGTAGCATTACGTTATAACGTATAACGTTATGTAGCATTACCATATAATGTATAACGTTATGTAGCATTACCATATAACGTGTAACGTTATGTAGCATTACGTTATAGCGTATAACGTTATATACTGTTACCATATAACGTATAACGTTATGTAGCATTACCATATAACGTATAACGTTATGTAGCATTACCTTATATAGTATAAAGTTATGTAGCATTACCTTATAGCGTATAACGTTATCTACTGTTACGTTATAACGTATAACGTTATGTAGCATTACCATATAACGTATAACGTTATGTAGCATTACGTTATAGCGTATAACGTTATATACTGTTACCATATAACGTATAACGTTATGTAGCAATACCATATAACGTATAACGTTATGTAGCATTACGTTATAACGTATAACGTTATTTACTATTACCTTATAACGTATAACGTTATGTAGCATTACGTTATAACGTATAACGTTATGTAGCATTACCATATAATGTATAACGTTATGTAGCATTACCATATAACGTATAACGTTATGTAGCATTACGTTATAGCGTATAACGTTATATACTGTTACCATATAACGTATAACGTTGTGTAGCATTACCATATAATGTATAACGTTATGTAGCATTACCTTATAACGTATAACGTTATGTAGCATTACCTTATAACGTATAACGTTATGTAGCATTACCATATAACGTATAACGCTATGTAGCATTACCTTATAACGTATAACGATATATAGCATTACCATATAACGTATAACGTTATGTAGCATTACGTTATAGCGTATAACGTTATATACTGTTACCATATAACGTATAACGTTATGTTGCATTACCATATAACGCATAGCGTTATGTAGCATTACCGTATATAGTATAAAGTTATATACTGTAACGCTATAACGTATAACGTTATGTAGCATTATCATATAACGTATAACGTTATGTAGCATTACGTTATAACGTATAACGATATATACTGTTACCGTATAACGTATAACGTTATGTAGCATTACCTTATATAGTATAAAGTTATGTAGCATTACGTTATAACGTGTAACGTTTTTTACTATTACCTTATAACGTATAACGTTATGTAGCAGTACGTTATAACGTATAACGTTATATACTGTTACCATATAAGGTATAACGTTATGTAGCATTACGATATAATGTATAACGTTATGTACCATTACCATATAACGTATAGCGTCATGTAGCATTACGTTATAACGTATAACGTTATGTAGCATTACCATATAATGTATAACGTTATGTAGCATTACCATATAACGTGTAACGTTATGTAGCATTACGTTATAGCGTATAACGTTATATACTGTTACCATATAACGTATAACGTTATGTAGCATTACCATATAACGTATAACGTTATGTAGCATTACCTTATATAGTATAAAGTTATGTAGCATTACCTTATAGCGTATAACGTTATCTACTGTTACGTTATAACGTATAACGTTATGTAGCATTACCATATAACGTATAACGTTATGTAGCATTACGTTATAGCGTATAACGTTATATACTGTTACCATATAACGTATAACGTTATGTAGCAATACCATATAACGTATAACGTTATGTAGCAATACCATATAACGTATAACGTTATGTAGCATTACGTTATAACGTATAACGTTATTTACTATTACCTTATAACGTATAACGTTATGTAGCATTACGTTATAACGTATAACGTTATGTAGCATCACGTTATAACGTAGAAAGTTATATACTATTACCTTATAACGTATAACGTCATGTAGCATTACGTTATAACGTATAACGTTATATACTGTTACCATATAACGTATAACGTTATGTAGCATTACGTTATAACGTATAACGTTATGTAGCTCTGCGTTATAACGTATAACGTTATATACTGTTACCATATAACGTATAACGTTATGTAGCGTTACCATATAATGTATAACGTTATGTAGCATTACCTTATAACGTATAACGTTATATACTGTTACCATATAACGTATAACGTTATGTAGCATTACCATATAGTGTATAACGTTATGTAGCATTACCTTATAGCGTATAACGTTATCTACTGTTACGTTATAACGTATAACGTTATATACTGTTACGTTATAACGTATAACGTTATGTAGCATTACCATATAACGTATAACGCTATGTAGCATTACGTTATAAGGTATAACGTTACATACTGTTACCATATAACGTATAACGTTATGTAGCATTACCTTATATCGTATAACGTTATATACTATTACCTTATAACGTTTAACGTTATGTAGCATTACGTTATAACGTATAACGTTATTTATTATTACCTTATAACGTATAACGTTATGTAGCATTACGTTATAACGTATAACGTTGTATACTGTTACGTTATAACGTATAACGTTATGTAGCATTACCATATAACGTATAACGTCATGTAGCATTACGTTGTAACGTATAACGTTATATACTATTACCTTATAATGTTTAACGTTATGTAGCATTACGTTATAACGTATAACGTTATTTACTATTACCTTATAACGTATAACGTTATGTAGCATTACCTTATATCGTATAACGTTATATACTATTACCTTATAACGTTTAACGTTATGTAGCATTACCAAATAACGTATAACGTTATTTACTATTACTTTATAACGTATAACGTTATGTAGCATTACCATATAACGTATAAGGTTATGTAGCATTACCACATAACGTATAACGTTATATACTGTTACCATATAACGTATAACGTTATGTAGCATTACCATATAGTGTATAACGTTATGTAGCATTACCTTATAGCGTATAACGTTATCTACTGTTACGTTATAACGTATAACGTTATGTAGCATTACCATATAGTGTATAATGTTATGTAGCATTACCTTATAGCGTATAACGTTATCTACTGTTACGTTATAACGTATAACGTTATGTAGCATTACCATATAGTGTATAATGTTATGTAGCATTACCTTATAGCGTATAACGTTATCTACTGTTACGTTATAACGTATAACGTTATGTAGCATTACCTTATAACGTATAACGTTATGTAGCATTACCTTATATCGTATAACGTTATATACTATTACCTTATAACGTTTAACGTTATGTAGCATTACCAAATAACGCATAACGTTATTTACTATTACTTTATAACGTATAACGTTATGTAGCATTACCATATAACGTATAAGGTTATGTAGCATTACCACATAACGTATAACGTTATATACTGTTACCATATAACGTATAACGTTATGTAGCATTACCATATAGTGTATAACGTTATGTAGCATTACCTTATAGCGTATATCGTTATCGACTGTTACGTTATAACGTATAACGTTATGTAGCATTACCATATAACGTATAACGCTATGTAGCATTACGTTATAACGTATAACGATACATACTGTTACGTTATAACGTATAACGTTATGTAGCATTACCATATAGTGTATAACGTTATGTAGCATTACCTTATATCGTATAACGTTATATACTATTACCTTATAACGTTTAACGTTATGTAGCATTACGTTATAACGTATAACGTTATTTATTATTACCTTATAACGTATAACGTTCTGTAGCATTACGTTATAACGTATAACGTTATGTAGCATTACCATATAACGTATAACGCTATGTAGCATTACGTTATAACGTATAACGTTGTATACTGTTACGTTATAACGTATAACGTTACGTAGCATTACCATATAACGTATAACGTTATGTAGCATTACCTTATAATGTATAACGTTATGTAGCATTACGTTATAGCGTATAATTATATACTGTTACCATATAACTTATAACGTTATGTAGCATTACCATATAACGTATAACGTTATGTAGCATTACCTTATAATGTATAACGTTATGTAGCATTACGTTATAGCGTATAACGTTATATACTGTTACCATATAACGTATAACGTTATGTAGCATTACCATATTACGTATAACGTTATGTAGCATTACCATATAACGTATAACGTTATGTAGCATTACCTTATAATGTATAACGTTATGTAGCATTACGTTATAGCGTATAACGTTATATACTGTTACCATATAACGTATAACGTTATATACTGTTACCATATAACGTATAACGTTATGTAGCATTACCATATAATGTATAACGTTATGTAGCATTACCTTATAGCGTATAACGTTATCTACTGTTATGTTATAACGTATAACGTTATGTAGCATTACCATATAACGTATAACGTTATGTACCATTACGTTATAGCGTATAACGTTATATACTGTTACCATATAACGTATAACGTTATGTAGCATTACCATATAACGTATAACGTTATGTAGCATTACCATATAACGTATAACGTTATGTAGCATTACGTTATAACGTATAACGTTATGTAGCATTACGTTATAACGTATAACGTTATATACTGTTAACATATAACGTATAACGTTATGTAGCATTACCATATAATGTATAACGTTATGTAGCATTACCATATAACGTATAACGTTATGTAGCATTTCGTTATAACGTATAACGTTATATACTGTTACCATATAACGTATAACGTTGTGTAGCATTACCATATAATGTATAACGTTATGTAGCATTACCTTATAACGTATAACGTTATGTAGCATTACCTTATAACGTATAACGTTATGTAGCATTACCTTATAATGTATAACGTTATGTAGCATTAAGTTATAGCGTATAACGTTATATACTGTTACCATATAACGTATAACGTTATATACTGTTACCATATAACGTATAACGTTATGTAGCATTACCATATAATGTATAACGTTATGTAGCATTACCTTATAGCGTATAACGTTATCTACTGTTATGTTATAACGTATAACGTTATGTAGCATTACCATATAACGTATAACGTTATGTACCATTACGTTATAGCGTATAACGTTATATACTGTTACCATATAACGTATAACGTTATGTAGCATTACCATATAACGTATAACGTTATGTAGCATTACGTTATAACGTATAACGTTATGTAGCATTACGTTATAACGTATAACGTTATATACTGTTAACATATAACGTATAACGTTATGTAGCATTACCATATAATGTATAACGATATGTAGCATTACCATATAACGTATAACGTTATGTAGCATTTCGTTATAACGTATAACGTTATATACTGTTACCATATAACGTATAACGTTGTGTAGCATTACCATATAATGTATAACGTTATGTAGCATTACCTTATAACGTATAACGTTATGTAGCATTACCTTATAACGTATAACGTTATGTAGCATTACCATATAACGTATAACGCTATGTAGCATTACCTTATAACGTATAACGATATATAGCATTACCATATAACGTATAACGTTATGTAGCATTACGTTATAGCGTATAACGTTATATACTGTTACCATATAACGTATAACGTTATGTTGCATTACCATATAACGCATAGCGTTATGTAGCATTACCGTATATAGTATAAAGTTATATACTGTAACGCTATAACGTATAACGTTATGTAGCATTATCATATAACGTATAACGTTATGTAGCATTACGTTATAACGTATAACGATATATACTGTTACCGTATAACGTATAACGTTATGTAGCATTACCTTATATAGTATAAAGTTATGTAGCATTACGTTATAACGTGTAACGTTTTTTACTATTACCTTATAACGTATAACGTTATGTAGCAGTACGTTATAACGTATAACGTTATATACTGTTACCATATAAGGTATAACGTTATGTAGCATTACGATATAATGTATAACGTTATGTACCATTACCATATAACGTATAGCGTCATGTAGCATTACGTTATAACGTATAACGTTATGTAGCATTACCATATAATGTATAACGTTATGTAGCATTACCATATAACGTATAACGTTATGTAGCATTACCTTATAATGTATAACGTTATGTAGCATTAAGTTATAGCGTATAACGTTATATACTGTTACCATATAACGTATAACGTTATGTAGCATTACGTTATAGCGTATAACGTTATATACTGTTACCATATAACGTATAACGTTGTGTAGCATTACCATATAATGTATAACGTTATGTAGCATTACCTTATAACGTATAACGTTATGTAGCATTACCTTATAACGTATAACGTTATGTAGCATTACCATATAACGTATAACGCTATGTAGCATTACCTTATAACGTATAACGATATATAGCATTACCATATAACGTATAACGTTATGTAGCATTACGTTATAGCGTATAACGTTATATACTGTTACCATATAACGTATAACGTTATGTTGCATTACCATATAACGCATAGCGTTATGTAGCATTACCGTATATAGTATAAAGTTATATACTGTAACGCTATAACGTATAACGTTATGTAGCATTATCATATAACGTATAACGTTATGTAGCATTACGTTATAACGTATAACGATATATACTGTTACCGTATAACGTATAACGTTATGTAGCATTACCTTATATAGTATAAAGTTATGTAGCATTACGTTATAACGTGTAACGTTTTTTACTATTACCTTATAACGTATAACGTTATGTAGCAGTACGTTATAACGTATAACGTTATATACTGTTACCATATAAGGTATAACGTTATGTAGCATTACGATATAATGTATAACGTTATGTACCATTACCATATAACGTATAGCGTCATGTAGCATTACGTTATAACGTATAACGTTATGTAGCATTACCATATAATGTATAACGTTATGTAGCATTACCATATAACGTGTAACGTTATGTAGCATTACGTTATAGCGTATAACGTTATATACTGTTACCATATAACGTATAACGTTATGTAGCATTACCATATAACGTATAACGTTATGTAGCATTACCTTATATAGTATAAAGTTATGTAGCATTACCTTATAGCGTATAACGTTATCTACTGTTACGTTATAACGTATAACGTTATGTAGCATTACCATATAACGTATAACGTTATGTAGCATTACGTTATAGCATATAACGTTATATACTGTTACCATATAACGTATAACGTTATGTAGCAATACCATATAACGTATAACGTTATGTAGCAATACCATATAACGTATAACGTTATGTAGCATTACGTTATAACGTATAACGTTATTTACTATTACCTTATAACGTATAACGTTATGTAGCATTACGTTATAACGTATAACGTTATGTAGCATCACGTTATAACGTAGAAAGTTATATACTATTACCTTATAACGTATAACGTCATGTAGCATTACGTTATAACGTATAACGTTATATACTGTTACCATATAACGTATAACGTTATGTAGCATTACGTTATAACGTATAACGTTATGTAGCTCTGCGTTATAACGTATAACGTTATATACTGTTACCATATAACGTATAACGTTATGTAGCGTTACCATATAATGTATAACGTTATGTAGCATTACCTTATAACGTATAACGTTATATACTGTTACCATATAACGTATAACGTTATGTAGCATTACCATATAGTGTATAACGTTATGTAGCATTACCTTATAGCGTATAACGTTATCTACTGTTACGTTATAACGTATAACGTTATATACTGTTACGTTATAACGTATAACGTTATGTAGCATTACCATATAACGTATAACGCTATGTAGCATTACGTTATAAGGTATAACGTTACATACTGTTACCATATAACGTATAACGTTATGTAGCATTACCTTATATCGTATAACGTTATATACTATTACCTTATAACGTTTAACGTTATGTAGCATTACGTTATAACGTATAACGTTATTTATTATTACCTTATAACGTATAACGTTATGTAGCATTACGTTATAACGTATAACGTTGTATACTGTTACGTTATAACGTATAACGTTATGTAGCATTACGTTATAACGTATAACGTTGTATACTGTTACGTTATAACGTATAACGTTATGTAGCATTACCATATAACGTATAACGTCATGTAGCATTACGTTGTAACGTATAACGTTATATACTATTACCTTATAATGTTTAACGTTATGTAGCATTACGTTATAACGTATAACGTTATTTACTATTACCTTATAACGTATAACGTTATGTAGCATTACCTTATATCGTATAACGTTATATACTATTACCTTATAACGTTTAACGTTATGTAGCATTACCAAATAACGTATAACGTTATTTACTATTACTTTATAACGTATAACGTTATGTAGCATTACCATATAACGTATAAGGTTATGTAGCATTACCACATAACGTATAACGTTATATACTGTTACCATATAACGTATAACGTTATGTAGCATTACCATATAGTGTATAACGTTATGTAGCATTACCTTATAGCGTATAACGTTATCTACTGTTACGTTATAACGTATAACGTTATGTAGCATTACCATATAGTGTATAATGTTATGTAGCATTACCTTATAGCGTATAACGTTATCTACTGTTACGTTATAACGTATAACGTTATGTAGCATTACCATATAACGTATAACGCTATGTAGCATTACGTTATAACGTATAACGATACATACTGTTACGTTATAACGTATAACGTTATGTAGCATTACCATATAACGTATAACGTCATGTAGCATTACGTTGTAACGTATAACGTTATATACTATTACCTTATAATGTTTAACGTTATGTAGCATTACGTTATAACGTATAACGTTATTTACTATTACCTTATAACGTATAACGTTATGTAGCATTACCTTATATCGTATAACGTTATATACTATTACCTTATAACGTTTAACGTTATGTAGCATTACCAAATAACGCATAACGTTATTTACTATTACTTTATAACGTATAACGTTATGTAGCATTACCATATAACGTATAAGGTTATGTAGCATTACCACATAACGTATAACGTTATATACTGTTACCATATAACGTATAACGTTATGTAGCATTACCATATAGTGTATAACGTTATGTAGCATTACCTTATAGCGTATAACGTTATCGACTGTTACGTTATAACGTATAACGTTATGTAGCATTACCATATAACGTATAACGCTATGTAGCATTACGTTATAACGTATAACGATACATACTGTTACGTTATAACGTATAACGTTATGTAGCATTACCATATAGTGTATAACGTTATGTAGCATTACCTTATATCGTATAACGTTATATACTATTACCTTATAACGTTTAACGTTATGTAGCATTACGTTATAACGTATAACGTTATTTATTATTACCTTATAACGTATAACGTTCTGTAGCATTACGTTATAACGTATAACGTTATGTAGCATTACGTTATAACGTATAACGTTGTATACTGTTACGTTATAATGTATAACGTTATGTAGCATTACCATATAACGTATAACGTCATGTAGCATTACGTTGTAACGTATAACGTTCTATACTATTACCTTATAACGTATAACGTCATGTAGCATTACGTTGTAACGTATAACGTTCTATACTATTACCTTATAACGGTTAACATTATGTAGCATTACGTTATAACGTATAACGTTATATACTGTTACGTTATAACGTATAACGTTATGTAGCATTACCATATAACGTATAACGTCATGTAGCATTACGTTGTAACGTATAACGTTCTATACTATTACCTTATAACGTATAACGTCATGTAGCATTACGTTGTAACGTATAACGTTCTATACTATTACCTTATAACGGTTAACATTATGTAGCATTACGTTATAACGTATAACGTTATATACTGTTACGTTATAACGTATAACGTTATGTAGCATTACCTTATAGCGTATAACGTTATCTACTGTTACGTTATAACGTATAACGTTATATACTGTTACGTTATAACGTATAACGTTATGTAGCATTACCATATAACGTATAACGCTATGTAGCATTACGTTATAACGTATAACGTTGTATACTGTTACGTTATAACGTATAACGTTACGTAGCATTACCATATAACGTATAACGTTATGTAGCATTACCTTATAATGTATAACGTTATGTAGCATTACGTTATAGCGTATAACGTTATATACTGTTACCATATAACGTATAACGTTATGTAGCATTACCATATAACGTATAACGTTATGTAGCATTACCATATAACGTATAAGGTTATGTAGCATTACCACATAACGTATAACGTTATATACTGTTACCATATAACGTATAACGTTATGTAGCATTACCATATAACGTATAACGTTATGTAGCATTACCATATAATGTATAACGTTATGTAGCATTACCTTATAGCGTATAACGTTATCTACTGTTACGTTATAACGTATAACGTTATATACTGTTACGTTATAACGTATAACGTTATATACTGTTACGTTATAACGTATAACGTTATGTAGCATTACCATATAACGTATAACGCTATGTAGCATTACGTTATAACGTATAACGTTACGTAGCATTACCATATAACGTATAACGTTACGTAGCATTACCATATAACGTATAACGTTATGTAGCATTACCTTATAATGTATAACGTTATGTAGCATTACGTTATAGCGTATAACGTTATATACTGTTACCATATAACGTATAACGTTATGTAGCATTACCACATAACGTATAACGTTATGTAGCATTACCTTATAATGTATAACGTTATGTAACATTACGTTATAGCGTATAACGTTATATACTGTTACCATATAACGTATAACGTTATGTAGCATTACCATATAACGTATAACGTTATGTAGCATTACCATATAACGTATAACGTTATGTAGCATTACCTTATAATATATAACGTTATGTAGCATTACGTTATAGCGTATAACGTTATATACTGTTACCATATAACGTATAACTTTATGTAGCATTACCATATAATGTATAACGTTATGTAGCATTACCATATAACGTATAACATCATGTAGCATTACGTTGTAACGCATAACGTTATATACTACTACCTTATAACGTATAACGTTTTGTAGCATTACGTTATAACGTATAACGTTATATACTGTTACCATATAACGTATAACGTTATGTAGCATTACCATATAACGTATATCGTTATGTAGCATTACCATATAGCGTATAACGTTATGTAGCTTTACCATATAACGTATAAGGTTATGTAGCATTAGCACATAACGTATAACGTTATATACTGTTACCATATAACGTATAACGTTATGTAGCATTACCATATAATGTATAACGTTATGTAGCATTACCGTATAGCGTATAACGTTATCTACTGTTACGTTATAACGTATAACGTTATATACTGTTACGTTATAACGTATAACGTTATGTAGCATTACCATATAACGTATAACGCTATGTAGCATTACGTTATAACGTATAACGTTGTATACTGTTACGTTATAACGTATAACGTTACGTAGCATTACCATATAACGTATAACGTTATGTAGCATTACCTTATAATGTATAACGTTATGTAGCATTACGTTATAGCGTATAACGTTATATACTGTTACCATATAACGTATAACGTTATGTAGCATTACCATATAACGTATAACGTTATGTAGCATTACCATATAAAGTATAAGGTTATGTAGCATTACCACATAACGTATAACGTTATATACTGTTACGTTATAACGTATAACGTTATGTAGCATTACCATATAACGTATAACGCTATGTAGCATTACGTTATAACGTATAACGTTGTATACTGTTACGTTATAACGTATAACGTTACGTAGCATTACCATATAACGTATAACGTTACGTAGCATTACCATATAACGTATAACGTTATGTAGCATTACCTTATAATGTATAACGTTATGTAGCATTACGTTATAACGTATAACGTTGTATACTGTTACGTTATAACGTATAACGTTATGTAGCATTACCGTATAACGTATAACGTCATGTAGCATTACGTTGTAACGTATAACGATCTATACTATTACCTTATAACGTATAACGTCATGTAGCATTACGTTGTAACGTATAACGTTCTATACTATTACCTTATAACGTTTAACGTTATGTAGCATTACGTTATAACGTATAACGTTATATACTGTTACGTTATAACGTATAACGTTATGTAGCATTACCATATAACGTATAACGTTATGTAGCATTACGTTATAACGTATAACGTTATGTAGCTTTACGTTATAACGTATAACGTTATATACTGTTACCATATAACGTATAACGTTATGTAGCGTTACCATATAACGTATAACGTTATATAGCTTTACCTTATAACGTATAACGTTATATACTATTACCTTATAACGTTTAACGTTATGTAGCATTACGTTATAACGTATAACATTATTTATTATTACCTTATATCGTATAACGTTATGTAGCATTACGTTATAACGTATAACGTTGTATACTGTTACGTTATAACGTATAACGTTATGTAGCATTACCATATAACGTATAACGTCATGTAGCATTACGTTGTAACGTATAACGATCTATACTATTACCTTATAACGTATAACGTCATGTAGCATTACGTTGTAACGTATAACGTTCTATACTATTACCTTATAACGTTTAACGTTATGTAGCATTACCATATAACGTATAACGTTATGTAGCATTACGTTATAACGTATAACGATATATACCGTTACCATATAACGTATAACGTTATGTAGCATTACCATATAATATATAACGTTATGTACCATTACCATATAACGTATAACGTTATGTAGCATTTCGTTATAACGTATAATGTTATATACTGTTACCATATAACGTATAACGTTATGTAGCATTAGCTTATATAGTGTAAAGTTATGTAGCATTACGTTATAACGTGTAACGTTATTTACTATTACCTTATAACGTATAACGTTATGTAGCATTACGTTATAACGTATAACGTTATATACTGTTAACATATAACGTATAACGTTATGTAGCATTACCATATAATGTATAACGTTATGTAGCATTACCATATAACGTATAACGTTATGTAGCATTTCGTTATAACGCATAACGTTATATACTGTTACCATATAACGTATAACGTTGTGTAGCATTACCATATAATGTATAACGTTATGTAGCATTACCATATAATGTATAACGTTATGTAGCATTACCTTATAACGTATAACGTTATGTAGCATTACCATATAACGTATAACGCTATGTAGCATTACCTTATAACGTATAACATTATATAGCATTACCATATAACGTATAACGTTATGTAGAATTACGTTATAGCGTATAACGTTATATACTGTTACCATATAACGTATAACGTTATGTTGCATTACCATATAACGTATAGCGTTATGTAGCATTACCGTATATAGTATAAAGTTATATACTGTAACGCTATAACGTATAACGTTATGTAGCATTATCATATAACGTATAACGTTATGTAGCATTACGTTATAACGTATAACGATATATACTGTTACCGTATAACGTATAACGTTATGTAGCATTACCATATAACGTATAAGGTTATGTAGCATTACCACATAACGTATAACGTTATATACTGTTACCATATAACGTATAACGTTATGTAGCATTACCATATAGTGTATAACGTTATGTAGCATTACCTTATAGCGTATAACGTTATCGACTGTTACGTTATAACGTATAACGTTATGTAGCATTACCATATAACGTATAACGTTATGTAGCATTACGTTATAGCGTATATCGTTATATACTGTTTCCATATAACGTATAACGTTATGTAGCATTACCATATAACGTATAACGTTATGTAGCATTACGTTATAACGTATAACGTTATGTAGCTTTTCGTTATAACGTATAACGTTATATACTGTTACCATATAACGTATAACGTTATGTAGCGTTACCATATAATGTATAACGTTATGTAGCTTTACCTTATAACGTATAACGTTATATAATATTACCTTATAACGTTTAACGTTATGTAGCATTACGTTATAACGTATAACATTATTTATTATTACCTTATATCGTATAACGTTATGTAGCATTACGTTATAACGTATAACGTTGTATACTGTTACGTTATAACGTATAACGTTATGTAGCATTACCATATAACGTATAACGTCATGTAGCATTACGTTGTAACGTATAACGATCTATACTATTACCTTATAACGTATAACGTCATGTAGCATTACGTTGTAACGTATAACGTTCTATACTATTACCTTATAACGTTTAACGTTATGTAGCATTACGTTATAACGTATAACGTTATATACTGTTACGTTATAACATATAACGTTATGTAGCATTACCATATAACGTATAACGTTATGTAGCATTACGTTATAACGTATAACGTTATGTAGCTTTACGTTATAACGTATAACGTTATATACTGTTACCATATAACGTATAACGTTATGTAGCGTTACCATATAATGTATAACGTTATGTAGCTTTACCTTATAACGTATAACGTTATATACTATTACCTTATAACGTTTAACGTTATGTAGCATTACGTTATAACGTATAACATTATTTATTATTACCTTATATCGTATAACGTTATGTAGCATTACGTTATAACGTATAAAGTTGTATACTGTTACGTTATAACGTATAACGTTATGTAGCATTACCATATAACGTATAACGTCATGTAGCATTACGTTGTAACGTATAACGATCTATACTATTACCTTATAACGTATAACGTCATGTAGCATTACGTTGTAACGTATAACGTTCTATACTATTACCTTATAACGTTTAACGTTATGTAGCATTACCATATAACGTATAACGTCATGTAGCATTACGTTGTAACGCATAACGTTATATACTACTACCTTATGACGTATAACGTTATCTAGCATTACCTTATAACGTATAACGTTATATACTGTTACGTTATAACGTATAACGTTATGTAGCATTACCTTATAATGTATAACGTTATGTAGCATTACGTTATAACGTATAACGTTATATACTGTTACCATACAACGTATAACGTTATGTAGCATTACCATATAACGTATAACGTTATGTAGCATTACCATATAACGTATAAGGTTATGTAGCATTAGCACATAACGTATAACGTTATATACTGTTACCATATAACGTATAACGTTATGTAGCATTACCATATAATGTATAACGTTATGTAGCATTACCTTATAGCGTATAACGTTATCTACTGTTACGTTATAACGTATAACGTTATATACTGTTACGTTATAACGTATAACGTTATGTAGCATTACCATATAACGTATAACGCTATGTAGCATTACGTTATAACGTATAACGTTACATACTGTTACGTTATAACGTATAACGTTATGTAGCATTACCTTATATCGTATAACGTTATATACTATTACTTTATAACGTTTAACGTTATGTAGCATTACGTTATAACCTATAACGTTATTTACTATTACCTTATAACGTATAACGTTATGTTGCATTACGTTATAACGTATAACGTTATATACTGTTACCATATAACGTATAACGTTATGTTGCGTTACCATATAACGTATAACGTTATGTTGCATTACCGTATATAGTATAAAGTTATGTAGCATTACGTTATAACGTATAACGTTATATACTGTTACCATATAACGCATAATGTTATGTAGCATTACGTTATAATGTATATCGTTGTATACTGTTACCATATGACGCATAACGTTATATACTGCTACATGATAACGTATAACGTTATGTAGCATTACCACATAACGTATAACGCTATGTAGCATTACCTTATAACGTTTAACGTTATGTAGCATTACGTTATAACCTATAACGTTATTTACTATTACCTTATAACGTATAATGTTATGTAGCATTACGTTATAATGTATATCGTTGTATACTGTTACCATATGACGTATAACGTTATGTAGCATTACTTTATAATGTATATCGTTGTATACTGTTACCATATGACGTATAACGTTATGTAGCATTACCTTATATCGTATAACGTTATGTAGCATTACCATATAACGTATAACGTTATATACTGTAACGTTATAACGTATAACGTTATGTAGCATTATCATATAACGTATAACGTTATGTAGCATTACGTTATAACGTATAACGATATATACCGTTACCATATAACGTATAACGTTATGTAGCATTACCATATAATGTATAACGTTATGTACCATTACCATATAACGTATAACGTTATGTAGCATTTCGTTATAACGTATAATGTTATATACTGTTACCATATAACGTATAACGTTATGTAGCATTAGCTTATATAGTGTAAAGTTATGTAGCATTACGTTATAACGTGTAACGTTATTTACTATTACCTTATAACGTATAACGTTATGTAGCATTACCATATAACGTATAACGTTATGTAGCATTTCGTTATAACGCATAACGTTATATACTGTTACCATATAACGTATAACGTTGTGTAGCATTACCATATAATGTATAACGTTATGTAGCATTACCATATAATGTATAACGTTATGTAGCATTACCTTATAACGTATAACGTTATGTAGCATTACCATATAACGTATAACGCTATGTAGCATTACCTTATAACGTATAACGTTATATAGCATTACCATGTAACGTATAACGTTATGTAGCATTTCGTTATAGCGTATAACGTTATATACTGTTACCATATAACGTATAACGTTATGTTGCATTACCATATAACGTATAGCGTTATGTAGCATTACCGTATATAGTATAAAGTTATATACTGTAACGCTATAACGTATAACGTTATGTAGCATTATCATATAACGTATAACGTTATGTAGCATTTCGTTATATCGTATAACGTTATATACTATTACCTTATAACGTTTAACGTTATGTAGCATTACGTTATAACGTATAACGTTATTTATTAGTACCTTATAACGTATAACGTTATGTAGCATTACGTTATAACGTATAACGTTATTTATTAGTACCTTATAACGTATAACGTTATGTAGCATTACCATATAACGTATAACGCTATGTAGCATTACCTTATAACGTATAACGTTATATAGCATTACCATGTAACGTATAACGTTATGTAGCATTTCGTTATATCGTATAACGTTATATACTATTACCTTATAACGTTTAACGTTATGTAGCATTACGTTATAACGTATAACGTTATTTATTAGTACCTTATAACGTATAACGTTATGTAGCATTACGTTATAACGTATAACGTTGTATACTGTTACGTTATAATGTATAACGTTATGTAGCATTACCATATAACGTATAACGTCATGTAGCATTACGTTGTAACGTATAACGTTATATACTATTACCTTATAATGTTTAACGTTATGTAGCATTACGTTATTACGTATAACGTTATTTACTATTACCTTATAACGTATAACGTTATGTAGCATTACCTTATATCGTATAACGTTATATACTATTACCTTATAACGTTTAACGTTATGTAGCATTACCAAACAACGTATAACGTTATTTACTATTACTTTATAACGTATAACGTTATGTAGCATTACCATATAACGTATAACGTTATGTAGCATTACGTTATAACGTATAACGTTATGTAGCTTTACGTTATAACGTATAACGTTATATACTGTTACCATATAACGTATATCGTTATGTAGCGTTACCATATAATGTATAACGTTATGTAGCATTACCGTATATAGTATAAAGTTATATACTGTAACGCTATAACGTATAACGTTATGTAGCATTATCATATAACGTATAACGTTATGTAGCATTACGTTATAACGTATAACGATATATACTGTTACCGTATAACGTATAACGTTATGTAGCATTACCTTATATAGTATAAAGTTATGTAGCATTACGTTATACCGTGTAACGTTATTTACTATTACCTTATAACGTATAACGTTATGTAGCATTACGTTATAACGTATAACGTTATATACTGTTACCATATAACATATAACGTTATGTAGCATTACGATATAATGTATAACGTTATGTACCATTACCATATAACGTATAACGTTATGTAGCATTACGTTATAACGTATAACGTTATGTAGCATTACCATATAATGTATAACGTTATGTAGCATTACCATATAACGTGTAACGTTATGTAGCATTACGTTATAGCGTATAACGTTATATACTGTTACCATATAACGTATAACGTTATGTAGCATTACCATATAGTGTATAACGTTATGTAGCATTACCTTATAGCGTATAACGTTATCTACTGTTACGTTATAACGTATAACGTTATGTAGCATTACCATATAGTGTACAACGTTATGTAGCATTACCTTATAGCGTATAACGTTATCTACTGTTACGTTATAATGTATAACGTTATATACTGTTACGTTATAACGTATAACGTTATGTAGCATTACCTTATATCGTATAACGTTATATACTATTACCTTATAACGTTTAACGTTATGTAGCATTACCAAATAACGTATAACGTTATTTACTATTACTTTATAACGTATAACGTTATGTAGCATTATCATATAACGTATAAGGTTATGTAGCATTACCACATAACGTATAACGTTATATACTGTTACCATATAACGTATAACGTTATGTAGCAATACCATATAACGTATAACGTTATGTAGCATTACGTTATAACGTATAACGTTATTTACTATTACCTTATAACGTATAACGTTATGTAGCATTACGTTATAACGTATAACGTTATGTAGCATTACGTTATAACGTATAACGTTATGTAGCATTACGTTATAACGTAGAAAGTTATATACTATTACCTTATAACGTATAACGTCATGTAGCATTACGTTATAGCGTATAACGTTATATACTGTTACCATATAACGTATAACGATATGTAGCATTACGTTATAACGTATAACGTTATGTAGCTTTACTTTATAACGTATAGCGTTATATACTGTTACCATATAACGTATAACGTTATGTAGCGTTACCATATAATGTATAACGTTATGTAGCATTACCTTATAACGTATAACGTTGTATACTGTTACCATATAACGTATAACGTTATGTAGTATTACCATATAGTGTATAACGTTATGTAGCATTACCTTATAGCGTATAACGCTATCTACTGTTACGTTATAACGTATCACGTTATATACTGTTACGTTATAACGTATAACGTTATGTAGCATTACCATATAACGTATAACGCTATGTAGCATTACGTTATAACGTATAACGTTACATACTGTTACCATATAACGTATAACGTTATGTAGCATTACCTTATATCGTATAACGTTATATACTATTACCTTATAACGTTTAACGTTATGTAGCATTACGTTATAACGTATAACGTTATTTATTAGTACCTTATAACGTATAACGTTATGTAGCATTACGTTATAACGTATAACGTTGTATACTGTTACGTTATAACGTATAACGTTATGTAGCATTACCATATAACGTATAACGTCATGTAGCATTACGTTGTAACGTATAACGTTATATACTATTACCTTATAATGTTTAACGTTATGTAGCATTACGTTATTACGTATAACGTTATTTACTATTACCTTATAACGTATAACGTTATGTAGCATTACCTTATATCGTATAACGTTATATACTATTACCTTATAACGTTTAACGTTATGTAGCATTACCAAACAACGTATAACGTTATTTACTATTACTTTATAACGTATAACGTTATGTAGCATTACCATATAACGTATAACGTTATGTAGCATTACGTTATAACGTATAACGTTATGTAGCTTTACGTTATAACGTATAACGTTATATACTGTTACCATATAACGTATATCGTTATGTAGCGTTACCATATAATGTATAACGTTATGTGGCTTTACCTTATAACGTATAACGTTATATACTATTACCTTATATCGTTTAACGTTATGTAGCATTACGTTATAACGTATAACATTATTTATTATTACCTTATATCGTATAACGTTATGTAGCATTACGTTATAACGTATAACGTTGTATACTGCTACGTTATAACGTATAACGTTATGTAGCATTACCATATAACGTATAACGTCATGTAGCATTACGTTGTAACGTATAACGTTCTATACTATTACCTTATAACGTATAACGTCATGTAGCATTACGTTGTAACGTATAACGTTCTATACTATTACCTTATAACGTTTAACGTTATGTAGCATTACGTTATAACGTATAACGTTATATACTGTTACGTTATAACGTATAACGTTATGTAGCATTACCATATAACGTATAACGTCATGTAGCATTACGTTGTAACGCATAACGTTATATACTACTACCTTATGACGTATAACGTTATCTAGAATTACCTTATAACGTATAACGTTATATACTGTTACGTTATAACGTATAACGTTATGTAGCATTACCTTATAATGTATAACGTTATGTAGCATTACGTTATAACGTATAACGTTATATACTGTTACCATACAACGTATAACGTTATGTAGCATTACCATATAACGTATAACGTTATGTAGCATTACCATATAACGTATAACGTTATGTAGCATTACCATATAACGTATAAGGTTATGTAGCATTAGCACATAACGTATAACGTTATATACTGTTACCATATAACGTATAACGTTATGTAGCATTACCATATAATGTATAACGTTATGTAGCATTACCTTATAGCGTATAACGTTATCTACTGTTACGTTATAACGTATAACGTTATATGCTGTTACGTTATAACGTATAACGTTATGTAGCATTACCATATAACGTATAACGCTATGTAGCATTACGTTATAACGTATAACGTTACATACTGTTACCATATAACGTATAACGTTATGTAGCATTACCTTATAGCGTATAACGTTATCTACTGTTACGTTATAACGTATAACGTTATATACTATTACCTTATAACGTTTAACGTTATGTAGCATTACGTTATATCGTATAACGTTATGTAGCATTACGTTATAACGTGTAACGTTGTATACTGTTACGTTATAACGTATAACGTTATGTAGCATTACCATATAACGTATAACGTCATGTAGCATTACGTTGTAACGTATAACGTTATATACTATTACCTTATAATGTTTAACGTTATGTAGCATTACGTTATAACGTATAACGTTATTTACTATTACCTTATAACGTATAACGTTATGTAGCATTACCTTATATCGTATAACGTTATATACTATTACCTTATAACGTTTAACGTTATGTAGCATTACCATATAACGTATAACGTTATTTACTATTACTTTATAACGTATAACGTTATGTAGCATTACGTTATAACGTATAACGTTATATACTGTTACGTTATAACGTATAACGTTATGTAGCATTACCACATAACGTATAACGTTATGTAGCATTACGTTATAACGTAGAAAGTTATATACTATTACCTTATAACGTATAACGTCATGTAGCATTACGTTATAACGTATAACGTTATGTAGCGTTACCATATAACGTATAACGTTATTTACTATTACTTTATAACGTATAACGTTATGTAGCATTACGTTATACCGTGTAACGTTATTTACTATTACCTTATAACGTATAACGTTATGTAGCATTACGTTATAACGTATAACGTTATATACTGTTACCATATAACATATAACGTTATGTAGCATTACGATATAATGTATAACGTTATGTACCATTACCATATAACGTATAACGTTATGTAGCATTACGTTATAACGTATAACGTTATGTAGCATTACCATATAATGTATAACGTTATGTAGCATTACCATATAACGTGTAACGTTATGTAGCATTACGTTATAGCGTATAACGTTATATACTGTTACCATATAACGTATAACGTTATGTAGCATTACCATATAGTGTATAACGTTATGTAGCATTACCTTATAGCGTATAACGTTATCTACTGTTACGTTATAACGTATAACGTTATGTAGCATTACCATATAGTGTACAACGTTATGTAGCATTACCTTATAGCGTATAACGTTATCTACTGTTACGTTATAATGTATAACGTTATATACTGTTACGTTATAACGTATAACGTTATGTAGCATTACCTTATATCGTATAACGTTATATACTATTACCTTATAACGTTTAACGTTATGTAGCATTACCAAATAACGTATAACGTTATTTACTATTACTTTATAACGTATAACGTTATGTAGCATTATCATATAACGTATAAGGTTATGTAGCATTACCACATAACGTATAACGTTATATACTGTTACCATATAACGTATAACGTTATGTAGCAATACCATATAACGTATAACGTTATGTAGCATTACGTTATAACGTATAACGTTATTTACTATTACCTTATAACGTATAACGTTATGTAGCATTACGTTATAACGTATAACGTTATGTAGCATTACGTTATAACGTATAACGTTATGTAGCATTACGTTATAACGTAGAAAGTTATATACTATTACCTTATAACGTATAACGTCATGTAGCATTACGTTATAGCGTATAACGTTATATACTGTTACCATATAACGTATAACGATATGTAGCATTACGTTATAACGTATAACGTTATGTAGCTTTACTTTATAACGTATAGCGTTATATACTGTTACCATATAACGTATAACGTTATGTAGCGTTACCATATAATGTATAACGTTATGTAGCATTACCTTATAACGTATAACGTTGTATACTGTTACCATATAACGTATAACGTTATGTAGTATTACCATATAGTGTATAACGTTATGTAGCATTACCTTATAGCGTATAACGCTATCTACTGTTACGTTATAACGTATCACGTTATATACTGTTACGTTATAACGTATAACGTTATGTAGCATTACCATATAACGTATAACGCTATGTAGCATTACGTTATAACGTATAACGTTACATACTGTTACCATATAACGTATAACGTTATGTAGCATTACCTTATATCGTATAACGTTATATACTATTACCTTATAACGTTTAACGTTATGTAGCATTACGTTATAACGTATAACGTTATTTATTAGTACCTTATAACGTATAACGTTATGTAGCATTACGTTATAACGTATAACGTTGTATACTGTTACGTTATAACGTATAACGTTATGTAGCATTACCATATAACGTATAACGTCATGTAGCATTACGTTGTAACGTATAACGTTATATACTATTACCTTATAATGTTTAACGTTATGTAGCATTACGTTATTACGTATAACGTTATTTACTATTACCTTATAACGTATAACGTTATGTAGCATTACCTTATATCGTATAACGTTATATACTATTACCTTATAACGTTTAACGTTATGTAGCATTACCAAACAACGTATAACGTTATTTACTATTACTTTATAACGTATAACGTTATGTAGCATTACCATATAACGTATAACGTTATGTAGCATTACGTTATAACGTATAACGTTATGTAGCTTTACGTTATAACGTATAACGTTATATACTGTTACCATATAACGTATATCGTTATGTAGCGTTACCATATAATGTATAACGTTATGTGGCTTTACCTTATAACGTATAACGTTATATACTATTACCTTATAACGTTTAACGTTATGTAGCATTACGTTATAACGTATAACATTATTTATTATTACCTTATATCGTATAACGTTATGTAGCATTACGTTATAACGTATAACGTTGTATACTGTTACGTTATAACGTATAACGTTATGTAGCATTACCATATAACGTATAACGTCATGTAGCATTACGTTGTAACGTATAACGTTCTATACTATTACCTTATAACGTATAACGTCATGTAGCATTACGTTGTAACGTATAACGTTCTATACTATTACCTTATAACGTTTAACGTTATGTAGCATTACGTTATAACGTATAACGTTATATACTGTTACGTTATAACGTATAACGTTATGTAGCATTACCATATAACGTATAACGTCATGTAGCATTACGTTGTAACGCATAACGTTATATACTACTACCTTATGACGTATAACGTTATCTAGCATTACCTTATAACGTATAACGTTATATACTGTTACGTTATAACGTATAACGTTATGTAGCATTACCTTATAATGTATAACGTTATGTAGCATTACGTTATAACGTATAACGTTATATACTGTTACCATACAACGTATAACGTTATGTAGCATTACCATATAACGTATAACGTTATGTAGCATTACCATATAACGTATAACGTTATGTAGCATTACCATATAACGTATAAGGTTATGTAGCATTAGCACATAACGTATAACGTTATATACTGTTACCATATAACGTATAACGTTATGTAGCATTACCATATAATGTATAACGTTATGTAGCATTACCTTATAGCGTATAACGTTATCTACTGTTACGTTATAACGTATAACGTTATATGCTGTTACGTTATAACGTATAACGTTATGTAGCATTACCATATAACGTATAACGCTATGTAGCATTACGTTATAACGTATAACGTTACATACTGTTACCATATAACGTATAACGTTATGTAGCATTACCTTATAGCGTATAACGTTATCTACTGTTACGTTATAACGTATAACGTTATATACTATTACCTTATAACGTTTAACGTTATGTAGCATTACGTTATATCGTATAACGTTATGTAGCATTACGTTATAACGTGTAACGTTGTATACTGTTACGTTATAACGTATAACGTTATGTAGCATTACCATATAACGTATAACGTCATGTAGCATTACGTTGTAACGTATAACGTTATATACTATTACCTTATAATGTTTAACGTTATGTAGCATTACGTTATAACGTATAACGTTATTTACTATTACCTTATAACGTATAACGTTATGTAGCATTACCTTATATCGTATAACGTTATATACTATTACCTTATAACGTTTAACGTTATGTAGCATTACCATATAACGTATAACGTTATTTACTATTACTTTATAACGTATAACGTTATGTAGCATTACGTTATAACGTATAACGTTATATACTGTTACGTTATAACGTATAACGTTATGTAGCATTACCACATAACGTATAACGTTATGTAGCATTACGTTATAACGTAGAAAGTTATATACTATTACCTTATAACGTATAACGTCATGTAGCATTACGTTATAACGTATAACGTTATGTAGCGTTACCATATAACGTATAACGTTATTTACTATTACTTTATAACGTATAACGTTATGTAGCATTACGTTATAACGTATAACGTTATATACTGTTACGTTATAACGTATAACGTTATGTAGCATTACCACATAACGTATAACGTTATGTAGCATTACGTTATAACGTAGAAAGTTATATACTATTACCTTATAACGTATAACGTTATGTAGCATTACCATATAACGTATAACGTCATGTAGCATTACGTTGTAACGCATAACGTTATATACTACTACCTTATGACGTATAACGTTATCTAGCATTACCTTATAACGTATAACGTTATATACTGTTACGTTATAACGTATAACGTTATGTAGCATTACCTTATAATGTATAACGTTATGTAGCATTACGTTATAACGTATAACGTTATATACTGTTACCATACAACGTATAACGTTATGTAGCATTACCATATAACGTATAACGTTATGTAGCATTACCATATAACGTATAAGGTTATGTAGCATTAGCACATAACGTATAACGTTATATACTGTTACCATATAACGTATAACGTTATGTAGCATTACCATATAATGCATAACGTTATGTAGCATTACCTTATAGCGTATAACGTTATCTACTGTTACGTTATAACGTATAACGTTATATACTGTTACGTTATAACGTATAACGTTATGTAGCATTACCATATAACGTATAACGCTATGTAGCATTACGTTATAACGTATAACGTTACATACTGTTACCATATAACGTATAACGTTATGTAGCATTACCTTATAGCGTATAACGTTATCTACTGTTACGTTATAACGTATAACGTTATATACTATTACCTTATAATGTTTAACGTTATGTAGCACTACGTTATAACGTATAACGTTATATACTGTTACCATACAACGTATAACGTTATGTAGCATTACCATATAACGTATAACGTTATGTAGCATTACCATATAACGTATAAGGTTATGTAGCATTAGCACATAACGTATAACGTTATATACTGTTACCATATAACGTATAACGTTATGTAGCATTACCATATAATGTATAACGTTATGTAGCATTACCTTATAGCGTATAACGTTATCTACTGTTACGTTATAACGTATAACGTTCTATACTATTACCTTATAACGTTTAACGTTATGTAGCATTACCATATAACGTATAACGTCATGTAGCATTACGTTGTAACGCATAACGTTATATACTACTACCTTATGACGTATAACGTTATCTAGCATTACCTTATAACGTATAACGTTATATACTGTTACGTTATAACGTATAACGTTATGTAGCATTACCTTATAATGTATAACGTTATGTAGCATTACGTTATAACGTATAACGTTATATACTGTTACCATACAACGTATAACGTTATGTAGCATTACCATATAACGTATAACGTTATGTAGCATTACCATATAACGTATAAGGTTATGTAGCATTAGCACATAACGTATAACGTTATATACTGTTACCATATAACGTATAACGTTATGTAGCATTACCATATAATGTATAACGTTATGTAGCATTACCTTATAGCGTATAACGTTATCTACTGTTACGTTATAACGTATAACGTTATATACTGTTACGTTATAACGTATAACGTTATGTAGCATTACCATATAACGTATAACGCTATGTAGCATTACGTTATAACGTATAACGTTACATACTGTTACCATATAACGTATAACGTTATGTAGCATTACCTTATAGCGTATAACGTTATCTACTGTTACGTTATAACGTATAACGTTATATACTATTACCTTATAATGTTTAACGTTATGTAGCACTACGTTATAACGTATAACGTTATATACTGTTACCATACAACGTATAACGTTATGTAGCATTACCATATAACGTATAACGTTATGTAGCATTACCATATAACGTATAAGGTTATGTAGCATTAGCACATAACGTATAACGTTATATACTGTTACCATATAACGTATAACGTTATGTAGCATTACCATATAATGTATAACGTTATGTAGCATTACCTTATAGCGTATAACGTTATCTACTGTTACGTTATAACGTATAACGTTATATACTGTTACGTTATAACGTATAACGTTATGTAGCATTACCTTATATCGTATAACGTTATATACTATTACCTTATAACGTTTAACGTTATGTAGCATTACGTTATAACCTATAACGTTATTTACTATTACCTTATAACGTATAACGTTATGTTGCATTACGTTATAACGTATAACGTTATATACTGTTACCATATAACGTATAACGTTATGTTGCGTTACCATATAACGTATAACGTTATGTTCCATTACCGTATATAGTATAAAGTTATGTAGCATTACGTTATAACGTATAACGTTATATACTGTTACCATATAACGCATAATGTTATGTAGCATTACGTTATAACCTATAACGTTATTTACTATTACCTTATAACGTATAATGTTATGTAGCATTACGTTATAATGTATATCGTTGTATACTGTTACCATATGACGTATAACGTTATGTAGCATTACTTTATAATGTATATCGTTGTATACTGTTACCATATGACGTATAACGTTATGTAGCATTACCTTATATCGTATAACGTTATGTAGCATTACCATATAACGTATAACGTTATATACTGTAACGTTATAACGTATAACGTTATGTAGCATTATCATATAACGTATAACGTTATGTAGCATTACGTTATAACGTATAACGATATATACCGTTACCATATAACGTATAACGTTATGTAGCATTACCATATAATGTATAACGTTATGTACCATTACCATATAACGTATAACGTTATGTAGCATTTCGTTATAACGTATAATGTTATATACTGTTACCATATAACGTATAACGTTATGTAGCATTAGCTTATATAGTGTAAAGTTATGTAGCATTACGTTATAACGTGTAACGTTATTTACTATTACCTTATAACGTATAACGTTATGTAGCATTACCATATAACGTATAACGTTATGTAGCATTTCGTTATAACGCATAACGTTATATACTGTTACCATATAACGTATAACGTTGTGTAGCATTACCATATAATGTATAACGTTATGTAGCATTACCATATAATGTATAACGTTATGTAGCATTACCTTATAACGTATAACGTTATGTAGCATTACCATATAACGTATAACGCTATGTAGCATTACCTTATAACGTATAACGTTATATAGCATTACCATGTAACGTATAACGTTATGTAGCATTTCGTTATAGCGTATAACGTTATATACTGTTACCATATAACGTATAACGTTATGTTGCATTACCATATAACGTATAGCGTTATGTAGCATTACCGTATATAGTATAAAGTTATATACTGTAACGCTATAACGTATAACGTTATGTAGCATTATCATATAACGTATAACGTTATGTAGCATTTCGTTATATCGTATAACGTTATATACTATTACCTTATAACGTTTAACGTTATGTAGCATTACGTTATAACGTATAACGTTATTTATTAGTACCTTATAACGTATAACGTTATGTAGCATTACGTTATAACGTATAACGTTATTTATTAGTACCTTATAACGTATAACGTTATGTAGCATTACCATATAACGTATAACGCTATGTAGCATTACCTTATAACGTATAACGTTATATAGCATTACCATGTAACGTATAACGTTATGTAGCATTTCGTTATATCGTATAACGTTATATACTATTACCTTATAACGTTTAACGTTATGTAGCATTACGTTATAACGTATAACGTTATTTATTAGTACCTTATAACGTATAACGTTATGTAGCATTACGTTATAACGTATAACGTTGTATACTGTTACGTTATAATGTATAACGTTATGTAGCATTACCATATAACGTATAACGTCATGTAGCATTACGTTGTAACGTATAACGTTATATACTATTACCTTATAATGTTTAACGTTATGTAGCATTACGTTATTACGTATAACGTTATTTACTATTACCTTATAACGTATAACGTTATGTAGCATTACCTTATATCGTATAACGTTATATACTATTACCTTATAACGTTTAACGTTATGTAGCATTACCAAACAACGTATAACGTTATTTACTATTACTTTATAACGTATAACGTTATGTAGCATTACCATATAACGTATAACGTTATGTAGCATTACGTTATAACGTATAACGTTATGTAGCTTTACGTTATAACGTATAACGTTATATACTGTTACCATATAACGTATATCGTTATGTAGCGTTACCATATAATGTATAACGTTATGTAGCATTACCGTATATAGTATAAAGTTATATACTGTAACGCTATAACGTATAACGTTATGTAGCATTATCATATAACGTATAACGTTATGTAGCATTACGTTATAACGTATAACGATATATACTGTTACCGTATAACGTATAACGTTATGTAGCATTACCTTATATAGTATAAAGTTATGTAGCATTACGTTATACCGTGTAACGTTATTTACTATTACCTTATAACGTATAACGTTATGTAGCATTACGTTATAACGTATAACGTTATATACTGTTACCATATAACGTATAACGTTATGTAGCATTACGATATAATGTATAACGTTATGTACCATTACCATATAACGTATAACGTTATGTAGCATTACGTTATAACGTATAACGTTATGTAGCATTACCATATAATGTATAACGTTATGTAGCATTACCATATAACGTGTAACGTTATGTAGCATTACGTTATAGCGTATAACGTTATATACTGTTACCATATAACGTATAACGTTATGTAGCATTACCATATAGTGTATAACGTTATGTAGCATTACCTTATAGCGTATAACGTTATCTACTGTTACGTTATAACGTATAACGTTATGTAGCATTACCATATAGTGTACAACGTTATGTAGCATTACCTTATAGCGTATAACGTTATCTACTGTTACGTTATAATGTATAACGTTATATACTGTTACGTTATAACGTATAACGTTATGTAGCATTACCTTATATAGTATAAAGTTTTGTAGCATTACGTTATAACGTGTAACGTTATTTACTATTACCTTATAACGTATAACGTTATGTAGCATTACCATATAACGTATAACGTCATGTAGCATTACGTTGTAACGTATAACGTTATATACTATTACCTTATAATGTTTAACGTTATGTAGCATTACGTTATAACGTATAACGTTATTTACTATTACCTTATAACGTATAACGTTATGTAGCATTACCTTATATCGTATAACGTTATATACTATTACCTTATAACGTTTAACGTTATGTAGCATTACCAAATAACGTATAACGTTATTTACTATTACTTTATAACGTATAACGTTATGTAGCATTACCATATAACGTATAAGGTTATGTAGCATTACCACATAACGTATAACGTTATATACTGTTACCATATAACGTATAACGTTATGTAGCAATACCATATAACGTATAACGTTATGTAGCATTACGTTATAACGTATAACGTTATTTACTATTACCTTATAACGTATAACGTTATGTAGCATTACGTTATAACGTATAACGTTATGTAGCATTACGTTATAACGTATAACGTTATGTAGCATTACGTTATAACGTAGAAAGTTATATACTATTACCTTATAACGTATAACGTCATGTAGCATTACGTTATAGCGTATAACGTTATATACTGTTACCATATAACGTATAACGATATGTAGCATTACGTTATAACGTATAACGTTATGTAGCTTTACTTTATAACGTATAGCGTTATATACTGTTACCATATAACGTATAACGTTATGTAGCGTTACCATATAATGTATAACGTTATGTAGCATTACCTTATAACGTATAACGTTGTATACTGTTACCATATAACGTATAACGTTATGTAGTATTACCATATAGTGTATAACGTTATGTAGCATTACCTTATAGCGTATAACGCTATCTACTGTTACGTTATAACGTATCACGTTATATACTGTTACGTCATAACGTATAACGTTATGTAGCATTACCATATAACGTATAACGCTATGTAGCATTACGTTATAACGTATAACGTTACATACTGTTACCATATAACGTATAACGTTATGTAGCATTACCTTATATCGTATAACGTTATATACTATTACCTTATAACGTTTAACGTTATGTAGCATTACGTTATAACGTATAACGTTATTTATTAGTACCTTATAACGTATAACGTTATGTAGCATTACGTTATAACGTATAACGTTGTATACTGTTACGTTATAACGTATAACGTTATGTAGCATTACCATATAACGTATAACGTCATGTAGCATTACGTTGTAACGTATAACGTTATATACTATTACCTTATAATGTTTAACGTTATGTAGCATTACGTTATTACGTATAACGTTATTTACTATTACCTTATAACGTATAACGTTATGTAGCATTACCTTATATCGTATAACGTTATATACTATTACCTTATAACGTTTAACGTTATGTAGCATTACCAAACAACGTATAACGTTATTTACTATTACTTTATAACGTATAACGTTATGTAGCATTACCATATAACGTATAACGTTATGTAGCATTACGTTATAACGTATAACGTTATGTAGCTTTACGTTATAACGTATAACGTTATATACTGTTACCATATAACGTATATCGTTATGTAGCGTTACCATATAATGTATAACGTTATGTGGCTTTACCTTATAACGTATAACGTTATATACTATTACCTTATAACGTTTAACGTTATGTAGCATTACGTTATAACGTATAACATTATTTATTATTACCTTATATCGTATAACGTTATGTAGCATTACGTTATAACGTATAACGTTGTATACTGTTACGTTATAACGTATAACGTTATGTAGCATTACCATATAACGTATAACGTCATGTAGCATTACGTTGTAACGTATAACGTTCTATACTATTACCTTATAACGTATAACGTCATGTAGCATTACGTTGTAACGTATAACGTTCTATACTATTACCTTATAACGTTTAACGTTATGTAGCATTACGTTATAACGTATAACGTTATATACTGTTACGTTATAACGTATAACGTTATGTAGCATTACCATATAACGTATAACGTCATGTAGCATTACGTTGTAACGCATAACGTTATATACTACTACCTTATGACGTATAACGTTATCTAGCATTACCTTATAACGTATAACGTTATATACTGTTACGTTATAACGTATAACGTTATGTAGCATTACCTTATAATGTATAACGTTATGTAGCATTACGTTATAACGTATAACGTTATATACTGTTACCATACAACGTATAACGTTATGTAGCATTACCATATAACGTATAACGTTATGTAGCATTACCATATAACGTATAACGTTATGTAGCATTACCATATAACGTATAAGGTTATGTAGCATTAGCACATAACGTATAACGTTATATACTGTTACCATATAACGTATAACGTTATGTAGCATTACCATATAATGTATAACGTTATGTAGCATTACCTTATAGCGTATAACGTTATCTACTGTTACGTTATAACGTATAACGTTATATACTGTTACGTTATAACGTATAACGTTATGTAGCATTACCATATAACGTATAACGCTATGTAGCATTACGTTATAACGTATAACGTTACATACTGTTACCATATAACGTATAACGTTATGTAGCATTACCTTATAGCGTATAACGTTATCTACTGTTACGTTATAACGTATAACGTTATATACTATTACCTTATAACGTTTAACGTTATGTAGCATTACGTTATATCGTATAACGTTATGTAGCATTACGTTATAACGTGTAACGTTGTATACTGTTACGTTATAACGTATAACGTTATGTAGCATTACCATATAACGTATAACGTCATGTAGCATTACGTTGTAACGTATAACGTTATATACTATTACCTTATAATGTTTAACGTTATGTAGCATTACGTTATAACGTATAACGTTATTTACTATTACCTTATAACGTATAACGTTATGTAGCATTACCTTATATCGTATAACGTTATATACTATTACCTTATAACGTTTAACGTTATGTAGCATTACCATATAACGTATAACGTTATTTACTATTACTTTATAACGTATAACGTTATGTAGCATTACGTTATAACGTATAACGTTATATACTGTTACGTTATAACGTATAACGTTATGTAGCATTACCACATAACGTATAACGTTATGTAGCATTACGTTATAACGTAGAAAGTTATATACTATTACCTTATAACGTATAACGTCATGTAGCATTACGTTATAACGTATAACGTTATGTAGCGTTACCATATAACGTATAACGTTATTTACTATTACTTTATAACGTATAACGTTATGTAGCATTACGTTATAACGTATAACGTTATATACTGTTACGTTATAACGTATAACGTTATGTAGCATTACCACATAACGTATAACGTTATGTAGCATTACGTTATAACGTAGAAAGTTATATACTATTACCTTATAACGTATAACGTCATGTAGCAATACGTTATAACGTATAACGTTATGTAGCGTTACCATATAACGTATAACGTTATGTTGCATTACCATATAACGTATAGCGTTATGTAGCATTACCGTATATAGTATAAAGTTATATACTGTAACGCTATAACGTATAACGTTATGTAGCATTACCTTATATAGTATAAAGTTATGTAGCATTACGTTATAACGTGTAACGTTATTTACTATTACCTTATAACGTATAACGTTATGTAGCGTTACCATATAACGTATAACGTTATGTTGCATTACCATATAACGTATAGCGTTATGTAGCATTACCGTATATAGTATAAAGTTATATACTGTAACGCTATAACGTATAACGTTATGTAGCATTACCTTATATAGTATAAAGTTATGTAGCATTACGTTATAACGTGTAACGTTATTTACTATTACCTTATAACGTATAACGTCATGTAGCATTACGTTGTAACGTATAACGTTCTATACTATTACCTTATAACGTTTAACGTTATGTAGCATTACCATATAACGTATAACGTCATGTAGCATTACGTTGTAACGCATAACGTTATATACTACTACCTTATGACGTATAACGTTATCTAGCATTACCTTATAACGTATAACGTTATATACTGTTACGTTATAACGTATAACGTTATGTAGCATTACCTTATAATGTATAACGTTATGTAGCATTACGTTATAACGTATAACGTTATATACTGTTACCATACAACGTATAACGTTATGTAGCATTACCATATAACGTATAACGTTATGTAGCATTACCATATAACGTATAAGGTTATGTAGCATTAGCACATAACGTATAACGTTATATACTGTTACCATATAACGTATAACGTTATGTAGCATTACCATATAATGTATAACGTTATGTAGCATTACCTTATAGCGTATAACGTTATCTACTGTTACGTTATAACGTATAACGTTATATACTGTTACGTTATAACGTATAACGTTATGTAGCATTACCATATAACGTATAACGCTATGTAGCATTACGTTATAACGTATAACGTTACATACTGTTACCATATAACGTATAACGTTATGTAGCATTACCTTATAGCGTATAACGTTATCTACTGTTACGTTATAACGTATAACGTTATATACTATTACCTTATAATGTTTAACGTTATGTAGCACTACGTTATAACGTATAACGTTATATACTGTTACCATACAACGTATAACGTTATGTAGCATTACCATATAACGTATAACGTTATGTAGCATTACCATATAACGTATAAGGTTATGTAGCATTAGCACATAACGTATAACGTTATATACTGTTACCATATAACGTATAACGTTATGTAGCATTACCATATAATGTATAACGTTATGTAGCATTACCTTATAGCGTATAACGTTATCTACTGTTACGTTATAACGTATAACGTTATATACTGTTACGTTATAACGTATAACGTTATGTAGCATTACCTTATATCGTATAACGTTATATACTATTACCTTATAACGTTTAACGTTATGTAGCATTACGTTATAACCTATAACGTTATTTACTATTACCTTATAACGTATAACGTTATGTTGCATTACGTTATAACGTATAACGTTATATACTGTTACCATATAACGTATAACGTTATGTTGCGTTACCATATAACGTATAACGTTATGTTGCATTACCGTATATAGTATAAAGTTATGTAGCATTACGTTATAACGTATAACGTTATATACTGTTACCATATAACGCATAATGTTATGTAGCATTACGTTATAACCTATAACGTTATTTACTATTACCTTATAACGTATAATGTTATGTAGCATTACGTTATAATGTATATCGTTGTATACTGTTACCATATGACGTATAACGTTATGTAGCATTACTTTATAATGTATATCGTTGTATACTGTTACCATATGACGTATAACGTTATGTAGCATTACCTTATATCGTATAACGTTATGTAGCATTACCATATAACGTATAACGTTATATACTGTAACGTTATAACGTATAACGTTATGTAGCATTATCATATAACGTATAACGTTATGTAGCATTACGTTATAACGTATAACGATATATACCGTTACCATATAACGTATAACGTTATGTAGCATTACCATATAATGTATAACGTTATGTACCATTACCATATAACGTATAACGTTATGTAGCATTTCGTTATAACGTATAATGTTATATACTGTTACCATATAACGTATAACGTTATGTAGCATTAGCTTATATAGTGTAAAGTTATGTAGCATTACGTTATAACGTGTAACGTTATTTACTATTACCTTATAACGTATAACGTTATGTAGCATTACCATATAACGTATAACGTTATGTAGCATTTCGTTATAACGCATAACGTTATATACTGTTACCATATAACGTATAACGTTGTGTAGCATTACCATATAATGTATAACGTTATGTAGCATTACCATATAATGTATAACGTTATGTAGCATTACCTTATAACGTATAACGTTATGTAGCATTACCATATAACGTATAACGCTATGTAGCATTACCTTATAACGTATAACGTTATATAGCATTACCATGTAACGTATAACGTTATGTAGCATTTCGTTATAGCGTATAACGTTATATACTGTTACCATATAACGTATAACGTTATGTTGCATTACCATATAACGTATAGCGTTATGTAGCATTACCGTATATAGTATAAAGTTATATACTGTAACGCTATAACGTATAACGTTATGTAGCATTATCATATAACGTATAACGTTATGTAGCATTTCGTTATATCGTATAACGTTATATACTATTACCTTATAACGTTTAACGTTATGTAGCATTACGTTATAACGTATAACGTTATTTATTAGTACCTTATAACGTATAACGTTATGTAGCATTACGTTATAACGTATAACGTTATTTATTAGTACCTTATAACGTATAACGTTATGTAGCATTACCATATAACGTATAACGCTATGTAGCATTACCTTATAACGTATAACGTTATATAGCATTACCATGTAACGTATAACGTTATGTAGCATTTCGTTATATCGTATAACGTTATATACTATTACCTTATAACGTTTAACGTTATGTAGCATTACGTTATAACGTATAACGTTATTTATTAGTACCTTATAACGTATAACGTTATGTAGCATTACGTTATAACGTATAACGTTGTATACTGTTACGTTATAATGTATAACGTTATGTAGCATTACCATATAACGTATAACGTCATGTAGCATTACGTTGTAACGTATAACGTTATATACTATTACCTTATAATGTTTAACGTTATGTAGCATTACGTTATTACGTATAACGTTATTTACTATTACCTTATAACGTATAACGTTATGTAGCATTACCTTATATCGTATAACGTTATATACTATTACCTTATAACGTTTAACGTTATGTAGCATTACCAAACAACGTATAACGTTATTTACTATTACTTTATAACGTATAACGTTATGTAGCATTACCATATAACGTATAACATTATGTAGCATTACGTTATAACGTATAACGTTATGTAGCTTTACGTTATAACGTATAACGTTATATACTGTTACCATATAACGTATATCGTTATGTAGCGTTACCATATAATGTATAACGTTATGTAGCATTACCGTATATAGTATAAAGTTATATAGTGTAACGCTATAACGTATAACGTTATGTAGCATTATCATATAACGTATAACGTTATGTAGCATTACGTTATAACGTATAACGATATATACTGTTACCGTATAACGTATAACGTTATGTAGCATTACCTTATATAGTATAAAGTTATGTATAATTACGTTATACCGTGTAACGTTATTTACTATTACCTTATAACGTATAACGTTATGTAGCATTACGTTATAACGTATAACGTTATATACTGTTACCATATAACGTATAACGTTATGTAGCATTACGATATAATGTATAACGTTATGTACCATTACCATATAACGTATAACGTTATGTAGCATTACGTTATAACGTATAACGTTATGTAGCATTACCATATAATGTATAACGTTATGTAGCATTACCATATAACGTGTAACGTTATGTAGCATTACGTTATAGCGTATAACGTTATATACTGTTACCATATAACGTATAACGCTATGTAGCATTACCATATAGTGTATAACGTTATGTAGCATTACCTTATAGCGTATAACGTTATCTACTGTTACGTTATAACGTATAACGTTATGTAGCATTACCATATAGTGTACAACGTTATGTAGCATTACCTTATAGCGTATAACGTTATCTACTGTTACGTTATAATGTATAACGTTATATACTGTTACGTTATAACGTATAACGTTATGTAGCATTACCTTATATAGTATAAAGTTTTGTAGCATTACGTTATAACGTGTAACGTTATTTACTATTACCTTATAACGTATAACGTTATGTAGCATTACCATATAACGTATAACGTCATGTAGCATTACGTTGTAACGTATAACGTTATATACTATTACCTTATAATGTTTAACGTTATGTAGCATTACGTTATAACGTATAACGTTATTTACTATTACCTTATAACGTATAACGTTATGTAGCATTACCTTATATCGTATAACGTTATATACTATTACCTTATAACGTTTAACGTTATGTAGCATTACCAAATAACGTATAACGTTATTTACTATTACTTTATAACGTATAACGTTATGTAGCATTACCATATAACGTATAAGGTTATGTAGCATTACCACATAACGTATAACGTTATATACTGTTACCATATAACGTATAACGTTATGTAGCATTACGTTATAGCGTATAACGTTATATACTGTTACCATATAACGTATAACGTTATGTAGCAATACCATATAACGTATAACGTTATGTAGCATTACGTTATAACGTATAACGTTATTTACTATTACCTTATAACGTATAACGTTATGTAGCATTACGTTATAACGTATAACGTTATGTAGCATTACGTTATAACGTATAACGTTATGTAGCATTACGTTATAACGTAGAAAGTTATATACTATTACCTTATAACGTATAACGTCATGTAGCATTACGTTATAGCGTATAACGTTATATACTGTTACCATATAACGTATAACGATATGTAGCATTACGTTATAACGTATAACGTTATGTAGCTTTACTTTATAACGTATAGCGTTATATACTGTTACCATATAACGTATAACGTTATGTAGCGTTACCATATAATGTATAACGTTATGTAGCATTACCTTATAACGTATAACGTTGTATACTGTTACCATATAACGTATAACGTTATGTAGTATTACCATATAGTGTATAACGTTATGTAGCATTACCTTATAGCGTATAACGCTATCTACTGTTACGTTATAACGTATCACGTTATATACTGTTACGTTATAACGTATAACGTTATGTAGCATTACCATATAACGTATAACGCTATGTAGCATTACGTTATAACGTATAACGTTACATACTGTTACCATATAACGTATAACGTTATGTAGCATTACCTTATATCGTATAACGTTATATACTATTACCTTATAACGTTTAACGTTATGTAGCATTACGTTATAACGTATAACGTTATTTATTAGTACCTTATAACGTATAACGTTATGTAGCATTACGTTATAACGTATAACGTTGTATACTGTTACGTTATAACGTATAACGTTATGTAGCATTACCATATAACGTATAACGTCATGTAGCATTACGTTGTAACGTATAACGTTATATACTATTACCTTATAATGTTTAACGTTATGTAGCATTACGTTATTACGTATAACGTTATTTACTATTACCTTATAACGTATAACGTTATGTAGCATTACCTTATATCGTATAACGTTATATACTATTACCTTATAACGTTTAACGTTATGTAGCATTACCAAACAACGTATAACGTTATTTACTATTACTTTATAACGTATAACGTTATGTAGCATTACCATATAACGTATAACGTTATGTAGCATTACGTTATAACGTATAACGTTATGTAGCTTTACGTTATAACGTATAACGTTATATACTGTTACCATATAACGTATATCGTTATGTAGCGTTACCATATAATGTATAACGTTATGTGGCTTTACCTTATAACGTATAACGTTATATACTATTACCTTATAACGTTTAACGTTATGTAGCATTACGTTATAACGTATAACATTATTTATTATTACCTTATATCGTATAACGTTATGTAGCATTACGTTATAACGTATAACGTTGTATACTGTTACGTTATAACGTATAACGTTATGTAGCATTACCATATAACGTATAACGTCATGTAGCATTACGTTGTAACGTATAACGTTCTATACTATTACCTTATAACGTATAACGTCATGTAGCATTACGTTGTAACGTATAACGTTCTATACTATTACCTTATAACGTTTAACGTTATGTAGCATTACGTTATAACGTATAACGTTATATACTGTTACGTTATAACGTATAACGTTATGTAGCATTACCATATAACGTATAACGTCATGTAGCATTACGTTGTAACGCATAACGTTATATACTACTACCTTATGACGTATAACGTTATCTAGCATTACCTTATAACGTATAACGTTATATACTGTTACGTTATAACGTATAACGTTATGTAGCATTACCTTATAATGTATAACGTTATGTAGCATTACGTTATAACGTATAACGTTATATACTGTTACCATACAACGTATAACGTTATGTAGCATTACCATATAACGTATAACGTTATGTAGCATTACCATATAACGTATAACGTTATGTAGCATTACCATATAACGTATAAGGTTATGTAGCATTAGCACATAACGTATAACGTTATATACTGTTACCATATAACGTATAACGTTATGTAGCATTACCATATAATGTATAACGTTATGTAGCATTACCTTATAGCGTATAACGTTATCTACTGTTACGTTATAACGTATAACGTTATATACTGTTACGTTATAACGTATAACGTTATGTAGCATTACCATATAACGTATAACGCTATGTAGCATTACGTTATAACGTATAACGTTACATACTGTTACCATATAACGTATAACGTTATGTAGCATTACCTTATAGCGTATAACGTTATCTACTGTTACGTTATAACGTATAACGTTATATACTATTACCTGATAACGTTTAACGTTATGTAGCATTACGTTATATCGTATAACGTTATGTAGCATTACGTTATAACGTGTAACGTTGTATACTGTTACGTTATAACGTATAACGTTATGTAGCATTACCATATAACGTATAACGTCATGTAGCATTACGTTGTAACGTATAACGTTATATACTATTACCTTATAATGTTTAACGTTATGTAGCATTACGTTATAACGTATAACGTTATTTACTATTACCTTATAACGTATAACGTTATGTAGCATTACCTTATATCGTATAACGTTATATACTATTACCTTATAACGTTTAACGTTATGTAGCATTACCATATAACGTATAACGTTATTTACTATTACTTTATAACGTATAACGTTATGTAGCATTACGTTATAACGTATAACGTTATATACTGTTACGTTATAACGTATAACGTTATGTAGCATTACCACATAACGTATAACGTTATGTAGCATTACGTTATAACGTAGAAAGTTATATACTATTACCTTATAACGTATAACGTCATGTAGCATTACGTTATAACGTATAACGTTATGTAGCGTTACCATATAACGTATAACGTTATGTTGCATTACCATATAACGTATAGCGTTATGTAGCATTACGTTATATCGTATAACGTTATATACTATTACCTTATAACGTTTAACGTTATGTAGCATTACGTTATAACGTATAACGTTATTTATTAGTACCTTATAACGTATAACGTTATGTAGCATTACGTTATAACGTATAACGTTATTTATTAGTACCTTATAACGTATAACGTTATGTAGCATTACCATATAACGTATAACGCTATGTAGCATTACCTTATAACGTATAACGTTATATAGCATTACCATGTAACGTATAACGTTATGTAGCATTTCGTTATATCGTATAACGTTATATACTATTACCTTATAACGTTTAACGTTATGTAGCATTACGTTATAACGTATAACGTTATTTATTAGTACCTTATAACGTATAACGTTATGTAGCATTACGTTGTAACGTATAACGTTGTATACTGTTACGTTATAATGTATAACGTTATGTAGCATTACCATATAACGTATAACGTCATGTAGCATTACGTTGTAACGTATAACGTTATATACTATTACCTTATAATGTTTAACGTTATGTAGCATTACGTTATTACGTATAACGTTATTTACTATTACCTTATAACGTATAACGTTATGTAGCATTACCTTATATCGTATAACGTTATATACTATTACCTTATAACGTTTAACGTTATGTAGCATTACCAAACAACGTATAACGTTATTTACTATTACTTTATAACGTATAACGTTATGTAGCATTACCATATAACGTATAACGTTATGTAGCATTACGTTATAACGTATAACGTTATGTAGCTTTACGTTATAACGTATAACGTTATATACTGTTACCATATAACGTATATCGTTATGTAGCGTTACCATATAATGTATAACGTTATGTAGCATTACCGTATATAGTATAAAGTTATATACTGTAACGCTATAACGTATAACGTTATGTAGCATTATCATATAACGTATAACGTTATGTAGCATTACGTTATAACGTATAACGATATATACTGTTACCGTATAACGTATAACGTTATGTAGCATTACCTTATATAGTATAAAGTTATGTAGCATTACGTTATACCGTGTAACGTTATTTACTATTACCTTATAACGTATAACGTTATGTAGCATTACGTTATAACGTATAACGTTATATACTGTTACCATATAACGTATAACGTTATGTAGCATTACGATATAATGTATAACGTTATGTACCATTACCATATAACGTATAACGTTATGTAGCATTACGTTATAACGTATAACGTTATGTAGCATTACCATATAATGTATAACGTTATGTAGCATTACCATATAACGTGTAACGTTATGTAGCATTACGTTATAGCGTATAACGTTATATACTGTTACCATATAACGTATAACGTTATGTAGCATTACCATATAGTGTATAACGTTATGTAGCATTACCTTATAGCGTATAACGTTATCTACTGTTACGTTATAACGTATAACGTTATGTAGCATTACCATATAGTGTACAACGTTATGTAGCATTACCTTATAGCGTATAACGTTATCTACTGTTACGTTATAATGTATAACGTTATATACTGTTACGTTATAACGTATAACGTTATGTAGCATTACCTTATATAGTATAAAGTTTTGTAGCATTACGTTATAACGTGTAACGTTATTTACTATTACCTTATAACGTATAACGTTATGTAGCATTACCATATAACGTATAACGTCATGTAGCATTACGTTGTAACGTATAACGTTATATACTATTACCTTATAATGTTTAACGTTATGTAGCATTACGTTATAACGTATAACGTTATTTACTATTACCTTATAACGTATAACGTTATGTAGCATTACCTTATATCGTATAACGTTATATACTATTACCTTATAACGTTTAACGTTATGTAGCATTACCAAATAACGTATAACGTTATTTACTATTACTTTATAACGTATAACGTTATGTAGCATTACCATATAACGTATAAGGTTATGTAGCATTACCACATAACGTATAACGTTATATACTGTTACCATATAACGTATAACGTTATGTAGCATTACGTTATAGCGTATAACGTTATATACTGTTACCATATAACGTATAACGTTATGTAGCAATACCATATAACGTATAACGTTATGTAGCATTACGTTATAACGTATAACGTTATTTACTATTACCTTATAACGTATAACGTTATGTAGCATTACGTTATAACGTATAACGTTATGTAGCATTACGTTATAACGTATAACGTTATGTAGCATTACGTTATAACGTATAACGTTATGTAGCTTTACGTTATAACGTATAACGTTATATACTGTTACCATATAACGTATATCGTTATGTAGCGTTACCATATAATGTATAACGTTATGTGGCTTTACCTTATAACGTATAACGTTATATACTATTACCTTATAACGTTTAACGTTATGTAGCATTACGTTATAACGTATAACATTATTTATTATTACCTTATATCGTATAACGTTATGTAGCATTACGTTATAACGTATAACGTTGTATACTGTTACGTTATAACGTATAACGTTATGTAGCATTACCATATAACGTATAACGTCATGTAGCATTACGTTGTAACGTATAACGTTCTATACTATTACCTTATAACGTATAACGTCATGTAGCATTACGTTGTAACGTATAACGTTCTATACTATTACCTTATAACGTTTAACGTTATGTAGCATTACGTTATAACGTATAACGTTATATACTGTTACGTTATAACGTATAACGTTATGTAGCATTACCATATAACGTATAACGTCATGTAGCATTACGTTGTAACGCATAACGTTATATACTACTACCTTATGACGTATAACGTTATCTAGCATTACCTTATAACGTATAACGTTATATACTGTTACGTTATAACGTATAACGTTATGTAGCATTACCTTATAATGTATAACGTTATGTAGCATTACGTTATAACGTATAACGTTATATACTGTTACCATACAACGTATAACGTTATGTAGCATTACCATATAACGTATAACGTTATGTAGCATTACCATATAACGTATAACGTTATGTAGCATTACCATATAACGTATAAGGTTATGTAGCATTAGCACATAACGTATAACGTTATATACTGTTACCATATAACGTATAACGTTATGTAGCATTACCATATAATGTATAACGTTATGTAGCATTACCTTATAGCGTATAACGTTATCTACTGTTACGTTATAACGTATAACGTTATATACTGTTACGTTATAACGTATAACGTTATGTAGCATTACCATATAACGTATAACGCTATGTAGCATTACGTTATAACGTATAACGTTACATACTGTTACCATATAACGTATAACGTTATGTAGCATTACCTTATAGCGTATAACGTTATCTACTGTTACGTTATAACGTATAACGTTATATACTATTACCTTATAACGTTTAACGTTATGTAGCATTACGTTATATCGTATAACGTTATGTAGCATTACGTTATAACGTGTAACGTTGTATACTGTTACGTTATAACGTATAACGTTATGTAGCATTACCATATAACGTATAACGTCATGTAGCATTACGTTGTAACGTATAACGTTATATACTATTACCTTATAATGTTTAACGTTATGTAGCATTACGTTATAACGTATAACGTTATTTACTATTACCTTATAACGTATAACGTTATGTAGCATTACCTTATATCGTATAACGTTATATACTATTACCTTATAACGTTTAACGTTATGTAGCATTACCATATAACGTATAACGTTATTTACTACTACTTTATAACGTATAACGTTATGTAGCATTACGTTATAACGTATAACGTTATATACTGTTACGTTATAACGTATAACGTTATGTAGCATTACCACATAACGTATAACGTTATGTAGCATTACGTTATAACGTAGAAAGTTATATACTATTACCTTATAACGTATAACGTCATGTAGCATTACGTTATAACGTATAACGTTATGTAGCGTTACCATATAACGTATAACGTTATTTACTATTACTTTATAACGTATAACGTTATGTAGCATTACGTTATAACGTATAACGTTATATACTGTTACGTTATAACGTATAACGTTATGTAGCATTACCACATAACGTATAACGTTATGTAGCATTACGTTATAACGTAGCAAGTTATATACTATTACCTTATAACGTATAACGTCATGTAGCATTACGTTATAACGTATAACGTTATGTAGCGTTACCATATAACGTATAACGTTATGTTGCATTACCATATAACGTATAGCGTTATGTAGCATTACCGTATATAGTATAAAGTTATATACTGTAACGCTATAACGTATAACGTTATGTAGCATTACCTTATATAGTATAAAGTTATGTAGCATTACGTTATAACGTGTAACGTTATTTACTATTACCTTATAACGTATAACGTCATGTAGCATTACGTTGTAACGTATAACGTTCTATACTATTACCTTATAACGTTTAACGTTATGTAGCATTACCATATAACGTATAACGTCATGTAGCATTACGTTGTAACGCATAACGTTATATACTACTACCTTATGACGTATAACGTTATCTAGCATTACCTTATAACGTATAACGTTATATACTGTTACGTTATAACGTATAACGTTATGTAGCATTACCTTATAATGTATAACGTTATGTAGCATTACGTTATAACGTATAACGTTATATACTGTTACCATACAACGTATAACGTTATGTAGCATTACCATATAACGTATAACGTTATGTAGCATTACCATATAACGTATAAGGTTACGTAGCATTAGCACATAACGTATAACGTTATATACTGTTACCATATAACGTATAACGTTATGTAGCATTACCATATAATGTATAACGTTATGTAGCATTACCTTATAGCGTATAACGTTATCTACTGTTACGTTATAACGTATAACGTTATATACTGTTACGTTATAACGTATAACGTTATGTAGCATTACCATATAACGTATAACGCTATGTAGCATTACGTTATAACGTATAACGTTACATACTGTTACCATATAACGTATAACGTTATGTAGCATTACCTTATAGCGTATAACGTTATCTACTGTTACGTTATAACGTATAACGTTATATACTATTACCTTATAATGTTTAACGTTATGTAGCACTACGTTATAACGTATAACGTTATATACTGTTACCATACAACGTATAACGTTATGTAGCATTACCATATAACGTATAACGTTATGTAGCATTACCATATAACGTATAAGGTTATGTAGCATTAGCACATAACGTATAACGTTATATACTGTTACCATATAACGTATAACGTTATGTAGCATTACCATATAATGTATAACGTTATGTAGCATTACCTTATAGCGTATAACGTTATCTACTGTTACGTTATAACGTATAACGTTATATACTGTTACGTTATAACGTATAACGTTATGTAGCATTACCTTATATCGTATAACGTTATATACTATTACCTTATAACGTTTAACGTTATGTAGCATTACGTTATAACCTATAACGTTATTTACTATTACCTTATAACGTATAACGTTATGTTGCATTACGTTATAACGTATAACGTTATATACTGTTACCATATAACGTATAACGTTATGTTGCGTTACCATATAACGTATAACGTTATGTTGCATTACCGTATATAGTATAAAGTTATGTAGCATTACGTTATAACGTATAACGTTATATACTGTTACCATATAACGCATAATGTTATGTAGCATTACGTTATAACCTATAACGTTATTTACTATTACCTTATAACGTATAATGTTATGTAGCATTACGTTATAATGTATATCGTTGTATACTGTTACCATATGACGTATAACGTTATGTAGCATTACTTTATAATGTATATCGTTGTATACTGTTACCATATGACGTATAACGTTATGTAGCATTACCTTATATCGTATAACGTTATGTAGCATTACCATATAACGTATAACGTTATATACTGTAACGTTATAACGTATAACGTTATGTAGCATTATCATATAACGTATAACGTTATGTAGCATTACGTTATAACGTATAACGATATATACCGTTACCATATAACGTATAACGTTATGTAGCATTACCATATAATGTATAACGTTATGTACCATTACCATATAACGTATAACGTTATGTAGCATTTCGTTATAACGTATAATGTTATATACTGTTACCATATAACGTATAACGTTATGTAGCATTAGCTTATATAGTGTAAAGTTATGTAGCATTACGTTATAACGTGTAACGTTATTTACTATTACCTTATAACGTATAACGTTATGTAGCATTACCATATAACGTATAACGTTATGTAGCATTTCGTTATAACGCATAACGTTATATACTGTTACCATATAACGTATAACGTTGTGTAGCATTACCATATAATGTATAACGTTATGTAGCATTACCATATAATGTATAACGTTATGTAGCATTACCTTATAACGTATAACGTTATGTAGCATTACCATATAACGTATAACGCTATGTAGCATTACCTTATAACGTATAACGTTATATAGCATTACCGTGTAACGTATAACGTTATGTAGCATTTCGTTATAGCGTATAACGTTATATACTGTTACCATATAACGTATAACGTTATGTTGCATTACCATATAACGTATAGCGTTATGTAGCATTACCGTATATAGTATAAAGTTATATACTGTAACGCTATAACGTATAACGTTATGTAGCATTATCATATAACGTATAACGTTATGTAGCATTTCGTTATATCGTATAACGTTATATACTATTACCTTATAACGTTTAACGTTATGTAGCATTACGTTATAACGTATAACGTTATTTATTAGTACCTTATAACGTATAACGTTATGTAGCATTACGTTATAACGTATAACGTTATTTATTAGTACCTTATAACGTATAACGTTATGTAGCATTACCATATAACGTATAACGCTATGTAGCATTACCTTATAACGTATAACGTTATATAGCATTACCATGTAACGTATAACGTTATGTAGCATTTCGTTATATCGTATAACGTTATATACTATTACCTTATAACGTTTAACGTTATGTAGCATTACGTTATAACGTATAACGTTATTTATTAGTACCTTATAACGTATAACGTTATGTAGCATTACGTTATAACGTATAACGTTGTATACTGTTACGTTATAATGTATAACGTTATGTAGCATTACCATATAACGTATAACGTCATGTAGCATTACGTTGTAACGTATAACGTTATATACTATTACCTTATAATGTTAAACGTTATGTAGCATTACGTTATTACGTATAACGTTATTTACTATTACCTTATAACGTATAACGTTATGTAGCATTACCTTATATCGTATAACGTTATATACTATTACCTTATAACGTTTAACGTTATGTAGCATTACCAAACAACGTATAACGTTATTTACTATTACTTTATAACGTATAACGTTATGTAGCATTACCATATAACGTATAACGTTATGTAGCATTACGTTATAACGTATAACGTTATGTAGCTTTACGTTATAACGTATAACGTTATATACTGTTACCATATAACGTATATCGTTATGTAGCGTTACCATATAATGTATAACGTTATGTAGCATTACCGTATATAGTATAAAGTTATATACTGTAACGCTATAACGTATAACGTTATGTAGCATTATCATATAACGTATAACGTTATGTAGCATTACGTTATAACGTATAACGATATATACTGTTACCGTATAACGTATAACGTTATGTAGCATTACCTTATATAGTATAAAGTTATGTAGCATTACGTTATACCGTGTAACGTTATTTACTATTACCTTATAACGTATAACGTTATGTAGCATTACGTTATAACGTATAACGTTATATACTGTTACCATATAACGTATAACGTTATGTAGCATTACGATATAATGTATAACGTTATGTACCATTACCATATAACGTATAACGTTATGTAGCATTACGTTATAACGTATAACGTTATGTAGCATTACCATATAATGTATAACGTTATGTAGCATTACCATATAACGTGTAACGTTATGTAGCATTACGTTATAGCGTATAACGTTATATACTGTTACCATATAACGTATAACGTTATGTAGCATTACCATATAGTGTATAACGTTATGTAGCATTACCTTATAGCGTATAACGTTATCTACTGTTACGTTATAACGTATAACGTTATGTAGCATTACCATATAGTGTACAACGTTATGTAGCATTACCGTATAGCGTATAACGTTATCTACTGTTACGTTATAATGTATAACGTTATATACTGTTACGTTATAACGTATAACGTTATGTAGCATTACCTTATATAGTATAAAGTTTTGTAGCATTACGTTATAACGTGTAACGTTATTTACTATTACCTTATAACGTATAACGTTATGTAGCATTACCATATAACGTATAACGTCATGTAGCATTACGTTGTAACGTATAACGTTATATACTATTACCTTATAATGTTTAACGTTATGTAGCATTACGTTATAACGTATAACGTTATTTACTATTACCTTATAACGTATAACGTTATGTAGCATTACCTTATATCGTATAACGTTATATACTATTACCTTATAACGTTTAACGTTATGTAGCATTACCAAATAACGTATAACGTTATTTACTATTACTTTATAACGTATAACGTTATGTAGCATTACCATATAACGTATAAGGTTATGTAGCATTACCACATAACGTATAACGTTATATACTGTTACCATATAACGTATAACGTTATGTAGCATTACGTTATAGCGTATAACGTTATATACTGTTACCATATAACGTATAACGTTATGTAGCAATACCATATAACGTATAACGTTATGTAGCATTACGTTATAACGTATAACGTTATTTACTATTACCATATAACGTATAACGATATGTAGCATTACGTTATAACGTATAACGTTATGTAGCTTTACTTTATAACGTAGAAAGTTATATACTGTTACTATATAACGTATAACGTTATGTAGCGTTACCATATAATGTATAACGTTATGTAGCATTACCTTATAACGTATAACGTTGTATACTGTTACCATATAACGTATAACGTTATGTAGTATTACCATATAGTGTATAACGTTATGTAGCATTACCTTATAGCGTATAACGCTATCTACTGTTACGTTATAACGTATCACGTTATATACTGTTACGTTATAACGTATAACGTTATGTAGCATTACCATATAACGTATAACGCTATGTAGCATTACGTTATAACGTATAACGTTGCATACTGTTACTATATAACGTATAACGTTATGTAGCATTACCTTATATCGTATAACGTTATATACTATTACCTTATAACGTTTAACGTTATGTAGCATTACGTTATAACGTATAACGTTATTTATTAGTACCTTATAACGTATAACGTTATGTAGCATTACGTTATAACGTATAACGTTGTATACTGTTACGTTATAACGTATAACGTTATGTAGCATTACCATATAACGTATAACGTCATGTAGCATTACGTTGTAACGTATAACGTTATATACTATTACCTTATAATGTTTAACGTTATGTAGCATTACGTTATTACGTATAACGTTATTTACTATTACCTTATAACGTATAACGTTATGTAGCATTACCTTATATCGTATAACGTTATATACTATTACCTTATAACGTTTAACGTTATGTAGCATTACCAAACAACGTATAACGTTATTTACTATTACTTTATAACGTATAACGTTATGTAGCATTACCATATAACGTATAACGTTATGTAGCATTACGTTATAACGTATAACGTTATGTAGCTTTACGTTATAACGTATAACGTTATATACTGTTACCATATAACGTATATCGTTATGTAGCGTTACCATATAATGTATAACGTTATGTGGCTTTACCTTATAACGTATAACGTTATATACTATTACCTTATAACGTTTAACGTTATGTAGCATTACGTTATAACGTATAACATTATTTATTATTACCTTATATCGTATAACGTTATGTAGCATTACGTTATAACGTATAACGTTGTATACTGTTACGTTATAACGTATAACGTTATGTAGCATTACCATATAACGTATAACGTCATGTAGCATTACGTTGTAACGTATAACGTTCTATACTATTACCTTATAACGTATAACGTCATGTAGCATTACGTTGTAACGTATAACGTTCTATACTATTACCTTATAACGTTTAACGTTATGTAGCATTACGTTATAACGTATAACGTTATATACTGTTACGTTATAACGTATAACGTTATGTAGCATTACCATATAACGTATAACGTCATGTTGCATTACGTTGTAACGCATAACGTTATATACTACTACCTTATGACGTATAACGTTATCTAGCATTACCTTATAACGTGTAACGTTATATACTGTTACGTTATAACGTATAACGTTATGTAGCATTACCTTATAATGTATAACGTTATGTAGCATTACGTTATAACGTATAACGTTATATACTGTTACCATACAACGTATAACGTTATGTAGCATTACCATATAACGTATAACGTTATGTAGCATTACCATATAACGTATAACGTTATGTAGCATTACCATATAACGTATAAGGTTATGTAGCATTAGCACATAACGTATAACGTTATATACTGTTACCATATAACGTATAACGTTATGTAGCATTACCATATAATGTATAACGTTATGTAGCATTACCTTATAGCGTATAACGTTATCTACTGTTACGTTATAACGTATAACGTTATATACTGTTACGTTATAACGTATAACGTTATGTAGCATTACCATATAACGTATAACGCTATGTAGCATTACGTTATAACGTATAACGTTACATACTGTTACCATATAACGTATAACGTTATGTAGCATTACCTTATAGCGTATAACGTTATCTACTGTTACGTTATAACGTATAACGTTATATACTATTACCTTATAACGTTTAACGTTATGTAGCATTACGTTATATCGTATAACGTTATGTAGCATTACGTTATATCGTGTAACGTTGTATACTGTTACGTTATAACGTATAACGTTATGTAGCATTACCATATAACGTATAACGTCATGTAGCATTACGTTGTAACGTATAACGTTATATACTATTACCTTATAATGTTTAACGTTATGTAGCATTACGTTATAACGTATAACGTTATTTACTATTACCTTATAACGTATAACGTTATGTAGCATTACCTTATATCGTATAACGTTATATACTATTACCTTATAACGTTTAACGTTATGTAGCATTACCATATAACGTATAACGTTATTTACTATTACTTTATAACGTATAACGTTATGTAGCATTACGTTATAACGTATAACGTTATATACTGTTACGTTATAACGTATAACGTTATGTAGCATTACCACATAACGTATAACGTTATGTAGCATTACATTATAACGTAGAAAGTTATATACTATTACCTTATAACGTATAACGTCATGTAGCATTACGTTATAACGTATAACGTTATGTAGCGTTACCATATAACGTATAACGTTATGTTGCATTACCATATAACGTATAGCGTTATGTAGCATTACCGTATATAGTATAAAGTTATATACTGTAACGCTATAACGTATAACGTTATGTAGCATTACCTTATATAGTATAAAGTTATGTAGCATTACGTTATAACGTGTAACGTTATTTACTATTACCTTATAACGTATAACGTTATGTAGCATTACGTTATAACGTATAACGTTATATACTGTTACCATATAACGTATAACGTTATGTAGCATTACGATATAATGTATAACGTTATGTACCATTACCATATAACGTATAACGTTATGTAGCATTACGTTATAACGTATAACGTTATGTAGCATTACCATATAATGTATAACGTTATGTAGCATTACCATATAACGTGTAACGTTATGTAGCATTACGTTATAGCGTATAACGTTATATACTGTTACCATATAACGTATAACGTTATGTAGCATTACCATATAGTGTATAACGTTATGTAGCATTACCTTATAGCGTATAACGTTATCTACTGTTTCGTTATAACGTATAACGTTATGTAGCATTACCATATAGTGTATAACGTTATGTAGCATTACCTTATAGCGTATAACGTTATCTACTGTTACGTTATAATGTATAACGTTATATACTGTTACGTTATAACGTATAACGTTATGTAGCATTACCTTATATAGTATAAAGTTTTGTAGCATTACGTTATAACGTGTAACGTTATTTACTATTACCTTATAACGTATAACGTTATGTAGCATTACCATATAACGTATAACGTCATGTAGCATTACGTTGTAACGTATAACGTTATATACTATTACCTTATAATGTTTAACGTTATGTAGCATTACGTTATAACGTATAACGTTATTTACTATTACCTTATAACGTATAACGTTATGTAGCATTACCTTATATCGTATAACGTTATATACTATTACCTTATAACGTTTAACGTTATGTAGCATTACCAAATAACGTATAACGTTATTTACTATTACTTTATAACGTATAACGTTATGTAGCATTACCATATAACGTATAAGGTTATGTAGCATTACCACATAACGTATAACGTTATATACTGTTACCATATAACGTATAACGTTATGTAGCATTACGTTATAGCGTATAACGTTATATACTGTTACCATATAACGTATAACGTTATGTAGCAATACCATATAACGTATAACGTTATGTAGCATTACGTTATAACGTATAACGTTATTTACTATTACCTTATAATGTTTAACGTTATGTAGCATTACGTTATTACGTATAACGTTATTTACTATTACCTTATAACGTATAACGTTATGTAGCATTACCTTATATCGTATAACGTTATATACTATTACCTTATAACGTTTAACGTTATGTAGCATTACCAAACAACGTATAACGTTATTTACTATTACTTTATAACGTATAACGTTATGTAGCATTACCATATAACGTATAACGTTATGTAGCATTACGTTATAACGTATAACGTTATGTAGCTTTACGTTATAACGTATAACGTTATATACTGTTACCATATAACGTATATCGTTATGTAGCGTTACCATATAATGTATAACGTTATGTGGCTTTACCTTATAACGTATAACGTTATATACTATTACCTTATAACGTTTAACGTTATGTAGCATTACGTTATAACGTATAACATTATTTATTATTACCTTATATCGTATAACGTTATGTAGCATTACGTTATAACGTATAACGTTGTATACTGTTACGTTATAACGTATAACGTTATGTAGCATTACCATATAACGTATAACGTCATGTAGCATTACGTTGTAACGTATAACGTTCTATACTATTACCTTATAACGTATAACGTCATGTAGCATTACGTTGTAACGTATAACGTTCTATACTATTACCCTATAACGTTTAACGTTATGTAGCATTACGTTATAACGTATAACGTTATATACTGTTACCATATAACGTATAACGTTATGTAGCATTACGATATAATGTATAACGTTATGTACCATTACCATATAACGTATAACGATATGTAGCATTACGTTATAACGTATAACGTTATGTAGCATTACCATATAATGTATAACGTTATGTAGCATTACCATATAACGTGTAACGTTATGTAGCATTACGTTATAGCGTATAACGTTATATACTGTTACCATATAACGTATAACGTTATATAGCATTACCATATAGTGTATAACGTTATGTAGCATTACCTTATAGCGTATAACGTTATCTACTGTTACGTTATAACGTATAACGTTATGTAGCATTACCATATAGTGTATAACGTTATGTAGCATTACCTTATAGCGTATAACGTTATCTACTGTTACGTTATAATGTATAACGTTATATACTGTTACGTTATAACGTATAACGTTATGTAGCATTACCTTATATAGTATAAAGTTTTGTAGCATTACGTTATAACGTGTAACGTTATTTACTATTACCTTATAACGTATAACGTTATGTAGCATTACCATATAACGTATAACGTCATGTAGCATTACGTTGTAACGTATAACGTTATATACTATTACCTTATAATGTTTAACGTTATGTAGCATTACGTTATAACGTATAACGTTATTTACTATTACCTTATAACGTATAACGTTATGTAGCATTACCTTATATCGTATAACGTTATATACTATTACCTTATAACGTTTAACGTTATGTAGCATTACCAAATAACGTATAACGTTATTTACTATTACTTTATAACGTATAACGTTATGTAGCATTACCATATAACGTATAAGGTTATGTAGCATTACCACATAACGTATAACGTTATATACTGTTACCATATAACGTATAACGTTATGTAGCATTACGTTATAGCGTATAACGTTATATACTGTTACCGTATAACGTATAACGTTATGTAGCAATACCATATAACGTATAACGTTATGTAGCATTACGTTATAACGTATAACGTTATTTACTATTTCCTTATAACGTATAACGTTATGTAGCATTACGTTATAACGTATAACGTTATGTAGCATTACGTTATAACGTATAACGTTATGTAGCATTACGTTATAACGTAGAAAGTTATATACTACTACCTTATAACGTATAGCGTCATGTAGCATTACGTTATAGCGTATAACGTTATATACTGTTACCATATAACGTATAACGTTATGTAGCATTACGTTATAACGTATAACGTTATGTAGCTTTACTTTATAACGTATAGCGTTATATACTGTTACCATATAACGTATAACGTTATGTAGCGTTACCATATAATGTATAACGTTATGTAGCATTACCTTATAACGTATAACGTTATATACTGTTACCATATAACGTATAACGTTATGTAGTATTACCATATAGTGTATAACGTTATGTAGCATTACCTTATAGCGTATAACGTTATCTACTGTTACGTTATAACGTATAACGTTATATACTGTTACGTTATAACGTATAACGTTATGTAGCATTACCATATAACGTATAACGCTATGTAGCATTACGTTATAACGTATAACGTTACATACTGTTACCATATAACGTATAACGTTATGTAGCATTACCTTATATCGTATAACGTTATATACTATTACCTTATAACGTTTAACGTTATGTAGCATTACGTTATAACGTATAACGTTATTTATTAGTACCTTATAACGTATAACGTTATGTAGCATTACGTTATAACGTATAACGTTGTATACTGTTACGTTATAACGTATAACGTTATGTAGCATTACCATATAACGTATAACGTCATGTAGCATTACGTTGTAACGTATAACGTTATATACTATTACCTTATAATGTTTAACGTTATGTAGCATTACGTTATTACGTATAACGTTATTTACTATTACCTTATAACGTATAACGTTATGTAGCATTACCTTATATCGTATAACGTTATATACTATTACCTTATAACGTTTAACGTTATGTATCATTACCAAACAACGTATAACGTTATTTACTATTACTTTATAACGTATAACGTTATGTAGCATTACCATATAACGTATAACGTTATGTAGCATTACGTTATAACGTATAACGTTATGTAGCTTTACGTTATAACGTATAACGTTATATACTGTTACCATATAACGTATATCGTTATGTAGCGTTACCATACAATGTATAACGTTATGTGGCTTTACCTTATAACGTATAACGTTATATACTATTACCTTATAACGTTTAACGTTATGTAGCATTACGTTATAACGTATAACATTATTTATTATTACCTTATATCGTATAACGTTATGTAGCATTACGTTATAACGTATAACGTTGTATACTGTTACGTTATAACGTATAACGTTATGTAGCATTACCATATAACGTATAACGTCATGTAGCATTACGTTGTAACGTATAACGTTCTATACTATTACCTTATAACGTATAACGTCATGTAGCATTACGTTGTAACGTATAACGTTCTATACTATTACCTTATAACGTTTAACGTTATGTAGCATTACGTTATAACGTATAACGTTATATACTGTTACGTTATAACGTATAACGTTATATACTGTTACGTTATAACGTATAACGTTATGTAGCATTACCATATAACGTATAACGTCATGTAGCATTACGTTGTAACGCATAACGTTATATACTACTACCTTATGACGTATAACGTTATCTAGCATTACCTTATAACGTATAACGTTATATACTGTTACGTTATAACGTATAACGTTATATACTGTTACGTTATAACGTATAACGTTATGTAGCATTACCTTATAATGTATAACGTTATGTAGCATTACGTTATAACGTATAACGTTATATACTGTTACCATACAACGTATAACGTTATGTAGCCTTACCATATAACGTATAACGTTATGTAGCATTACCATATAACGTATAACGTTATGTAGCATTACCATATAATGTATAACGTTATGTAGCATTACCTTATATCGTATAACGTCATATACTATTACCATATAACGTATAACGTTATGTAGCATTACCATATAATGTATAACGTTATGTAGCATTACCATATAACGTATAACGTCATGTAGCATTACGTTGTAACGCATAACGTTATATACTACTACCTTATAACGTATAACGTTTTGTAGCATTACGTTATAACGTATAACGTTATATACTGTTACCATATAACGTATAACGTTATGTAGCATTACCATATAACGTATAACGTTATGTAGCATTACCATATAGCGTATAACGTTATGTAGCATTACCATATAACGTATAAGGTTATGTAGCATTAGCACATAACGTGTAACGTTATATACTGTTACCATATAACGTATAACGTTATGTACCATTACCATATAATGTATAACGTTATGTAGCATTATCTTATAGTGTATAACGTTATGTAGCATTACGTTATAGCGTATAACGTTATATACTGTTACCATATAACGTATAACGTTATGTAGCATTACCATATAATGTATAACGTTATGTAGCATTACCATATAACGTATAACGTCATGTAGCATTACGTTGTAACGCATAACGTTATATACTACTACCTTATAACGTATAACGTTTTGTAGCATTACGTTATAACGTATAACGTTATATACTGTTACCATATAACGTATAACGTTATGTAGCATTACCATATAACGTATAACGTTATGTAGCATTACCATATAGCGTATAACGTTATGTAGCATTACCATATAACGTATAAGGTTATGTAGCATTAGCACATAACGTATAACGTTATATACTGTTACCATATAACGTATAACGTTATGTACCATTACCATATAATGTATAACGTTATGTAGCATTACCTTATAGCGTATAACGTTATCTACTGTTACGTTATAACGTATAACGTTATATACTGTTACGTTATAACGTATAACGTTATGTAGCATTACCATATAACGTATAACGCTATGTAGCATTACGTTATAACGTATAACGTTGTATACTGTTACGTTATAACGTATAACGTTACGTAGCATTACCATATAACGTATAACGTTATGTAGCATTACCTTATAATGTATAACGTTATGTAGCATTACGTTATAGCGTATAACGTTATATACTGTTACCATATAACGTATAACGTTATGTAGCATTACCTTATAATGTATAACGTTATGTAGCATTACGTTATAGCGTATAACGTTATATACTATTACCATTTAACTTATAACGTTATGTAGCATTACCATATAACGTATAACGTTATGTAGCATTACCTTATAATGTATAACGTTATGTAGCATTACGTTATAGCGTATAACGTTATATACTGTTACCATATAACGTATAACGTTATGTAGCATTACCATATAACGTATAACGTTATGTAGCATTACCATATAACGTATAACGTTATGTAGCATTACCTTATAATGTATAACGTTATGTAGCATTACGTTATAGCGTATAACGTTATATACTGTTACCATATAACGTATAACGTTATGTAGCATTACCATATAATGTATAACGTTATGTAGCATTACCTTATAGCGTATAACGTTATCTACTGTTATGTTATAACGTATAACGTTACGTAGCATTACCATATAACGTATAACGTTACGTAGCATTACCATATAACGTATAACGTTATGTAGCATTACCATATAATGTATAACGTTATGTAGCATTAGCTTATAACGTATAACGTTATGTAGCATTACGTTATAGCGTATAACGTTATATAGTGTTACCATATAACGTATAACGTTATGTAGCATTACCATATAACGTATAACGTTATGTAGCATTACCATATAACGTATAACGTTATGTATCATTACCTTATAATGTATAACGTTATGTAGCATTACGTTATAGCGTATAACGTTACATACTGTTACGTTATAACGTATAACGTTATGTAGCATTACCATATAACGTATAACGTCATGTAGCATTACGTTATAGCGTATAACGTTATATAGTGTTACCATATAACGTATAACGTTACGTAGCATTACCATATAACGTATAACGTTATGTAGCATTACCATATAACGTATAACATTATTTATTATTACCTTATATCGTATAACGTTATGTAGCATTACGTTATAACGTATAACGTTGTATACTGTTACGTTATAACGTATAACGTTATGTAGCATTACCATATAACGTATAACGTCATGTAGCATTACGTTGTAACGTATAACGTTCTATACTATTACCTCATAACGTATAACGTCATGTAGCATTACGTTGTAACGTATAACGTTCTATACTATTACCTTATAACGTTTAACGTTATGTAGCATTACGTTATAACGTATAACGTTATATACTGTTACGTTATAACGTATAACGTTATGTAGCATTACCATATAACGTATAACGTCATGTAGCATTACGTTGTAACGCATAACGTTATATACTACTACCTTATGACGTATAACGTTATCTAGCATTACCTTATAACGTATAACGTTATATACTGTTACGTTATAACGTATAACGTTATGTAGCATTACCTTATAATGTATAACGTTATGTAGCATTACGTTATAACGTATAACGTTATATACTGTTACCATACAACGTATAACGTTATGTAGCATTACCATATAACGTATAACGTTATGTAGCATTACCATATAACGTATAACGTTATGTAGCATTACCATATAACGTATAAGGTTATGTAGCATTAGCACATAACGTATAACGTTATATACTGTTACCATATAACGTATAACGTTATGTAGCATTACCATATAATGTATAACGTTATGTAGCATTACCTTATATCGTATAACGTTATATACTATTACCATATAACGTATAACGTTATGTAGCATTACCATATAATGTATAACGTTATGTAGCATTACCATATAACGTATAACGTCATGTAGCATTACGTTGTAACGCATAACGTTATATACTACTACCTTATAACGTATAACGTTTTGTAGCATTACGTTATAACGTATAACGTTATATACTGTTACCATATAACGTATAACGTTATGTAGCATTACCATATAACGTATAACGTTATGTAGCATTACCATATAGCGTATAACGTTATGTAGCATTACCATATAACGTATAAGGTTATGTAGCATTAGCACATAACGTATAACGTTATATACTGTTACCATATAACGTATAACGTTATGTACCATTACCATATAATGTATAACGTTATGTAGCATTATCTTATAGTGTATAACGTTATGTAGCATTACGTTATAGCGTATAACGTTATATACTGTTACCATATAACGTATAACGTTATGTAGCATTACCATATAATGTATAACGTTATGTAGCATTACCATATAACGTATAACGTCATGTAGCATTACGTTGTAACGCATAACGTTATATACTACTACCTTATAACGTATAACGTTTTGTAGCATTACGTTATAACGTATAACGTTATATACTGTTACCATATAACGTATAACGTTATGTAGCATTACCATATAACGTATAACGTTATGTAGCATTACCATATAGCGTATCACGTTATGTAGCATTACCATATAACGTATAAGGTTATGTAGCATTAGCACATAACGTATAACGTTATATACTGTTACCATATAACGTATAACGTTATGTACCATTACCATATAATGTATAACGTTATGTAGCATTACCTTATAGCGTATAACGTTATCTACTGTTACGTTATAACGTATAACGTTATATACTGTTACGTTATAACGTATAACGTTATGTAGCATTACCATATAACGTATAACGCTATGTAGCATTACGTTATAACGTATAACGTTGTATACTGTTACGTTATAACGTATAACGTTACGTAGCATTACCATATAACGTATAACGTTATGTAGCATTACCTTATAATGTATAACGTTATGTAGCATTACGTTATAGCGTATAACGTTATATACTGTTACCATATAACGTATAACGTTATGTAGCATTACCACATAACGTATAACGTTATATACTGTTACCATATAACGTATAACGTTATGTAGCATTACCATATAATGTATAACGTTATGTAGCATTACCTTATAGCGTATAACGTTATCTACTGTTACGTTATAACGTATAACGTTATATACTGTTACCATATAACGTATAACGTTATGTAGCATTACCATATAACGTATAACGTTATGTAGCATTACCATATAACGTATAACGTTATGTAGCATTACCATATAACGTATAACGTTATGTAGCATTACGTTATAGTGTATAACGTTATATACTGTTACCATATAACGTATAACGTTATGTAGCATTACGTTGTAACGTATAACGTTATTTACTATTACCTTATAACGTATAACGTTATGTAGCATTACGTTATAACGTATAACGTTATATACTGTTACGTTATAACGTATAACGTTATATACTGTGACGTTATAACGTATAACGTTATATACTGTTACGTTATAACGTATAACGTTATATACTGTTACGTTATAACGTATAACGTTATATACTGTTACGTTATAACGTATAACGTTATGTAGCATTACCCTATAACGTATAACGCTATGTAGCATTACGTTATAACGTATAACGTTACATACTGTTACCATGTAACGTATAACGTTATGTAGCATTACCTTATATCGTATAACGTTATATACTATTACCTTATAACGTTTAACGATATGTAGCATTACGTTATAACGTATAACGTCATGTAGCATTACGTTGTAACGTATAACGTTCTATACTATTACCATATAACGTATAACGTTATGTAGTATTACGTTATAACGTATAACGTTATGTAGCATTACGTTATAACGTATAACGTTATATACTGTTACCATATAACGTATAACGTTATATACTGTTACGTTATAACGTATAACGTTATGTAGCATTACGATATATCGTATAACGTTATTTACAATTACCTTATAACGTATAACGTTACGTAGCATTACGTTATAACGTATAACGTTATATACTGTTACGTTATAACGTATAACGTTATGTAGCATTACGCTATAACGTAGAAAGTTATATACTATTACCTTATAACGTATAACGTCATGTAGCATTACGTTATAACGTATAACGTTATATACTGTTACCATATAACGTATAACGTTATGTAGTATTACGTTATAACGTATAACGTTATGTAGCATTACGTTATAACGTATAACGTTATATACTGTTACCATATAACGTATAACGTTATATACTGTTACGTTATAACGTATAACGTAATGTAGCATTACCATATAACGTATAACGTCATGTAGCATTACGTTGTAACGTATAACGTTACATACTTCTACCTTATAACGTATAACGTTATCTAGCATTACCATATAACGTATAACGTTATGTAGCATTACGTTATAACGTAGAAAGTTATATACTATTACCTTATAACGTATAACGTCATGTAGCATTACGTTATAACGTATAACGTTATATACTGTTACCATATAACGTATAACGTTATGTAGTATTACGTTATAACGTATAACGTTATGTAGCATTACCTTATAACGTAGAACGTTATATACTGTTACCATATAACGTATAACGTTATGTAGCATTACCATATAACGTATAACGTTATGTAGCATTACGTTATAACGTATAACGTTATGTAGCTTTACGTTATAACGTATAACGTTATATACTGTTACGTTATAACGTATAACGTTATGTAGCATTACCTTATAATGTATAACGTTATGTAGCATTACGTTATAACGTATAACGTTATATACTGTTACCATACAACGTATAACGTTATGTAGCATTACCATATAACGTATAACGTTATGTAGCATTACGTTATAGCGTATAACGTTATTTACTATTACCTTATAACGTATAACGTTATGTAGCATTACGTTATAACGTATAACGTTATGTAACATTACGTTATAACGTAGAAAGTTATATACTATTACCTTATAACGTATAACGTCATGTAGCATTACGTTATAACGTATAACGTTATATACTGTTACCATATAACGTATAACGTTATGTAGCATTACGTTATAACGTATAACGTTATGTAGCTTTACGTTATAACGTATAACGTTATATACTGTTACCATATAACGTATAACGTCATGTAGCATTACGTTGTAACGTATAACGTTCTATACTATTACCTCATAACGTATAACGTCATGTAGCATTACGTTGTAACGTATAACGTTCTATACTATTACCTTATAACGTTTAACGTTATGTAGCATTACGTTATAACGTATAACGTTATATACTGTTACGTTATAACGTATAACGTTATGTAGCATTACCATATAACGTATAACGTCATGTAGCATTACGTTGTAACGCATAACGTTATATACTACTACCTTATGACGTATAACGTTATCTAGCATTACCTTATAACGTATAACGTTATATACTGTTACGTTATAACGTATAACGTTATGTAGCATTACCTTATAATGTATAACGTTATGTAGCATTACGTTATAACGTATAACGTTATATACTGTTACCATACAACGTATAACGTTATGTAGCATTACCATATAACGTATAACGTTATGTAGCATTACCATATAACGTATAACGTTATGTAGCATTACCATATAACGTATAAGGTTATGTAGCATTAGCACATAACGTATAACGTTATATACTGTTACCATATAACGTATAACGTTATGTAGCATTACCATATAATGTATAACGTTATGTAGCATTACCTTATATCGTATAACGTTATATACTATTACCATATAACGTATAACGTTATGTAGCATTACCATATAATGTATAACGTTATGTAGCATTACCATATAACGTATAACGTCATGTAGCATTACGTTGTAACGCATAACGTTATATACTACTACCTTATAACGTATAACGTTTTGTAGCATTACGTTATAACGTATAACGTTATATACTGTTACCATATAACGTATAACGTTATGTAGCATTACCATATAACGTATAACGTTATGTAGCATTACCATATAGCGTATAACGTTATGTAGCATTACCATATAACGTATAAGGTTATGTAGCATTAGCACATAACGTATAACGTTATATACTGTTACCATATAACGTATAACGTTATGTACCATTACCATATAATGTATAACGTTATGTAGCATTATCTTATAGTGTATAACGTTATGTAGCATTACGTTATAGCGTATAACGTTATATACTGTTACCATATAACGTATAACGTTATGTAGCATTACCATATAATGTATAACGTTATGTAGCATTACCATATAACGTATAACGTCATGTAGCATTACGTTGTAACGCATAACGTTATATACTACTACCTTATAACGTATAACGTTTTGTAGCATTACGTTATAACGTATAACGTTATATACTGTTACCATATAACGTATAACGTTATGTAGCATTACCATATAACGTATAACGTTATGTAGCATTACCATATAGCGTATCACGTTATGTAGCATTACCATATAACGTATAAGGTTATGTAGCATTAGCACATAACGTATAACGTTATATACTGTTACCATATAACGTATAACGTTATGTACCATTACCATATAATGTATAACGTTATGTAGCATTACCTTATAGCGTATAACGTTATCTACTGTTACGTTATAACGTATAACGTTATATACTGTTACGTTATAACGTATAACGTTATGTAGCATTACCATATAACGTATAACGCTATGTAGCATTACGTTATAACGTATAACGTTGTATACTGTTACGTTATAACGTATAACGTTACGTAGCATTACCATATAACGTATAACGTTATGTAGCATTACCTTATAATGTATAACGTTATGTAGCATTACGTTATAGCGTATAACGTTATATACTGTTACCATATAACGTATAACGTTATGTAGCATTACCACATAACGTATAACGTTATATACTGTTACCATATAACGTATAACGTTATGTAGCATTACCATATAATGTATAACGTTATGTAGCATTACCTTATAGCGTATAACGTTATCTACTGTTACGTTATAACGTATAACGTTATATACTGTTACCATATAACGTATAACGTTATGTAGCATTACCATATAACGTATAACGTTATGTAGCATTACCATATAACGTATAACGTTATGTAGCATTACCATATAACGTATAACGTTATGTAGCATTACGTTATAGTGTATAACGTTATATACTGTTACCATATAACGTATAACGTTATGTAGCATTACGTTGTAACGTATAACGTTATTTACTATTACCTTATAACGTATAACGTTATGTAGCATTACGTTATAACGTATAACGTTATATACTGTTACGTTATAACGTATAACGTTATATACTGTGACGTTATAACGTATAACGTTATATACTGTTACGTTATAACGTATAACGTTATATACTGTTACGTTATAACGTATAACGTTATATACTGTTACGTTATAACGTATAACGTTATGTAGCATTACCCTATAACGTATAACGCTATGTAGCATTACGTTATAACGTATAACGTTACATACTGTTACCATGTAACGTATAACGTTATGTAGCATTACCTTATATCGTATAACGTTATATACTATTACCTTATAACGTTTAACGATATGTAGCATTACGTTATAACGTATAACGTCATGTAGCATTACGTTGTAACGTATAACGTTCTATACTATTACCATATAACGTATAACGTTATGTAGTATTACGTTATAACGTATAACGTTATGTAGCATTACGTTATAACGTATAACGTTATATACTGTTACCATATAACGTATAACGTTATATACTGTTACGTTATAACGTATAACGTTATGTAGCATTACGATATATCGTATAACGTTATTTACAATTACCTTATAACGTATAACGTTACGTAGCATTACGTTATAACGTATAACGTTATATACTGTTACGTTATAACGTATAACGTTATGTAGCATTACGCTATAACGTAGAAAGTTATATACTATTACCTTATAACGTATAACGTCATGTAGCATTACGTTATAACGTATAACGTTATATACTGTTACCATATAACGTATAACGTTATGTAGTATTACGTTATAACGTATAACGTTATGTAGCATTACGTTATAACGTATAACGTTATATACTGTTACCATATAACGTATAACGTTATATACTGTTACGTTATAACGTATAACGTAATGTAGCATTACCATATAACGTATAACGTCATGTAGCATTACGTTGTAACGTATAACGTTACATACTTCTACCTTATAACGTATAACGTTATCTAGCATTACCATATAACGTATAACGTTATGTAGCATTACGTTATAACGTAGAAAGTTATATACTATTACCTTATAACGTATAACGTCATGTAGCATTACGTTATAACGTATAACGTTATATACTGTTACCATATATCGTATAACGTTATGTAGTATTACGTTATAACGTATAACGTTATGTAGCATTACCTTATAACGTAGAACGTTATATACTGTTACCATATAACGTATAACGTTATGTAGCATTACCATATAACGTATAACGTTATGTAGCATTACGTTATAACGTATAACGTTATGTAGCTTTACGTTATAACGTATAACGTTATATACTGTTACGTTATAACGTATAACGTTATGTAGCATTACCTTATAATGTATAACGTTATGTAGCATTACGTTATAACGTATAACGTTATATACTGTTACCATACAACGTATAACGTTATGTAGCATTACCATATAACGTATAACGTTATGTAGCATTACGTTATAGCGTATAACGTTATTTACTATTACCTTATAACGTATAACGTTATGTAGCATTACGTTATAACGTATAACGTTATGTAACATTACGTTATAACGTAGAAAGTTATATACTATTACCTTATAACGTATAACGTCATGTAGCATTACGTTATAACGTATAACGTTATATACTGTTACCATATAACGTATAACGTTATGTAGCATTACGTTATAACGTATAACGTTATGTAGCTTTACGTTATAACGTATAACGTTATATACTGTTACCATATAACGTATAACGTTATGTAGCGTTACCATATAATGTATAACGTTATGTAGCATTACCTTATAACGTATAACGTTATATACTGTTACCATATAACGTATAACGTTATGTAGCATTACCAGATAGTGTATAACGTTATGTAGCATTACCTTATAGCGTATAACGTTATCTACTGTTACGTTATAACGTATAACGTTATATACTGTTACGTTATAACGTATAACGTTATGTAGCATTACCATATAACGTATAACGCTATGTAGCATTACGTTATAACGTATAACGTTACATACTGTTACCATATAACGTATAACGTTATGTAGTATTACCTTATACCGTATAACGTTATATACTATTACCTTATAACGTTTAACGTTATGTAGCATAACGTTATAACGTATAACGTTATTTATTATTACCTTATAACGTATAACGTTATGTAGCATTACGTTATAACGTATAACGTTGTATACTGTTACGTTATAACGTATAACGTTATGTAGCATTACCATATAACGTATAACGTCATGTAGCATTACGTTGTGACGTATAACGTTATATACTATTACCTTATAATGTTTAACGTTATGTAGCATTACGTTATAACGTATAACGTTATTTACTATTACCTTATAACGTATAACGTTATGTAGCATTACCTTATATCGTATAACGTTATATACTATTACTTTATAACGTATAACGTTATGTAGCATTACCATATAACGTATAAGGTTATGTAGCATTACCACATAACGTATAACGTTATATACTGTTACCATATAACGTATAACGTTATGTAGCATTACCTTATATCGTATAACGTTATATACTATTACCTTATAACGTTTAACGTTATCTACTGTTACGTTATAACGTATAACGTTATATACTGTTACGTTATAACGTATAACGTTATGTAGCATTACCATATACCGTATAACGCTATGTAGCATTACGTTATAACGTATAACGATACATACTGTTACGTTATAACGTATAACGTTATGTAGCATTACCATATAACGTATAACGTCATGTAGCATTACGTTGTAACGTATAACGTTATATACTATTACCTTATAATGTTTAACGTTATGTAGCATTACGTTATAACGTATAACGTTATTTACTATTACCTTATAACGTATAACGTTATGCAGCATTACCTTATATCGTATAACGTTATATACTATTACCTTATAACGTTTAACGTTATGTAGCATTACCAAATAACGTATAACGTTATTTACTATTACTTTATAACGTATAACGTTATGTAGCATTACCATATAACGTATAAGGTTATGTAGCATTACCACATAACGTATAACGTTATATACTGTTACCATATAACGTATAACGTTATGTAGCATTGCCATATAGTGTATAACGTTATGTAGCATTACCTTATAGCGTATAACGTTATCTACTGTTACGTTATAACGTATAACGTTATGTAGCATTACCATATAACGTATAACGTTATGTAGCATTACGTTATAGCGTATATCGTTATATACTGTTACCATATAACGTATAACGTTATGTAGCATTACCATATAACGTATAACGTTATGTAGCATTACGTTATAACGTATAACGTTATGTAGCTTTACGTTATAACGTATAACGTTATATACTGTTACCATATAACGTATAACGTTATGTAGCGTTACCATATAATGTATAACGTTATGTAGCTTTACCTTATAACGTATAACGTTATATACTATTACCTTATAACGTTTAACGTTATGTAGCATTACGTTATAACGTATAACATTATTTATTATTACCTTATAACGTATAACGTTATGTAGCATTACGTTATAACGTATAACGTTGTATACTGTTACGTTATAACGTATAACGTTATGTAGCATTACCATATAACGTACAACGTCATGTAGCATTACGTTGTAACGTATAACGTTATATACTATTACCTTATAATGTTTAACGTTATGTAGCATTACGTTATAACGTATAACGTTATTTACTATTGCCTTATAACGTATAACGTTATGTAGCATTACCTTATATCGTATAACGTTATATACTATTACCTTATAACGTTTAACGTTATGTAGCATTACCAAATAACGTATAACGTTATTTACTATTACTTTATAACGTATAACGTTATGTAGCATTACCATATAACGTATAAGGTTATGTAGCATTACCACATAACGTATAACGTTATATACTGTTACGTTATAACGTATAACGTTATGTAGCATTACCTTATAATGTATAACGTTATGTAGCATTACGTTATAACGTATAACGTTATATACCGTTAACATATAACGTATAACGTTATGTAGCATTACCATATAACGTATAACGTTATGTAGCATTACGTTATAACGTATAACGTTATGTAGCTTTACGTTATAACGTATAACGTTATATACTGTTACGTTATAACGTATAACGTTATGTAGCATTACCTTATAATGTATAACGTTATGTAGCATTACGTTATAACGTATAACGTTATATACCGTTACCATACAACGTATAACGTTATGTAGCATTACCATATAAAGTATAACGTTATGTAGCATTACCATATAACGTATAAGGTTATGTAGCATTAGCACATAACGTATAACGTTATATACTGTTACCATATAACGTATAACGTTATGTAGCATTACCATATAATGTATAACGTTATGTAGCATTACCTTATAGCGTATAACGTTATCTACTGTTACGTTATAACGTATAACGTTATATACTGTTACGTTATAACGTATAACGTTATGTAGCATTACCATATAACGTATAACGCTATGTAGCATTACGTTATAACGTATAACGTTACATACTGTTACCATATAACGTATAACGTTATGTAGCATTACCTTATAGCGTATAACGTTATCTACTGTTACGTTATAACGTATAACGTTATATACTATTACCTTATAATGTTTAACGTTATGTAGCACTACGTTATAACGTATAACGTTATTTACTATTACCTTATAACGTATAACGTTATGTAGCATTACCTTATATCGTATAACGTTATATACTATTACCTTATAACGTTTAACGTTATGTAGCATTACGTTATAACGTATAACATTATTTATTATTACCTTATAACGTATAACGCTATGTAGCATTACGTTATAACGTATAACGTTACATACTGTTACCATATAACGTATAACGTTATGTAGCATTACCTTATAGCGTATAACGTTATCTACTGTTACGTTATAACGTATAACGTTATATACTATTACCTTATAATGTTTAACGTTATGTAGCACTACGTTATAACGTATAACGTTATTTACTATTACCTTATAACGTATAACGTTATGTAGCATTACCATATAACGTATAACGTCATGTAGCATTACGTTGTGACGTATAACGTTATATACTATTACCTTATAATGTTTAACGTTATGTAGCATTACGTTATAACGTATAACGTTATTTACTATTACCTTATAACGTATAACGTTATGTAGCATTACCTTATATCGTATAACGTTATATACTATTACTTTATAACGTATAACGTTATGTAGCATTACCATATAACGTATAAGGTTATGTAGCATTACCACATAACGTATAACGTTATATACTGTTACCATATAACGTATAACGTTATGTAGCATTACCTTATATCGTATAACGTTATATACTATTACCTTATAACGTTTAACGTTATCTACTGTTACGTTATAACGTATAACGTTATATACTGTTACGTTATAACGTATAACGTTATGTAGCATTACCATATACCGTATAACGCTATGTAGCATTACGTTATAACGTATAACGATACATACTGTTACGTTATAACGTATAACGTTATGTAGCATTACCATATAACGTATAACGTCATGTAGCATTACCTTATATCGTATAACGTTATATACTATTACCTTATAATGTTTAACGTTATGTAGCATTACGTTATAACGTATAACGTTATTTACTATTACCTTATAACGTATAACGTTATGTAGCATTACCTTATATCGTATAACGTTATATACTATTACCTTATAACGTTTAACGTTATGTAGCATTACCAAATAACGTATAACGTTATTTACTATTACTTTATAACGTATAACGTTATGTAGCATTACCATATAACGTATAAGGTTATGTAGCATTACCACATAACGTATAACGTTATATACTGTTACCATATAACGTATAACGTTATGTAGCATTGCCATATAGTGTATAACGTTATGTAGCATTACCTTATAGCGTATAACGTTATCTACTGTTACGTTATAACGTATAACGTTATGTAGCATTACCATATAACGTATAACGTTATGTAGCATTACGTTATAGCGTATATCGTTATATACTGTTACCATATAACGTATAACGTTATGTAGCATTACCATATAACGTATAACGTTATGTAGCATTACGTTATAACGTATAACGTTATGTAGCTTTACGTTATAACGTATAACGTTATATACTGTTACCATATAACGTATAACGTTATGTAGCGTTACCATATAATGTATAACGTTATGTAGCTTTACCTTATAACGTATAACGTTATATACTATTACCTTATAACGTTTAACGTTATGTAGCATTACGTTATAACGTATAACATTATTTATTATTACCTTATAACGTATAACGTTATGTAGCATTACGTTATAACGTATAACGTTGTATACTGTTACGTTATAACGTATAACGTTATGTAGCGTTACCATATAATGTATAACGTTATGTAGCTTTACCTTATAACGTATAACGTTATTTACTATTGCCTTATAACGTATAACGTTATGTAGCATTACCTTATATCGTATAACGTTATATACTATTACCTTATAACGTTTAACGTTATGTAGCATTACCAAATAACGTATAACGTTATTTACTATTACTTTATAACGTATAACGTTATGTAGCATTACCATATAACGTATAAGGTTATGTAGCATTACCACATAACGTATAACGTTATATACTGTTACGTTATAACGTATAACGTTATGTAGCATTACCTTATAATGTATAACGTTATGTAGCATTACGTTATAACGTATAACGTTATATACCGTTACCATATAACGTATAACGTTATGTAGCATTACCATATAACGTATAACGTTATGTAGCATTACGTTATAACGTATAACGTTATGTAGCTTTACGTTATAACGTATAACGTTATATACTGTTACGTTATAACGTATAACGTTATGTAGCATTACCTTATAATGTATAACGCTATGTAGCATTACGTTATAACGTATAACGTTATATACCGTTACCATACAACGTATAACGTTATGTAGCATTACCATATAACGTATAACGTTATGTAGCATTACCATATAACGTATAAGGTTATGTAGCATTAGCACATAACGTATAACGTTATATACTGTTACCATATAACGTATAACGTTATGTAGCATTACCATATAATGTATAACGTTATGTAGCATTACCTTATAGCGTATAACGTTATCTACTGTTACGTTATAACGTATAACGTTATATACTGTTACGTTATAACGTATAACGTTATGTAGCATTACCATATAACGTATAACGCTATGTAGCATTACGTTATAACGTATAACGTTACATACTGTTACCATATAACGTATAACGTTATGTAGCATTACCTTATAGCGTATAACGTTATCTACTGTTACGTTATAACGTATAACGTTATATACTATTACCTTATAATGTTTAACGTTATGTAGCACTACGTTATAACGTATAACGTTATTTACTATTACCTTATAACGTATAACGTTATGTAGCATTACCTTATATCGTATAACGTTATATACTATTACCTTATAACGTTTAACGTTATGTAGCATTACGTTATAACGTATAACATTATTTATTATTACCTTATAACGTATAACGTTATGTAGCATTACGTTATAACGTATAACGTTGTATACTGTTACGTTATAACGTATAACGTTATGTAGCATTACCATATAACGTATAACGTCATGTAGCATTACGTTGTAACGTATAACGTTATATACTATTACCTTATAATGTTTAACGTTATGTAGCATTACGTTATAACGTATAACGTTATTTACTATTGCCTTATAACGTATAACGTTATGTAGCATTACCTTATATCGTATAACGTTATATACTATTACCTTATAACGTTTAACGTTATGTAGCATTACCAAATAACGTATAACGTTATTTACTATTACTTTATAACGTATAACGTTATGTAGCATTACCATATAACGTATAAGGTTATGTAGCATTACCACATAACGTATAACGTTATATACTGTTACGTTATATCGTATAACGTTATGTAGCATTACCTTATAATGTATAACGTTATGTAGCATTACGTTATAACGTATAACGTTATATACCGTTACCATATAACGTATAACGTTATGTAGCATTACCATATAACGTATAACGTTATGTAGCATTACGTTATAACGTATAACGTTATGTAGCTTTACGTTATAACGTATAACGTTATATACTGTTACGTTATAACGTATAACGTTATGTAGCATTACCTTATAATGTATAACGTTATGTAGCATTACGTTATAACGTATAACGTTATGTAGCATTACCATATAACGTATAAGGTTATGTAGCATTAGCACATAACGTATAACGTTATATACTGTTACCATATAACGTATAACGTTATGTAGCATTACCATATAATGTATAACGTTATGTAGCATTACCTTATAGCGTATAACGTTATCTACTGTTACGTTATAACGTATAACGTTATATACTGTTACGTTATAACGTATAACGTTATGTAGCATTACCATATAACGTATAACGCTATGTAGCATTACGTTATAACGTATAACGTTACATACTGTTACCATATAACGTATAACGTTATGTAGCATTACCTTATAGCGTATAACGTTATCTACTGTTACGTTATAACGTATAACGTTATATACTATTACCTTATAATGTTTAACGTTATGTAGCACTACGTTATAACGTATAACGTTATTTACTATTACCTTATAACGTATAACGTTATGTAGCATTATCTTATATCGTATAACGTTATATACTATTACCTTATAACGTTTAACGTTATGTAGCATTACCATATAACGTATAACGTTATTTACTATTACTTTATAACGTATAACGTTATGTAGCATTACGTTATAACGTATAACGTTATATACTGTTACGTTATAACGTATAACGTTATGTAGCATTACCACATAACGTATAACGTTATGTAGCATTACGTTATAACGTAGAAAGTTATATACTATTACCTTATAACGTATAACGTCATGTAGCATTACGTTATAACGTATAACGTTATGTAGCGTTACCATATAATGTATAACGTTATGTAGCTTTACCTTATAACGTATAACGTTATATACTATTACCTTATAACGTTTAACGTTATGTAGCATTACGTTATAACGTATAACATTATTTATTATTACCTTATATCGTATAACGTTATGTAGCATTACGTTATAACGTATAACGTTGTATACTGTTACGTTATAACGTATAACGTTATGTAGCATTACCATATAACGTATAACGTCATGTAGCATTACGTTGTTACGTATAACGTTCTATACTATTACCTTATAACGTATAACGTCATGTAGCATTACGTTGTAACGTATAACGTTCTATACTATTACCTTATAACGTTTAACGTTATGTAGCATTACGTTATAACGTATAACGTTATACACTGTTACGTTATAACGTATAACGTTATGTAGCATTACCATATAACGTACAACGTCATGTAGCATTACGTTGTAACGCATAACGTTATATACTGTTACGTTATAACGTATAACGTTATGTAGCATTACCATATAACGTATAACGTTATGTAGCATTACGTTATAGCGTATAACGTTATATACTGTTACCATACAACGTATAACGTTATGTAGCATTACGTTGTAACGTATAACGTTATTTACTATTACCTTATAACGTATAACGTTATGTAGCATTACGTTATAACGTATAACGTTATATACTGTTACGTTATAACGTATAACGTTATATACTGTTACGTTATAACGTATAACGTTATGTAGCATTACCATATAACGTATAACGCTATGTAGCATTACGTTATAACGTATAACGTTACGTACTGTTACCATGTAACGTATAACGTTATGTAGCATTACCTTATATCGTATAACGTTATATACTATTACCTTATAACGTTTAACGATACGTAGCATTACGTTATAACGTATAACGTTATTTATTATTACCTTATAACGTATAACGTTATGTAGCATTACGTTATAACGTATAACGTTGTATACTGTTACGTTATAACGTATAACGTTGTATACTGTTACGTTATAACGTATAACGTTATGTAGCATTACCATATAACGTATAACGTCATGTAGCATTACGTTGTAACGTATAACGTTCTATACTATTACCTTATAACGTATAACGTCATGTAGCATTACGTTGTAACGTATAACGTTCTATACTATTACCTGATAACGTTTAACGTTATGTAGCATTACGTTATAACGTATAACGTTATATACTGTTACGTTATAACGTATAACGTTATGTAGCATTACTATATAACGTATAACGTCATGTAGCATTACGTTGTAACGCATAACGTTATATACTACTACCTTATAACGTATAACGTTATCTAGCATTACCTTATAACGTATAACGTTATATACTGTTACGTTATAACGTATAACGTTATGTAGCATTACCTTATAATGTATAACGTTTTGTAGCATTACGTTATAACGTATAACGTTATATACTGTTACCATATAACGTATAACGTTATGTAGCATTACCATATAACGTATAACGTTATGTAGCATTACCATATAACGTATAACGTTATGTAGCATTACCATATAACGTATAAGGTTATGTAGCATTAGCACATAACGTATAACGTTATATACTGTTACCATATAACGTATAACGTTATGTAGCATTACCATATAACGTATAACGTTATGTAGCATTACCATATAACGTATAACGTTATGTAGCATTACCATATAACGTATAACGTTATGTAGCATTACGTTATAGTGTATAACGTTATATACTGTTACCATATAACGTATAACGTTATGTAGCATTACGTTGTAACGTATAACGTTATTTACTATTACCTTATAACGTATAACGTTATGTAGCATTACGTTATAACGTATAACGTTATATACTGTTACGTTATAACGTATAACGTTATATACTGTTACGTTATAACGTATAACGTTATATACTGTTACGTTATAACGTATAACGTTATATACTGTTACGTTATAACGTATAACGTTATATACTGTTACGTTATAACGTATAACGTTATATACTGTTACGTTATAACGTATAACGTTATGTAGCATTACCATATAACGTATAACGCTATGTAGCATTACGTTATAACGTATAACGTTACATACTGTTACCATGTAACGTATAACGTTATGTAGCATTACCTTATATCGTATAACGTTATATACTATTACCTTATAACGTTTAACGATATGTAGCATTACGTTATAACGTATAACGTCATGTAGCATTACGTTGTAACGTATAACGTTCTATACTATTACCTTATAACGTTTAACGTTATGTAGCATTACGTTATATCGTATAACGTTATTTACAATTACCTTATAACGTATAACGTTACGTAGCATTACGTTATAACGTATAACGTTATATACTGTTACGTTATAACGTATAACGTTATGTAGCATTACGCTATAACGTAGAAAGTTATATACTATTACCTTATAACGTATAACGTCATGTAGCATTACGTTATAACGTATAACGTTATATACTGTTACCATATAACGTATAACGTTATGTAGTATTACGTTATAACGTATAACGTTATGTAGCATTACGTTATAACGTATAACGTTATATACTGTTACCATATAACGTATAACGTTATATACTGTTACGTTATAACGTATAACGTTATGTAGCATTACCATATAACGTATAACGTCATGTAGCATTACGTTGTAACGTATAACGTTACATACTTCTACCTTATAACGTATAACGTTATCTAGCATTACCATATAACGTATAACGTTATGTAGCATTACGTTATAACGTAGAAAGTTATATACTATTACCTTATAACGTATAACGTCATGTAGCATTACGTTATAACGTATAACGTTATATACTGTTACCATATAACGTATAACGTTATGTAGTATTACGTTATAACGTATAACGTTATGTAGCATTACCTTATATCGTAGAACGTTATATACTGTTACCATATAACGTATAACGTTATGTAGCATTACCATATAACGTATAACGTTATGTAGCATTACGTTATAACGTATAACGTTATATACTGTTACGTTATAACGTATAACGTTATGTAGCATTACCTTATAATGTATAACGTTATGTAGCATTACCATATAACGTATAACGTTATGTAGCATTACGTTATAACGTATAACGTTATGTAGCATTACCATATAATGTATAACGTTATGTAGCATTACCTTATAGCGTATAACGTTATCTACTGTTACGTTATAACGTATAACGTTATATACTGTTACGTTATAACGTATAACGTTATGTAGCATTACCATATAACGTATAACGCTATGTAGCATTACGTTATAACGTATAACGTTACATACTGTTACCATATAACGTATAACGTTATGTAGCATTACCTTATAGCGTATAACGTTATCTACTGTTACGTTATAACGTATAACGTTATATACTATTACCTTATAATGTTTAACGTTATGTAGCACTACGTTATAACGTATAACGTTATTTACTATTACCTTATAACGTATAACGTTATGTAGCATTACCTTATATCGTATAACGTTATATACTATTACCTTATAACGTTTAACGTTATGTAGCATTACCATATAACGTATAACGTTATTTACTATTACTTTATAACGTATAACGTTATGTAGCATTACGTTATAACGTATAACGTTATATACTGTTACGTTATAACGTATAACGTTATGTAGCATTACCACATAACGTATAACGTTATGTAGCATTACGTTATAACGTAGAAAGTTATATACTATTACCTTATAACGTATAACGTCATGTAGCATTACGTTATAACGTATAACGTTATGTAGCGTTACCATATAATGTATAACGTTATGTAGCTTTACCTTATAACGTATAACGTTATATACTATTACCTTATAACGTTTAACGTTATGTAGCATTACGTTATAACGTATAACATTATTTATTATTACCTTATATCGTATAACGTTATGTAGCATTACGTTATAACGTATAACGTTGTATACTGTTACGTTATAACGTATAACGTTATGTAGCATTACCATATAACGTATAACGTCATGTAGCATTACGTTGTTACGTATGACGTTCTATACTATTACCTTATAACGTATAACGTCATGTAGCATTACGTTGTAACGTATAACGTTCTATACTATTACCTTATAACGTTTAACGTTATGTAGCATTACGTTATAACGTATAACGTTATATACTGTTACGTTATAACGTATAACGTTATGTAGCATTACCATATAACGTATAACGTCATGTAGCATTACGTTGTAACGCATAACGTTATATACTGTTACGTTATAACGTATAACGTTATGTAGCATTACCATATAACGTATAACGTTATGTAGCATTACGTTATAGCGTATAACGTTATATACTGTTACCATACAACGTATAACGTTATGTAGCATTACGTTATAACGTATAACGTTATATACTGTTACGTTATAACGTATAACGTTATGTAGCATTACCTTATAATGTATAACGTTATGTAGCATTACGTTATAACGTATAACGTTATATACTGTTACCATACAACGTATAACGTTATGTAGCATTACCATATAACGTATAACGTTATGTAGCATTACCATATAACGTATAAGGTTATGTAGCATTAGCACATAACGTATAACGTTATATACTGTTACCATATAACGTATAACGTTATGTAGCATTACCATATAATGTATAACATTATGTAGCATTACCTTATAGCGTATAACGTTATCTACTGTTACGTTATAACGTATAACGTTATATACTGTTACGTTATAACGTATAACGTTATGTAGCATTACCATATAACGTATAACGCTATGTAGCATTACGTTATAACGTATATCGTTACATACTGTTACCATATAACGTATAACGTTATGTAGCATTACCTTATAGCGTATAACGTTATCTACTGTTACGTTATAACGTATAACGTTATATACTATTACCTTATAATGTTTAACGTTATGTAGCACTACGTTATAACGTATAACGTTATTTACTATTACCTTATAACGTATAACGTTATGTAGCATTACCTTATATCGTATAACGTTATATACTATTACCTTATAACGTTTAACGTTATGTAGCATTACCATATAACGTATAACGTTATTTACTATTACTTTATAACGTATAACGTTATGTAGCATTGCGTTATAACGTATAACGTTATATACTGTTACGTTATAACGTATAACGTTATGTAGCATTACCACATAACGTATAACGTTATGTAGCATTACGTTATAACGTAGAAAGTTATATACTATTACCTTATAACGTATAACGTCATGTAGCATTACGTTATAACGTATAACGTTATGTAGCGTTACCATATAATGTATAACGTTATGTAGCTTTACCATATAACGTATAACGTTATATACTATTACCTTATAACGTTTAACGTTATGTAGCATTACGTTATAACGTATAACATTATTTATTATTACCTTATATCGTATAACGTTATGTAGCATTACGTTATAACGTATAACGTTGTATACTGTTACGTTATAACGTATAACGTCATGTAGCATTACGTTGTTACGTATGACGTTCTATACTATTACCTTATAACGTATAACGTCATGTAGCATTACGTTGTAACGTATAACGTTCTATACTATTACCTTATAACGTTTAACGTTATGTAGCATTACGTTATAACGTATAACGTTATATACTGTTACGTTATAACGTATAACGTTATGTAGCATTACCATATAACGTATAACGTCATGTAGCATTACGTTGTAACGCATAACGTTATATACTGTTACGTTATAACGTATAACGTTATGTAGCATTACCATATAACGTATAACGTTATGTAGCATTACGTTATAGCGTATAACGTTATATACTGTTACCATACAACGTATAACGTTATGTAGCATTACGTTGTAACGTATAACGTTATTTACTATTACCTTATAACGTATAACGTTATGTAGCATTACGTTATAACGTATAACGTTATATACTGTTACGTTATAACGTATAACGTTATATACTGTTACGTTATAACGTATAACGTTATGTAGCATTACCATATAACGTATAACGCTATGTGGCATTACGTTATAACGTATAACGTTACATACTGTTACCATGTAACGTATAACGTTATGTAGCATTACCTTATATCGTATAACGTTATATACTATTACCTTATAACGTTTAACGATACGTAGCATTACGTTATAACGTATAACGTTATTTATTATTACCTTATAACGTATAACGTTATGTAGCATTACGTTATAACGTATAACGTTGTATACTGTTACGTTATAACGTATAACGTTGTATACTGTTACGTTATAACGTATAACGTTATGTAGCATTACCATATAACGTATAACGTCATGTAGCATTACGTTGTAACGTATAACGTTCTATACTATTACCTTATAACGTATAACGTCATGTAGCATTACGTTGTAACGTATAACGTTCTATACTATTACCTGATAACGTTTAACGTTATGTAGCATTACGTTATAACGTATAACGTTATATACTGTTACGTTATAACGTATAACGTTATATACTGTTACGTTATAACGTATAACGTTATGTAGCATTACCATATAACGTATAACGTCATGTAGCATTACGTTGTAACGCATAACGTTATATACTACTACCTTATAACGTATAACGTTATCTAGCATTACCTTATAACGTATAACGTTATATACTGTTACGTTATAACGTATAACGTTATGTAGCATTACCTTATAATGTATAACGTTTTGTAGCATTACGTTATAACGTATAACGTTATATACTGTTACCATATAACGTATAACGTTATGTAGCATTACCATATAACGTATAACGTTATGTAGCATTACCATATAACGTATAACGTTATGTAGCATTACCATATAACGTATAAGGTTATGTAGCATTAGCACATAACGTATAACGTTATATACTGTTACCATATAACGTATAACGTTATGTAGCATTGCCATATAATGTATAACGTTATGTAGCATTACCTTATAGCGTATAACGTTATCTACTGTTACGTTATAACGTATAACGTTATATACTGTTACCATATAACGTATAACGTTATGTAGCATTACCATATAACGTATAACGTTATGTAGCATTACCATATAACGTATAACGTTATGTAGCATTACCATATAACGTATAACGTTATGTAGCATTACGTTATAGTGTATAACGTTATATACTGTTACCATATAACGTATAACGTTATGTAGCATTACGTTGTAACGTATAACGTTATTTACTATTACCTTATAACGTATAACGTTATGTAGCATTACGTTATAACGTATAACGTTATATACTGTTACGTTATAACGTATAACGTTATATACTGTTACGTTATAACGTATAACGTTATATACTGTTACGTTATAACGTATAACGTTATATACTGTTACGTTATAACGTATAACGTTATATACTGTTACGTTATAACGTATAACGTTATGTAGCATTACTATATATCGTATAACGCTATGTAGCATTACGTTATAACGTATAACGTTACATACTGTTACCATGTAACGTATAACGTTATGTAGCATTACCTTATATCGTATAACGTTATATACTATTACCTTATAACGTTTAACGATATGTAGCATTACGTTATAACGTATAACGTCATGTAGCATTACGTTGTAACGTATAACGTTCTATACTATTACCTTATAACGTTTAACGTTATGTAGCATTACGTTATATCGTATAACGTTATTTACAATTACCTTATAACGTATAACGTTACGTAGCATTACGTTATAACGTATACCGTTATATACTGTTACGTTATAACGTATAACGTTATGTAGCATTACGCTATAACGTAGAAAGTTATATACTATTACCTTATAACGTATAACGTCATGTAGCATTACGTTATAACGTATAACGTTATATACTGTTACCATATAACGTATAACGTTATGTAGTATTACGTTATAACGTATAACGTTATGTAGCATTACGTTATAACGTATAACGTTATATACTGTTACCATATAACGTGTAACGTTATATACTGTTACGTTATAACGTATAACGTTATGTAGCATTACCATATAACGTATAACGTCATGTAGCATTACGTTGTAACGTATAACGTTACATACTACTACCTTATAACGTATAACGTTATCTAGCATTACCATATAACGTATAACGTTATGTAGCATTACGTTATAACGTAGAAAGTTATATACTATTACCTTATAACGTATAACGTCATGTAGCATTACGTTATAACGTATAACGTTATATACTGTTACCATATAACGTATAACGTTATGTAGTATTACGTTATAACGTATAACGTTATGTAGCATTACCTTATATCGTAGAACGTTATATACTATTACCTTATAACGTATAACGTCATGTAGCATTACGTTATAACGTATAACGTTATATACTGTTACCATATAACGTATAACGTTATGTAGCATTACGTTATAACGTATAACGTTATATACTGTTACCATATAACGTATAACGTTATGTAGCATTACGTTATAACGTATAACGTTACATACTGTTGCCATATAACGTATAACGTCATGTAGCATTACCTTATAGCGTATAACGTTATCTACTGTTACGTTATAACGTATAACGTTATATACTGTTATGTTATAACGTATAACGTTATGTAGCATTACCATATAGCGTATAACGCTATGTAGCATTACGTTATAACGTATAACGTTATATACTGTTACCATATAACGTATAACGTTATGTAGCATTACCTTATAGCGTATAACGTTATCTACTGTTACGTTATAACGTATAACGTTATATACTATTACCTTATAATGTTTAACGTTATGTAGCACTACGTTATAACGTATAACGTTATTTACTATTACCTTATAACGTATAACGTTATGTAGCATTACCTTATATCGTATAACGTTATATACTATTACCTTATAACGTTTAACGTTATGTAGCATTACCATATAACGTATAACGTTATTTACTATTACTTTATAACGTATAACGTTATGTAGCATTACGTTATAACGTATAACGTTATATACTGTTACGTTATAACGTATAACGTTATGTAGCATTACCACATAACGTATAACGTTATGTAGCATTACGTTATAACGTAGAAAGTTATATACTATTACCTTATAACGTATAACGTCATGTAGCATTACGTTATAACGTATAACGTTATGTAGCGTTACCATATAATGTATAACGTTATGTAGCTTTACCTTATAACGTATAACGTTATATACTATTACCTTATAACGTTTAACGTTATGTAGCATTACGTTATAACGTATAACATTATTTATTATTACCTTATATCGTATAACGTTATGTAGCATTACGTTATAACGTATAACGTTGTATACTGTTACGTTATAACGTATAACGTTATGTAGCATTACCATATAACGTATAACGTCATGTAGCATTACGTTGTTACGTATAACGTTCTATACTATTACCTTATAACGTATAACGTCATGTAGCATTACGTTGTAACGTATAACGTTCTATACTATTACCTTATAACGTTTAACGTTATGTAGCATTACGTTATAACGTATAACGTTATACACTGTTACGTTATAACGTATAACGTTATGTAGCATTACCATATAACGTATAACGTCATGTAGCATTACGTTGTAACGCATAACGTTATATACTGTTACGTTATAACGTATAACGTTATGTAGCATTACCATATAACGTATAACGTTATGTAGCATTACGTTATAGCGTATAACGTTATATACTGTTACCATACAACGTATAACGTTATGTAGCATTACGTTGTAACGTATAACGTTATTTACTATTACCTTATAACGTATAACGTTATGTAGCATTACGTTATAACGTATAACGTTATATACTGTTACGTTATAACGTATAACGTTATATACTGTTACGTTATAACGTATAACGTTATGTAGCATTACCATATAACGTATAACGCTATGTAGCATTACGTTATAACGTATAACGTTACGTACTGTTACCATGTAACGTATAACGTTATGTAGCATTACCTTATATCGTATAACGTTATATACTATTACCTTATAACGTTTAACGATACGTAGCATTACGTTATAACGTATAACGTTATTTATTATTACCTTATAACGTATAACGTTATGTAGCATTACGTTATAACGTATAACGTTGTATACTGTTACGTTATAACGTATAACGTTGTATACTGTTACGTTATAACGTATAACGTTATGTAGCATTACCATATAACGTATAACGTCATGTAGCATTACGTTGTAACGTATAACGTTCTATACTATTACCTTATAACGTATAACGTCATGTAGCATTACGTTGTAACGTATAACGTTCTATACTATTACCTGATAACGTTTAACGTTATGTAGCATTACGTTATAACGTATAACGTTATATACTGTTACGTTATAACGTATAACGTTATGTAGCATTACTATATAACGTATAACGTCATGTAGCATTACGTTGTAACGCATAACGTTATATACTACTACCTTATAACGTATAACGTTATCTAGCATTACCTTATAACGTATAACGTTATATACTGTTACGTTATAACGTATAACGTTATGTAGCATTACCTTATAATGTATAACGTTTTGTAGCATTACGTTATAACGTATAACGTTATATACTGTTACCATATAACGTATAACGTTATGTAGCATTACCATATAACGTATAACGTTATGTAGCATTACCATATAACGTATAACGTTATGTAGCATTACCATATAACGTATAAGGTTATGTAGCATTAGCACATAACGTATAACGTTATATACTGTTACCATATAACGTATAACGTTATGTAGCATTACCATATAACGTATAACGTTATGTAGCATTACCATATAACGTATAACGTTATGTAGCATTACCATATAACGTATAACGTTATGTAGCATTACGTTATAGTGTATAACGTTATATACTGTTACCATATAACGTATAACGTTATGTAGCATTACGTTGTAACGTATAACGTTATTTACTATTACCTTATAACGTATAACGTTATGTAGCATTACGTTATAACGTATAACGTTATATACTGTTACGTTATAACGTATAACGTTATATACTGTTACGTTATAACGTATAACGTTATATACTGTTACGTTATAACGTATAACGTTATATACTGTTACGTTATAACGTATAACGTTATATACTGTTACGTTATAACGTATAACGTTATATACTGTTACGTTATAACGTATAACGTTATGTAGCATTACCATATAACGTATAACGCTATGTAGCATTACGTTATAACGTATAACGTTACATACTGTTACCATGTAACGTATAACGTTATGTAGCATTACCTTATATCGTATAACGTTATATACTATTACCTTATAACGTTTAACGATATGTAGCATTACGTTATAACGTATAACGTCATGTAGCATTACGTTGTAACGTATAACGTTCTATACTATTACCTTATAACGTTTATCGTTATGTAGCATTACGTTATATCGTATAACGTTATTTACAATTACCTTATAACGTATAACGTTACGTAGCATTACGTTATAACGTATAACGTTATATACTGTTACGTTATAACGTATAACGTTATGTAGCATTACGCTATAACGTAGAAAGTTATATACTATTACCTTATAACGTATAACGTCATGTAGCATTACGTTATAACGTATAACGTTATATACTGTTACCATATAACGTATAACGTTATGTAGTATTACGTTATAACGTATAACGTTATGTAGCATTACGTTATAACGTATAACGTTATATACTGTTACCATATAACGTATAACGTTATATACTGTTACGTTATAACGTATAACGTTATGTAGCATTACCATATAACGTATAACGTCATGTAGCATTACGTTGTAAAGTATAACGTTACATACTTCTACCTTATAACGTATAACGTTATCTAGCATTACCATATAACGTATAACGTTATGTAGCATTACGTTATAACGTAGAAAGTTATATACTATTACCTTATAACGTATAACGTCATGTAGCATTACGTTATAACGTATAACGTTATATACTGTTACCATATAACGTATAACGTTATGTAGTATTACGTTATAACGTATAACGTTATGTAGCATTACCTTATATCGTAGAACGTTATATACTGTTACCATATAACGTATAACGTTATGTAGCATTACCATATAACGTATAACGTTATGTAGCATTACGTTATAACGTATAACGTTATATACTGTTACGTTATAACGTATAACGTTATGTAGCATTACCTTATAATGTATAACGTTATGTAGCATTACCATATAACGTATAACGTTATGTAGCATTACGTTATAACGTATAACGTTATGTAGCATTACCATATAATGTATAACGTTATGTAGCATTACCTTATAGCGTATAACGTTATCTACTGTTACGTTATAACGTATAACGTTATATACTGTTACGTTATAACGTATAACGTTATGTAGCATTACCATATAACGTATAACGCTATGTAGCATTACGTTATAACGTATAACGTTACATACTGTTACCATATAACGTATAACGTTATGTAGCATTACCTTATAGCGTATAACGTTATCTACTGTTACGTTATAACGTATAACGTTATATACTATTACCTTATAATGTTTAACGTTATGTAGCACTACGTTATAACGTATAACGTTATTTACTATTACCTTATAACGTATAACGTTATGTAGCATTACCTTATATCGTATAACGTTATATACTATTACCTTATAACGTTTAACGTTATGTAGCATTACCATATAACGTATAACGTTATTTACTATTACTTTATAACGTATAACGTTATGTAGCATTACGTTATAACGTATAACGTTATATACTGTTACGTTATAACGTATAACGTTATGTAGCATTACCACATAACGTATAACGTTATGTAGCATTACGTTATAACGTAGAAAGTTATATACTATTACCTTATAACGTATAACGTCATGTAGCATTACGTTATAACGTATAACGTTATGTAGCGTTACCATATAATGTATAACGTTATGTAGCTTTACCTTATAACGTATAACGTTATATACTATTACCTTATAACGTTTAACGTTATGTAGCATTACGTTATAACGTATAACATTATTTATTATTACCTTATATCGTATAACGTTATGTAGCATTACGTTATAACGTATAACGTTGTATACTGTTACGTTATAACGTATAACGTTATGTAGCATTACCATATAACGTATAACGTCATGTAGCATTACGTTGTTACGTATGACGTTCTATACTATTACCTTATAACGTATAACGTCATGTAGCATTACGTTGTAACGTATAACGTTCTATACTATTACCTTATAACGTTTAACGTTATGTAGCATTACGTTATAACGTATAACGTTATATACTGTTACGTTATAACGTATAACGTTATGTAGCATTACCATATAACGTATAACGTCATGTAGCATTACGTTGTAACGCATAACGTTATATACTGTTACGTTATAACGTATAACGTTATGTAGCATTACCATATAACGTATAACGTTATGTAGCATTACGTTATAGCGTATAACGTTATATACTGTTACCATACAACGTATAACGTTATGTAGCATTACGTTATAACGTATAACGTTATATACTGTTACGTTATAACGTATAACGTTATGTAGCATTACCTTAAAATGTATAACGTTATGTAGCATTACGTTATAACGTATAACGTTATATACTGTTACCATACAACGTATAACGTTATGTAGCATTACCATATAACGTATAACGTTATGTAGCATTACCATATAACGTATAAGGTTATGTAGCATTAGCACATAACGTATAACGTTATATACTGTTACCATATAACGTATAACGTTATGTAGCATTACCATATAATGTATAACGTTATGTAGCATTACCTTATAGCGTATAACGTTATCTACTGTTACGTTATAACGTATAACGTTATATACTGTTACGTTATAACGTATAACGTTATGTAGCATTACCATATAACGTATAACGCTATGTAGCATTACGTTATAACGTATATCGTTACATACTGTTACCATATAACGTATAACGTTATGTAGCATTACCTTATAGCGTATAACGTTATCTACTGTTACGTTATAACGTATAACGTTATATACTATTACCTTATAATGTTTAACGTTATGTAGCACTACGTTATAACGTATAACGTTATTTACTATTACCTTATAACGTATAACGTTATGTAGCATTACCTTATATCGTATAACGTTATATACTATTACCTTATAACGTTTAACGTTATGTAGCATTACCATATAACGTATAACGTTATTTACTATTACTTTATAACGTATAACGTTATGTAGCATTGCGTTATAACGTATAACGTTATATACTGTTACGTTATAACGTATAACGTTATGTAGCATTACCACATAACGTATAACGTTATGTAGCATTACGTTATAACGTAGAAAGTTATATACTATTACCTTATAACGTATAACGTCATGTAGCATTACGTTATAACGTATAACGTTATGTAGCGTTACCATATAATGTATAACGTTATGTAGCTTTACCATATAACGTATAACGTTATATACTATTACCTTATAACGTTTAACGTTATGTAGCATTACGTTATAACGTATAACATTATTTATTATTACCTTATATCGTATAACGTTATGTAGCATTACGTTATAACGTATAACGTTGTATACTGTTACGTTATAACGTATAACGTTATGTAGCATTACCATATAACGTATAACGTCATGTAGCATTACGTTGTTACGTATGACGTTCTATACTATTACCTTATAACGTATAACGTCATGTAGCATTACGTTGTAACGTATAACGTTCTATACTATTACCTTATAACGTTTAACGTTATGTAGCATTACGTTATAACGTATAACGTTATATACTGTTACGTTATAACGTATAACGTTATGTAGCATTACCATATAACGTATAACGTCATGTAGCATTACGTTGTAACGCATAACGTTATATACTGTTACGTTATAACGTATAACGTTATGTAGCATTACCATATAACGTATAACGTTATGTAGCATTACGTTATAGCGTATAACGTTATATACTGTTACCATACAACGTATAACGTTATGTAGCATTACGTTGTAACGTATAACGTTATTTACTATTACCTTATAACGTATAACGTTATGTAGCATTACGTTATAACGTATAACGTTATATACTGTTACGTTATAACGTATAACGTTATATACTGTTACGTTATAACGTATAACGTTATGTAGCATTACCATATAACGTATAACGCTATGTGGCATTACGTTATAACGTATAACGTTACATACTGTTACCATGTAACGTATAACGTTATGTAGCATTACCTTATATCGTATAACGTTATATACTATTACCTTATAACGTTTAACGATACGTAGCATTACGTTATAACGTATAACGTTATTTATTATTACCTTATAACGTATAACGTTATGTAGCATTACGTTATAACGTATAACGTTGTATACTGTTACGTTATAACGTATAACGTTGTATACTGTTACGTTATAACGTATAACGTTATGTAGCATTACCATATAACGTATAACGTCATGTAGCATTACGTTGTAACGTATAACGTTCTATACTATTACCTTATAACGTATAACGTCATGTAGCATTACGTTGTAACGTATAACGTTCTATACTATTACCTGATAACGTTTAACGTTATGTAGCATTACGTTATAACGTATAACGTTATATACTGTTACGTTATAACGTATAACGTTATATACTGTTACGTTATAACGTATAACGTTATGTAGCATTACCATATAACGTATAACGTCATGTAGCATTACGTTGTAACGCATAACGTTATATACTACTACCTTATAACGTATAACGTTATCTAGCATTACCTTATAACGTATAACGTTATATACTGTTACGTTATAACGTATAACGTTATGTAGCATTACCTTATAATGTATAACGTTTTGTAGCATTACGTTATAACGTATAACGTTATATACTGTTACCATATAACGTATAACGTTATGTAGCATTACCATATAACGTATAACGTTATGTAGCATTACCATATAACGTATAACGTTATGTAGCATTACCATATAACGTATAAGGTTATGTAGCATTAGCACATAACGTATAACGTTATATACTGTTACCATATAACGTATAACGTTATGTAGCATTGCCATATAATGTATAACGTTATGTAGCATTACCTTATAGCGTATAACGTTATCTACTGTTACGTTATAACGTATAACGTTATATACTGTTACCATATAACGTATAACGTTATGTAGCATTACCATATAACGTATAACGTTATGTAGCATTACCATATAACGTATAACGTTATGTAGCATTACCATATAACGTATAACGTTATGTAGCATTACGTTATAGTGTATAACGTTATATACTGTTACCATATAACGTATAACGTTATGTAGCATTACGTTGTAACGTATAACGTTATTTACTATTACCTTATAACGTATAACGTTATGTAGCATTACGTTATAACGTATAACGTTATATACTGTTACGTTATAACGTATAACGTTATATACTGTTACGTTATAACGTATAACGTTATATACTGTTACGTTATAACGTATAACGTTATATACTGTTACGTTATAACGTATAACGTTATATACTGTTACGTTATAACGTATAACGTTATGTAGCATTACCATATAACGTATAACGCTATGTAGCATTACGTTATAACGTATAACGTTACATACTGTTACCATGTAACGTATAACGTTATGTAGCATTACCTTATATCGTATAACGTTATATACTATTACCTTATAACGTTTAACGTTATGTAGCATTACGTTATATCGTATAACGTTATTTACAATTACCTTATAACGTATAACGTTACGTAGCATTACGTTATAACGTATACCGTTATATACTGTTACGTTATAACGTATAACGTTATGTAGCATTACGCTATAACGTAGAAAGTTATATACTATTACCTTATAACGTATAACGTCATGTAGCATTACGTTATAACGTATAACGTTATATACTGTTACCATATAACGTATAACGTTATGTAGTATTACGTTATAACGTATAACGTTATGTAGCATTACGTTATAACGTATAACGTTATATACTGTTACCATATAACGTGTAACGTTATGTAGCATTACCATATAACGTATAACGTTATGTAGCATTACGTTATAGCGTATAACGTTATATACTGTTACCATACAACGTATAACGTTATGTAGCATTACGTTGTAACGTATAACGTTATTTACTATTACCTTATAACGTATAACGTTATGTAGCATTACGTTATAACGTATAACGTTATATACTGTTACGTTATAACGTATAACGTTATATACTGTTACGTTATAACGTATAACGTTATGTAGCATTACCATATAACGTATAACGCTATGTGGCATTACGTTATAACGTATAACGTTACATACTGTTACCATGTAACGTATAACGTTATGTAGCATTACCTTATATCGTATAACGTTATATACTATTACCTTATAACGTTTAACGATACGTAGCATTACGTTATAACGTATAACGTTATTTATTATTACCTTATAACGTATAACGTTATGTAGCATTACGTTATAACGTATAACGTTGTATACTGTTACGTTATAACGTATAACGTTGTATACTGTTACGTTATAACGTATAACGTTATGTAACATTACCATATAACGTATAACGTCATGTAGCATTACGTTGTAACGTATAACGTTCTATACTATTACCTTATAACGTATAACGTCATGTAGCATTACGTTGTAACGTATAACGTTCTATACTATTACCTGATAACGTTTAACGTTATGTAGCATTACGTTATAACGTATAACGTTATATACTGTTACGTTATAACGTATAACGTTATGTAGCATTACCATATAACGTATAACGTCATGTAGCATTACGTTGTAACGCATAACGTTATATACTACTACCTTATAACGTATAACGTTATCTAGCATTACCTTATAACGTATAACGTTATATACTGTTACGTTATAACGTATAACGTTATGTAGCATTACCTTATAATGTATAACGTTTTGTAGCATTACGTTATAACGTATAACGTTATATACTGTTACCATATAACGTATAACGTTATGTAGCATTACCATATAACGTATAACGTTATGTAGCATTACCATATAACGTATAACGTTATGTAGCATTACCATATAACGTATAAGGTTATGTAGCATTAGCACATAACGTATAACGTTATATACTGTTACCATATAACGTATAACGTTATGTAGCATTGCCATATAATGTATAACGTTATGTAGCATTACCTTATAGCGTATAACGTTATCTACTGTTACGTTATAACGTATAACGTTATGTAGCATTACCATATAACGTATAACGTTATGTAGCATTACCATATAACGTATAACGTTATGTAGCATTACCATATAACGTATAACGTTATGTAGCATTACGTTATAGTGTATAACGTTATATACTGTTACCATATAACGTATAACGTTATGTAGCATTACGTTGTATCGTATAACGTTATTTACTATTACCTTATAACGTATAACGTTATGTAGCATTACGTTATAACGTATAACGTTATATACTGTTACGTTATAACGTATAACGTTATATACTGTTACGTTATAACGTATAACGTTATATACTGTTACGTTATAACGTATAACGTTATATACTGTTACGTTATAACGTATAACGTTATATACTGTTACGTTATAACGTATAACGTTATGTAGCATTACCATATAACGTATAACGCTATGTAGCATTACGTTATAACGTATAACGTTACATACTGTTACCATGTAACGTATAACGTTATGTAGCATTACCTTATATCGTATAACGTTATATACTATTACCTTATAACGTTTAACGATATGTAGCATTACGTTATAACGTATAACGTCATGTAGCATTACGTTGTAACGTATAACGTTCTATACTATTACCTTATAACGTTTAACGTTATGTAGCATTACGTTATATCGTATAACGTTATTTACAATTACCTTATAACGTATAACGTTACGTAGCATTACGTTATAACGTATACCGTTATATACTGTTACGTTATAACGTATAACGTTATGTAGCATTACGCTATAACGTAGAAAGTTATATACTATTACCTTATAACGTATAACGTCATGTAGCATTACGTTATAACGTATAACGTTATATACTGTTACCATATAACGTATAACGTTATGTATTATTACGTTATAACGTATAACGTTATGTAGCATTACGTTATAACGTATAACGTTATATACTGTTACCATATAACGTGTAACGTTATATACTGTTACGTTATAACGTATAACGTTATGTAGCATTACCATATAACGTATAACGTCATGTAGCATTACGTTGTAACGTATAAGGTTACATACTACTACCTTATAACGTATAACGTTATCTAGCATTACCATATAACGTATAACGTTATGTAGCATTACGTTATAACGTAGAAAGTTATATACTATTACCTTATAACGTATAACGTCATGTAGCATTACGTTATAACGTATAACGTTATATACTGTTACCATATAACGTATAACGTTATGTAGTATTACGTTATAACGTATAACGTTATGTAGCATTACCTTATATCGTAGAACGTTATATACTATTACCTTATAACGTATAACGTCATGTAGCATTACGTTATAACGTATAACGTTATATACTGTTACCATATAACGTATAACGTTATGTAGCATTACGTTATAACGTATAACGTTATATACTGTTACCATATAACGTATAACGTTATGTAGCATTACGTTATAACGTATAACGTTACATACTGTTGCCATATAACGTATAACGTCATGTAGCATTACCTTATAGCGTATAACGTTATCTACTGTTACGTTATAACGTATAACGTTATATACTGTTATGTTATAACGTATAACGTTATGTAGCATTACCATATAGCGTATAACGCTATGTAGCATTACGTTATAACGTATAACGTTACATACTGTTACCATATAACGTATAACGTTATGTAGCATTACCTTATATCGTATAACGTTATATACTATTACCTTATAACGTTTAACGTTATGTAGCATTACGTTATAACGTATAACGTAATTTATTATTACCTTATAACGTATAACGTTATGTAGTATTACGTTATAACGTATAACGTTGTATACTGTTACGTTATAACGTATAACGTTATGTAGCATTACCATATAACGTATAACGTCATGTAGCATTACGTTGTAACGTATAACGTTATATACTATTACCTTATGTTTAACGTTATGTAGCATTACGCTATAACGTATAACGTTATTTACTGTTACCTTATAACGTATAACGTTATGTAGCATTGCGTTATAACGTATAACGTTATGTAGCTTTACGTTATAACGTATAACGTTATATACTGTTACGTTATAACGTATAACGTTATGTAGCATTACCATATAACGTATAGCGCTATGTAGCATTACGTTATAACGTATAACGTTACATACTGTTACCATATAACGTATAACGTTATGTAGCATTACCTTATAGCGTATAACGTTATCTACTGTTACGTTATAACGTATAACGTTATATACTATTACCTTATAATGATTAACGTTATGTAGCACTACGTTATAACGTATAACGTTATTTACTATTACCTTATAACGTATAACGTTATGTAGCATTACCTTATATCGTATAACGTTATATACTATTACCTTATAACGTTTAACGTTATGTAGCATTACCATATAACGTATAACGTTATTTACTATTACTTTATAACGTATAACGTTATGTAGCATTACGTTATAACGTATAACGTTATATACTGTTACGTTATAACGTATAACGTTATGTAGCATTACCACATAACGTATAACGTTATGTAGCATTACGTTATAACGTAGAAAGTTATATACTATTACCTTATAACGTATAACGTCATGTAGCATTACGTTATAACGTATAACGTTATGTAGCGTTACCATATAATGTATAACGTTATGTAGCTTTACCTTATAACGTATAACGTTATATACTATTACCTTATAACGTTTATCGTTATGTAGCATTACGTTATAACGTATAACATTATTTATTATTACCTTATATCGTATAACGTTATGTAGCATTACGTTATAACGTATAACGTTGTATACTGTTACGTTATAACGTATAACGTTATGTAGCATTACCATATAACGTATAACGTCATGTAGCATTACGTTGTTACGTATAACGTTCTATACTATTACCTTATAACGTATAACGTCATGTAGCATTACGTTGTAACGTATAACATTCTATACTATTACCTTATAACGTTTAACGTTATGTAGCATTACGTTATAACGTATAACGTTATGTAGCATTACCATATAACGTATAACGTCATGTAGCATTACGTTGTAACGCATAACGTTATATACTGTTACGTTATAACGTATAACGTTATGTAGCATTACCATATAACGTATAACGTTATGTAGCATTACGTTATAGCGTATAACGTTATATACTGTTACCATACAACGTATAACGTTATGTAGCATTACGTTGTAACGTATAACGTTATTTACTATTACCATATAACGTATAACGTTATGTAGCATTACGTTATAACGTATAACGTTATATACTGTTACGTTATAACGTATAACGTTATATACTGTTACGTTATAACGTATAACGTTATGTAGCATTACCATATAACGTATAACGCTATGTAGCATTACGTTATAGCGTATAACGTTACATACTGTTACCATGTAACGTATAACGTTATGTAGCATTACCTTATATCGTATAACGTTATATACTATTACCTTATAACGTTTAACGATACGTAGCATTACGTTATAACGTATAACGTTATTTATTATTACCTTATAACGTATAACGTTATGTAGCATTACGTTATAACGTATAACGTTGTATACTGTTACGTTATAACGTATAACGTTGTATACTGTTACGTTATAACGTATAACGTTATGTAGCATTACCATATAACGTATAAGGTCATGTAGCATTACGTTGTAACGTATAACGTTCTATACTATTACCTTATAACGTATAACGTCATGTAGCATTACGTTGTAACGTATAACGTTCTATACTATTACCTGATAACGTTTAACGTTATGTAGCATTACGTTATAACGTATAACGTTATATACTGTTACGTTATAACGTATAACGTTATGTAGCATTACCATATAACGTATAACGTCATGTAGCATTACGTTGTAACGCATAACGTTATATACTACTACCTTATAACGTATAACGTTATCTAGCATTACCTTATAACGTATAACGTTATATACTGTTACGTTATAACGTATAACGTTATGTAGCATTACCTTATAATGTATAACGTTTTGTAGCATTACGTTATAACGTATAACGTTATATACTGTTACCATATAACGTATAACGTTATGTAGCATTACCATATAACGTATAACGTTATGTAGCATTACCATATAACGTATAACGTTATGTAGCATTACCATATAACGTATAAGGTTATGTAGCATTAGCACATAACGTATAACGTTATATACTGTTACCATATAACGTATAACGTTATGTAGCATTACCATATAATGTATAACGTTATGTAGCATTACCATATAACGTATAACGTTATGTAGCATTACCATATAACGTATAACGTTATGTAGCATTACGTTATAGTGTATAACGTTATATACTGTTACCATATAACGTATAACGTTATGTAGCATTACGTTGTAACGTATAACGTTATTTACTATTACCTTATAACGCATAACGTTATGTAGCATTACGTTATAACGTATAACGTTATATACTGTTACGTTATAACGTATAACGTTATATACTGTTACGTTATAACGTATAACGTTATATACTGTTACGTTATAACGTATAACGTTATATACTGTTACGTTATAACGTATAACGTTATGTAGCATTACCATATAACGTATAACGCTATGTAGCATTACGTTATAACGTATAACGTTACATACTGTTACCATGTAACGTATAACGTTATGTAGCATTACCTTATATCGTATAACGTTATATACTATTACCTTATAACGTTTAACGATATGTAGCATTACGTTATAACGTATAACGTCATGTAGCATTACGTTGTAACGTATAACGTTCTATACTATTACCTTATAACGTTTAACGTTATGTAGCATTACGTTATATCGTATAACGTTATTTACAATTACCTTATAACGTATAACGTTACGTAGCATTACGTTATAACGTATAACGTTATATACTGTTACGTTATAACGTATAACGTTATGTAGCATTACGCTATAACGTAGAAAGTTATATACTATTACCATATAACGTATAACGTCATGTAGCATTACGTTATAACGTATAACGTTATATACTGTTACCATATAACGTATAACGTTATGTAGTATTACGTTATAACGTATAACGTTATGTAGCATTACGTTATAACGTATAACGTTATATACTGTTACCATATAACGTATAACGTTATATACTGTTACGTTATAACGTATAACGTTATGTAGCATTACCATATAACGTATAACGTCATGTAGCATTACGTTGTAACGTATAACGTTACATACTACTACCTTATAACGTATAACGTTATCTAGCATTACCATATAACGTATAACGTTATGTAGCATTACGTTATAACGTAGAAAGTTATATACTATTACCTTATAACGTATAACGTCATGTAGCATTACGTTATAACGTATAACGTTATATACTGTTACCATATAACGTATAACGTTATGTAGTATTACGTTATAACGTATAACGTTATGTAGCATTACCTTATATCGTAGAACGTTATATACTATTACCTTATAACGTATAACGTCATGTAGCATTACGTTATAACGTATAACGTTATATACTGTTACCATATAACGTATAACGTTATGTAGCATTACGTTATAACGTAGAAAGTTATATACTATTACCTTATAACGTATAACGTTATGTAGCATTACGTTATAACGTATAACGTTACATACTGTTGCCATATAACGTATAACGTCATGTAGCATTACCTTATAGCGTATAACGTTATCTACTGTTACGTTATAACGTATAACGTTATATACTGTTACCATATAACGTATAACGTTATGTAGTATTACGTTATAACGTATAACGTTATGTAGCATTACCTTATATCGTAGAACGTTATATACTTTTACCTTATAACGTATAACGTCATGTAGCATTACGTTATAACGTATAACGTTATATACTGTTACCATATAACGTATAACGTTATGTAGCATTACGTTATAACGTATAACGTTATATACTGTTACCATATAACGTATAACGTTATGTAGCATTACCTTATATCGTAGAACGTTATATACTATTACCTTATAACGTATAACGTCATGTAGCATTACGTTATAACGTATAACGTTATATACTGTTACCATATAACGTATAACGTTATGTAGCATTACGTTATAACGTATAACGTTACATACTGTTGCCATATAACGTATAACGTCATGTAGCATTACCTTATAGCGTATAACGTTATCTACTGTTACGTTATAACGTATAACGTTATATACTGTTACCTTATAACGTATAACGTTATGTAGCATTACGTTATAACGTATAACGTTGTATACTGTTACGTTATAACGTATAACGTTATGTAGCATTACCATATAACGTATAACGTCATGTAGCATTGCGTTGTAACGTATAACGTTATATACTATTACCTTATGTTTAACGTTATGTAGCATTACGCTATAACGTATAACGTTATTTACTATTACCTTATAACGTATAACGTTATGTAGCATTACCTTATATCGTATAACGTTATATACTATTACCTTATAACGTTTAACGATATGTAGCATTACCTTATATCGTATAACGTTATATACTATTACCTTATAACGTTTAACGATACGTAGCATTACGTTATAACGTATAACGTTATTTATTATTACCTTATAACGTATAACGTTATGTAGCATTACGTTATAACGTATAACGTTGTATACTGTTACGTTATAACGTATAACGTTGTATACTGTTACGTTATAACGTATAACGTTATGTAGCATTACCATATAACGTATAACGTCATGTAGCATTACGTTGTAACGTATAACGTTCTATACTATTACCTTATAACGTATAACGTCATGTAGCATTACGTTGTAACGTATAACGTTCTATACTATTACCTGATAACGTTTAACGTTATGTAGCATTACGTTATAACGTATAACGTTATATACTGTTACGTTATAACGTATAACGTTATGTAGCATTACCATATAACGTATAACGTCATGTAGCATTACGTTGTAACGCATAACGTTATATACTACTACCTTATAACGTATAACGTTATCTAGCATTACCTTATAACGTATAACGTTATATACTGTTACGTTATAACGTATAACGTTATGTAGCATTACCTTATAATGTATAACGTTTTGTAGCATTACGTTATAACGTATAACGTTATATACTGTTACCATATAACGTATAACGTTATGTAGCATTACCATATAACGTATAACGTTATGTAGCTTTACCATATAACGTATAACGTTATGTAGCATTACCATATAACGTATAAGGTTATGTAGCATTAGCACATAACGTATAACGTTATATACTGTTACCATATAACGTATAACGTTATGTAGCATTACCATATAATGTATAACGTTATGTAGCATTACCTTATAGCGTATAACGTTATCTACTGTTACGTTATAACGTATAACGTTATATACTGTTACCATATAACGTATAACGTTATGTAGCATTACCATATAACGTATAACGTTATGTAGCATTACCATATAACGTATAACGTTATGTAGCATTACCATATAACGTATAACGTTATGTAGCATTACGTTATAGTGTATAACGTTATATACTGTTACCATATGACGTATAACGTTATGTAGCATTACGTTGTAACGTATAACGTTATTTACTATTACCTTATAACGTATAACGTTATGTAGCATTACGTTATAACGTATAACGTTACATACTGTTACCATGTAACGTATAACGTTATGTAGCATTACCTTATATCGTATAACGTTATATACTATTACCTTATAACGTTTAACGATATGTAGCATTACGTTATAACGTATAACGTCATGTAGCATTACGTTGTAACGTATAACGTTCTATACTATTACCTTATAACGTTTAACGTTATGTAGCATTACGTTATATCGTATAACGTTATTTACAATTACCTTATAACGTATAACGTTACGTAGCATTACGTTATAACGTATAACGTTATATACTGTTACGTTATAACGTATAACGTTATGTAGCATTACGCTATAACGTAGAAAGTTATATACTATTACCATATAACGTATAACGTCATGTAGCATTACGTTATAACGTATAACGTTATATACTGTTACCATATAACGTATAACGTTATGTAGTATTACGTTATAACGTATAACGTTATGTAGCATTACGTTATAACGTATAACGTTATATACTGTTACCATATAACGTATTACGTTATATACTGTTACGTTATAACGTATAACGTTATGTAGCATTACCATATAACGTATAACGTCATGTAGCATTACGTTGTAACGTATAACGTTACATACTACTACCTTATAACGTATAACGTTATCTAGCATTACCATATAACGTATAACGTTATGTAGCATTACGTTATAACGTAGAAAGTTATATACTATTACCTTATAACGTATAACGTCATGTAGCATTACGTTATAACGTATAACGTTATATACTGTTACCATATAACGTATAACGTTATGTAGTATTACGTTATAACGTATAACGTTATGTAGCATTACCTTATATCGTAGAACGTTATATACTATTACCTTATAACGTATAACGTCATGTAGCATTACGTTATAACGTATAACGTTATATACTGTTACCATATAACGTATAACGTTATGTAGCATTACGTTATAACGTAGAAAGTTATATACTATTACCTTATAACGTATAACGTTATGTAGCATTACGTTATAACGTATAACGTTACATACTGTTGCCATATAACGTATAACGTCATGTAGCATTACCTTATAGCGTATAACGTTATCTACTGTTACGTTATAACGTATAACGTTATGTAGCATTACCTTATATCGTAGAACGTTATATACTATTACCTTATAACGTATAACGTCATGTAGCATTACGTTATAACGTATAACGTTATATACTGTTACCATATAACGTATAACGTTATGTAGCATTACGTTATAACGTATAACGTTACATACTGTTGCCATATAACGTATAACGTCATGTAGCATTACCTTATAGCGTATAACGTTATCTACTGTTACGTTATAACGTATAACGTTATATACTGTTACCTTATAACGTATAACGTTATGTAGCATTACGTTATAACGTATAACGTTGTATACTGTTACGTTATAACGTATAACGTTATGTAGCATTACCATATAACGTATAACGTCATGTAGCATTACGTTGTAACGTATAACGTTATATACTATTACCTTATGTTTAACGTTATGTAGCATTACGCTATAACGTATAACGTTATTTACTATTACCTTATAACGTATAACGTTATGTAGCATTACCTTATATCGTATAACGTTATATACTATTACCTTATAACGTTTAACGATATGTAGCATTACCTTATATCGTATAACGTTATATACTATTACCTTATAACGTTTAACGATACGTAGCATTACGTTATAACGTATAACGTTATTTATTATTACCTTATAACGTATAACGTTATGTAGCATTACGTTATAACGTATAACGTTGTATACTGTTACGTTATAACGTATAACGTTGTATACTGTTACGTTATAACGTATAACGTTATGTAGCATTACCATATAACGTATAACGTCATGTAGCATTACGTTGTAACGTATAACGTTCTATACTATTACCTTATAACGTATAACGTCATGTAGCATTACGTTGTAACGTATAACGTTCTATACTATTACCTGATAACGTTTAACGTTATGTAGCATTACGTTATAACGTATAACGTTATATACTGTTACGTTATAACGTATAACGTTATGTAGCATTACCATATAACGTATAACGTCATGTAGCATTACGTTGTAACGCATAACGTTATATACTACTACCTTATAACGTATAACGTTATCTAGCATTACCTTATAACGTATAACGTTATATACTGTTACGTTATAACGTATAACGTTATGTAGCATTACCTTATAATGTATAACGTTTTGTAGCATTACGTTATAACGTATAACGTTATATACTGTTACCATATAACGTATAACGTTATGTAGCATTACCATATAACGTATAACGTTATGTAGCTTTACCATATAACGTATAACGTTATGTAGCATTACCATATAACGTATAAGGTTATGTAGCATTAGCACATAACGTATAACGTTATATACTGTTACCATATAACGTATAACGTTATGTAGCATTACCATATAATGTATAACGTTATGTAGCATTACCTTATAGCGTATAACGTTATCTACTGTTACGTTATAACGTATAACGTTATATACTGTTACCATATAACGTATAACGTTATGTAGCATTACCATATAACGTATAACGTTATGTAGCATTACCATATAACGTATAACGTTATGTAGCATTACCATATAACGTATAACGTTATGTAGCATTACGTTATAGTGTATAACGTTATATACTGTTACCATATGACGTATAACGTTATGTAGCATTACGTTGTAACGTATAACGTTATTTACTATTACCTTATAACGTATAACGTTATGTAGCATTACGTTATAACGTATAACGTTATATACTGTTACGTTATAACGTATAACGTTATATACTGTTACGTTATAACGTATAACGTTATATACTGTTACGTTATAACGTATAACGTTATATACTGTTACGTTATAACGTATAACGTTATGTAGCATTACCATATAACGTATAACGCTATGTAGCATTACGTTATAACGTATAACGTTACATACTGTTACCATGTAACGTATAACGTTATGTAGCATTACCTTATATCGTATAACGTTATATACTATTACCTTATAACGTTTAACGATATGTAGCATTACGTTATAACGTATAACGTCATGTAGCATTACGTTGTAACGTATAACGTTCTATACTATTACCTTATAACGTTTAACGTTATGTAGCATTACGTTATATCGTATAACGTTATTTACAATTACCTTATAACGTATAACGTTACGTAGCATTACGTTATAACGTATAACGTTATATACTGTTACGTTATAACGTATAACGTTATGTAGCATTACGCTATAACGTAGAAAGTTATATACTATTACCTTATAACGTATAACGTCATGTAGCATTACGTTATAACGTATAACGTTATATACTGTTACCATATAACGTATAACGTTATGTAGTATTACGATATAACGTATAACGTTATGTAGCATTACGTTATAACGTATAACGTTATATACTGTTACCATATAACGTATAACGTTATATACTGTTACGTTATAACGTATAACGTTATGTAGCATTACCATATAACGTATAACGTCATGTAGCATTACGTTGTAACGTATAACGTTACATACTACTACCTTATAACGTATAACGTTATCTAGCATTACCATATAACGTATAACGTTATGTAGCATTACGTTATAACGTAGAAAGTTATATACTATTACCTCATAACGTATAACGTCATGTAGCATTACGTTATAACGTATAACGTTATATACTGTTTCCATATAACGTATAACGTTATGTAGTATTACGTTATAACGTATAACGTTATGTAGCATTACCTTATATCGTAGAACGTTATATACTATTACCTTATAACGTATAACGTCATGTAGCATTACGTTATAACGTATAACGTTATATACTGTTACCATATAACGTATAACGTTATGTAGCATTACGTTATAACGTAGAAAGTTATATACTATTACCTTATAACGTATAACGTTATGTAGCATTACGTTATAACGTATAACGTTACATACTGTTGCCATATAACGTATAACGTCATGTAGCATTACCTTATAGTGTATAACGTTATCTACTGTTACGTTATAACGTATAACGTTATATACTGTTACCATATAACGTATAACGTTATGTAGTATTACGTTATAACGTATAACGTTATGTAGCATTACCTTATATCGTAGAACGTTATATACTATTACCTTATAACGTATAACGTCATGTAGCATTACGTTATAACGTATAACGTTATATACTGTTACCATATAACGTATAACGTTATGTAGCATTACGTTATAACGTATAACGTTATATACTGTTACCATATAACGTATAACGTTATGTAGCATTACCTTATATCGTAGAACGTTATATACTATTACCTTATAACGTATAACGTCATGTAGCATTACGTTATAACGTATAACGTTATATACTGTTACCATATAACGTATAACGTTATGTAGCATTACGTTATAACGTATAACGTTACATACTGTTGCCATATAACGTATAACGTCATGTAGCATTACCTTATAGCGTATAACGTTATCTACTATTACGTTATAACGTATAACGTTATATACTGTTACCTTATAACGTATAACGTTATGTAGCATTACGTTATAACGTATAACGTTGTATACTGTTACGTTATAACGTATAACGTTATGTAGCATTACCATATAACGTATAACGTCATGTAGCATTACGTTGTAACGTATAAAGTTATATACTATTACCTTATGTTTAACGTTATGTAGCATTACGCTATAACGTATAACGTTATTTACTATTACCTTATAACGTATAACGTTATGTAGCATTACCTTATATCGTATAACGTTATATACTATTACCTTATAACGTTTAACGATATGTAGCATTACGTTATAACGTATAACGTTATTTATTATTACCTTATAACGTATAACTTTATGTAGCATTACGTTATAACGTATAACGTTCTATACTGTTACGTTATAACGTATAACGTTATGTAGCATTACCATATAACGTATAACGTCATGTAGCATTACTTTGTAACGTATAACGTTCTATACTATTACCTTATAACGTTTAACGTTATGTAGCATTACGTTATAACGTATAACGTTATTTACAATTACCTTATAACGTATAACGTTATGTAGCATTACGTTATAACGTATAACGTTATATACTGTTACGTTATAACGTATAACGTCATGTAGCATTACGTTGTAACGTATAACGTTACATACTACTACCTTATAACGTATAACGTTATGTAGCATTACGTTATAACATATAACGTTATATACTGTTACGTTATAGCGTATAACGTTATGTAGCATTACGTTATAACGTATAACGTTATATACTGTTACGTTATAACGTAAAACGTTATGTAGCATTACCATATAACGTATAACGTCATGTAGCATTATCATATAACGTATAACGTTATGTAGCATTACCATATAACGTATAACGTTATTTACTATTACCTTATAACGTATAACGTTATGTAGCATTACGTTATAACGTATAACGTTATATTCTGTTACCATATAACGAATAACGATATGTAGCATTACCATATAATGTATAACGTTATGTACCATTACCATATAACGTATAACATTATGTAGCATTACGTTATAACGTATAACGTTATATACTGTTACCATACAACGTATAACGTTATGTAGCATTACCATATAATGTATAACGTTATGTAGCATTACCTTATAACGTATAACGTTATACACTGTTACGTTATAACGTATAACGTTATGTAGCATTACCATATAACGTATAACGTTATGTAGCATTACGTTATAGCGTATAACGTTATATACTGTTACCATATAACGTATAACGTCATGTAGCATTACGTTATAACGTATAACGTTATCTACTGTTACCATATAACGAATAACGTTATGTAGCATTACGTTATAACGTATAACGTTATGTAGCTTTACGTTATAATGTATAACGATATATACTGTTACCATATAACGTATAACGTTATGTAGCATTACCATATAACGTATAACGCTATATAGCATTACGTTATAAGGTATAATGTTACATACTGTTACCGTATAACGTATAACGTTATGTAGCATAACCATATAACGTATAACGTTATGTAGCATAACCATATAACGTATAACGTTATGTAGCATTACCATATAACGTATAACGTTATGTAGCAATACCATATAACGTATAAGGTTATGTAGCATTACCATATAACGTATAACGTTATTTACTATTACCTTATAACGTATAACGTTATGTAGCATAACCATATAACGTATAACGTTATGTAGCATAACCATATAACGTATAACGTTATGTAGCATTACCCTATAACGTATAACGTTATGTAGCAATACCATATAACGTATAAGGTTATGTAGCATTACCATATAACGTATAACGTTACTTACTATTACCTTATAACGTATAACGTTATCTAGCATTACGTTATAACGTATAACGTTATATACTGTTACCATATAACGTATAACGTTATGTAGCATTACCATATAATGTATAACGTTATGTACCATTACCATATAACGTATAACATTATGTAGCATTACCTTATAACGTATAACGTTGTATACTGTTACGTTATAACGTATAACGTTATGTAGCATTACCATATAACGTATAACGTCATGTAGCATTACGTTGTAACGTATAACGTTCTATACTATTACCTTATAACGTTTAACGTTATGTAGCATTACGTTATAACGTATAACGTTATTTATTATTACCTTATAACGTATAACGTTATGTAGCATTACGTTATAACGTATAACGTTGTATACTGTTACGTTATAACGTATAACGTTGTATACTATTACCTTATAACGTTTATCGTTATGTAGCATTACCATATAACGTATAACGTCATTTACTATTACTTTATAACGTATAACGTTATGTAGCATTACGTTATAATGTATAACGTTATATACTGTTACGTTATAACGTATAACGTTATATACTGTTACGTTATAACGTATAACGTTATGTAGCATTACCATATAACGTATAACGTCATGTAGCATTACGTTGTAACGTATAACGTTACATACTACTACCTTATAACGTATAACGCTATCTAGCATTACCATATAACGTATAACGTTATGTAGCATTACGTTATAACGTAGAAAGTTATATACTATTACTTTATAACGTATAACGTCATGTACCATTACGTTATAACGTATAACGTTATCTACTGTTACCATATAACGTATAACGTTATGTAGCATTACGTTATAACGTATAACGTTATGTAGCTTTACGTTATAACGTATAACGATATATACTGTTACCATATAACGTATAACGTTATGTAGCGTTACCATATAATGTATAACGTTATGTAGCATTACCTTATAACGTATAACGTTATATACTGTTACGTTATAACGTATAACGTTATATACTGTTACGTTATAACGTATAACGTTATGTAGCATTACCATATAACGTATAACGCTATATATCATTACGTTATAACGTATAACGTTACATACTGTTACCATATAACGTATAACGTTATGTAGCATTACCTTATATCGTATAACCTTATATACTATTACCTTATAACGTTTAACGTTATGTAGCATTACGATATAACGTATAACGCTATTTATTATTACCTTATAACGTATAACGTTATGTAGCATTACGTTATATCGTATAACGTTGTATACTGTTACGTTATAACGTATAACGTTATGTAGCATTACGTTATAACGTATAACGTTCTATACCGTTACGTTATAACGTATAACGTTATGTAGCATTACCATATAACGTATAACGTCATGTAGCATTACGTTGTAACGTATAACATTCTATACTATTACCTTATAACGTATAACGTCATGTAGCATTACGTTGTAACTTATAACGTTCTATACTATTACCTTATAACGTTTAACGTTATGTAGCATTACGTTATAACGTATAACGTTATATACTGTTACGTTATAACGTATAACGTTATGTAGCATTACCATATAACGTATAACGTCATGTAGCATTACGTTGTAACGCATAACGTTATATACTACTACCTTATAACGTATAACGTTATCTAGCATTACCTTATAACGTATAACGTTATATACTGTTACGTTATAACGTATAACGTTATGTAGCATTACCTTATAATGTATAACGTTTTGTAGCATTACGTTATAACGTATAACGTTATATACTGTTACCATATAACGTATAACGTTATGTAGCATTACCATATAACGTATAACGTTATGTAGCATTACCATATAACGTATAACGTTATGTAGCATTACCATATAACGTATAAGGTTATGTAGCATTAGCACATAACGTATAACGTTATATACTGTTACCATATAACGTATAACGTTATGTAGCATTACGTTGTAACGTATAACGTTATTTATTATTACCTTATAACGTATAACGTTATGCAGCATTACGTTATAACGTATAACGTTGTATACTGTTACGTTATAACGTATAACGTTATCTACTATTACCTTATAACGTATAACGTTATGTAGCATTACCTTATATCGTATAACGTTGTATACTATTACCTTATAACGTTTAACGTTATGTAGCATTACCATATAACGTATAACGTCATTTACTATTACTTTATAACGTATAACGTTATGTAGCATTACGTTATAATGTATAACGTTATATACTGTTACGTTATAACGTATAACGTTATATACTGTTACGTTATAACGTATAACGTTATGTAGCATTACCATATAACGTATAACGTCATGTAGCATTACGTTGTAACGTACAACGTTACATACTACTACCTTATAACGTATAACGTTATCTAGCATTACCATATAACGTATAACGTTATGTAGCATTACGTTATAACGTAGAAAGTTATATACTATTACTTTATTATTTATAACGTCATGTAGCATTACGTTATAACGTATAACGTTATCTACTGTTACCATATAACGTATAACGTTATGTAGCATTACGTTATAACGTATAACGTTATGTAGCTTTACGTTATAACGTATAACGATATATACTGTTACCATATAACGTATAACGTTATGTAGCGTTACCATATAATGTATAACGTTATGTAGCATTACCTTATAACGTATAACGTTATATACTGTTACGTTATAACGTATAACGTTATATACTGTTACGTTATAACGTATAACGTTATGTAGCATTACCATATAACGTATAACGCTCTATAGCATTACGTTATAACGTATAACGTTACATACTGTTACCATATAACGTATAACGTTATGTAGCATTACCTTATATCGTATAACGTTATATACTATTACCTTATAACGTTTAACGTTATGTAGCATTACGTTATAACGTATAACGCTATTTATTATTACCTTATAACGTATAACGTTATGTAGCATTACGTTATATCGTATAACGTTGTATACTGTTACGTTATAACGTATAACGTTATCTAGCATTACCTTATAACGTATAACGTTATATACTGTTACGTTATAACGTATAACGTTATGTAGCATTACCTTATAATGTATAACGTTTAGTAGCATTACGTTATAACGCATAACGTTATATACTGTTACCATATAACGTATAACGTTATGTAGCATTACCATATAACGTATAACGTTAGGTAGCATTACCATATAACGTATAACGTTATGTAGCATTACCATATAACGTATAAGGTTATGTAGCATTAGCACATAACGTATAACGTTATATACTGTTACCATATAACGTATAACGTTATGTAGCATTACGTTGTAACGTATAACGTTATTTACTATTACCTTATAACGTATAACGTTATGTAGCATTACGTTATAACGTATAACGTTATATACTGTTACGTTATAACGTATAACGTTATATACTGTTACGTTATAACGTATAACGTTATGTAGCATTACCATATAACGTATAAGGTTATGTGGCATTACCACATAACGTATAACGTTATATACTGTTACCATATAACGTATAGCGATATGTAGCATTACCATATAGTGTATAACGTTATGTAGCATTACGTTATAACGTAGAAAGTTATATACTATTACTTTATAACGTATAACGTCATGTACCATTACGTTATAACGTATAACGTTATCTACTGTTACCATATAACGTATAACGTTATGTAGCATTACGTTATAACGTATAACGTTATGTAGCTTTACGATATAACGTATAACGATATATACTGTTACCATATAACGTATAACGTTATGTAGCGTTACCATATAATGTATAACGTTATGTAGCATTACCTTATAACGTATAACGTTATATACTGTTACGTTATAACGTATAACGTTATATACTGTTACGTTATAACGTATAACGTTATGTAGCATTACCATATAACGTATAACGCTATATAGCATTACGTTATAACGTATAACGTTATATACTGTTACGTTATAACGTATAACGTTATGTAGCATTACCATATAACGTATAAGGTTATGTGGCATTACCACATAACGTATAACGTTATATACTGTTACCATATAACGTATAACGTTATGTAGCATTACGTTATAACGTATAACGTTATGTAGCTTTACGTTATAACGTATAACGATATATACTGTTACCATATAACGTATAACGTTATGTAGCATTACCATATAACGTATAACGTTATGTAGCATTACCATATAACGTATAACGTTATGTAGCATTACCATATAACGTATAAGGTTATGTAGCATTAGCACATAACGTATAACGTTATATACTGTTACCATATAACGTATAACGTTATGTAGCATTACGTTGTAACGTATAACGTTATTTACTATTACCTTATAACGTATAACGTTATGTAGCATTACGTTATAACGTATAACGTTATATACTGTTACGTTATAACGTATAACGTTATATACTGTTACGTTATAACGTATAACGTTATGTAGCATTACCATATAACGTATAACGTCATGTAGCATTACGTTGTAACGTATAACGTTACATACTACTACCTTATAACGTATAACGCTATCTAGCATTACCATATAACGTATAACGTTATGTAGCATTACGTTATAACGTAGAAAGTTATATACTATTACTTTATAACGTATAACGTCATGTACCATTACGTTATAACGTATAACGTTATCTACTGTTACCATATAACGTATAACGTTATGTAGCATTACGTTATAACGTATAACGTTATGTAGCTTTACGTTATAACGTATAACGATATATACTGTTACCATATAACGTATAACGTTATGTAGCGTTACCATATAATGTATAACGTTATGTAGCATTACCTTATAACGTATAACGTTATATACTGTTACGTTATAACGTATAACGTTATGTAGCATTACCTTATAATGTATAACGTTTTGTAGCATTACGTTATAACGTATAACGTTATATACTGTTACCATATAACGTATAACGTTATGTAGCATTACCATATAACGTATAACGTTATGTAGCATTACCATATAACGTATAACGTTATGTAGCATTACCATATAACGTATAAGGTTATGTAGCATTAGCACATAACGTATAACGTTATATACTGTTACCATATAACGTATAACGTTATGTAGCATTACGTTGTAACGTATAACGTTATTTATTATTACCTTATAACGTATAACGTTATGCAGCATTACGTTATAACGTATAACGTTGTATACTGTTACGTTATAACGTATAACGTTATCTACTATTACCTTATAACGTATAACGTTATGTAGCATTACCTTATATCGTATAACGTTGTATACTATTACCTTATAACGTTTAACGTTATGTAGCATTACCATATAACGTATAACGTCATTTACTATTACTTTATAACGTATAACGTTATGTAGCATTACGTTATAATGTATAACGTTATATACTGTTACGTTATAACGTATAACGTTATATACTGTTACGTTATAACGTATAACGTTATGTAGCATTACCATATAACGTATAACGTCATGTAGCATTACGTTGTAACGTACAACGTTACATACTACTACCTTATAACGTATAACGTTATCTAGCATTACCATATAACGTATAACGTTATGTAGCATTACGTTGTAACGCATAACGTTATATACTACTACCTTATAACGTATAACGTTATCTAGCATTACCTTATAACGTATAACGTTATATACTGTTACGTTATAACGTATAACGTCATGTAGCATTACGTTATAACGTATAACGTTATCTACTGTTACCATATAACGTATAACGTTATGTAGCATTACGTTATAACGTATAACGTTATGTAGCTTTACGTTATAACGTATAACGATATATACTGTTACCATATAACGTATAACGTTATGTAGCGTTACCATATAATGTATAACGTTATGTAGCATTACCTTATAACGTATAACGTTATATACTGTTACGTTATAACGTATAACGTTATATACTGTTACGTTATAACGTATAACGTTATGTAGCATTACCATATAACGTATAACGCTATATAGCATTACGTTATAACGTATAACGTTACATACTGTTACCATATAACGTATAACGTTATGTAGCACTACCTTATATCGTATAACGTTATATACTATTACCTTATAACGTTTAACGTTATGTAGCATTACGTTATAACGTATAACGCTATTTATTATTACCTTATAACGTATAACGTTATGTAGCATTACGTTATATCGTATAACGTTGTATACTGTTACGTTATAACGTATAACTTTATCTAGCATTACCTTATAACGTATAACGTTATATACTGTTACGTTATAACGTATAACGTTATGTAGCATTACCTTATAATGTATAACGTTTAGTAGCATTACGTTATAACGCATAACGTTATATACTGTTACCATATAACGTATAACGTTATGTAGCATTACCATATAACGTATAACGTTATGTAGCATTACCATATAACGTATAACGTTATGTAGCATTACCATATAACGTATAAGGTTATGTAGCATTAGCACATAACGTATAACGTTATATACTGTTACCATATAACGTATAACGTTATGTAGCATTACGTTGTAACGTATAACGTTATTTACTATTACCTTATAACGTATAACGTTATGTAGCATTACGTTATAACGTATAACGTTATATACTGTTACGTTATAACGTATAACGTTATATACTGTTACGTTATAACGTATAACGTTATGTAGCATTACCATATAACGTATAAGGTTATGTGGCATTACCACATAACGTATAACGTTATATACTGTTACCATATAACGTATAACGATATGTAGCATTACCATATAGTGTATAACGTTATGTAGCATTACCTTATAGCGTATAACGTTATCTACTGTTACGTTATAACGTATAACGTTATGTAGCATTACCTTATAACGTTTAACGATATGTAGCATTACGTTATAACGTATAACGTTATTTATTATTACCTTATAACGTATAACGTTATGTAGCATTACGTTATAACGTATAACGTTGTATACTGTTACGTTATAAGGTATAACGTTATGTAGCATTACCATATAACGTATAACGTCATGTAGCATTACGTTGTAATGTATAACGTTCTATACTATTACCTTATAACGTTTAACGTTATGTAGCATTACGTTATAACGTATAACGTTATTTACAATTACCTCATAACGTATAACGTTATGTAGCATTACGTTATAACGTATAACGTTATATACTGTTACGTTATAACGTATAACGTTATGTAGCATTACCATATAACGTATAGCGTCATGTTGCATTACGTTGTAACGTATAACGTTACATACTACTACCTTATAACGTATAACGTTATCTAGCATTACCATATAACGTATAACGTTATTTACTATTACCTTATAACGTATAACGTTATGTAGCATTACCATATAACGTATAACGTTATGTAGCATTACCATATAACGTATAAGGTTATGTAGCATTACCACATAACGTATAACGTTATATACTGTTACCATATAACGTATAACGATATGTAGCATTACCATATAGTGTATAACGTTATGTAGCATTACCTTATAGCGTATAACGTTATCTACTGTTACGTTATAACGTATAACGTTATGTAGCATTACCTTATAACGTTTAACGATATGTAGCATTACCATATAACGTATAACGTCATGTAGCATTACGTTGTAACGTATAACGTTCTATACAATTACCTTATAACGTTTAACGTTATGTAGCATTACGTTATAACGTATAACGTTGTATACTGTTACGTTAAAACGTATAACGTTATGTAGCATTACCATATAACGTATAACGTCATGTAGCATTACGTTGTAACGTATAACGTTCTATACAATTACCTTATAACGTTTAACGTTATGTAGCATTACGTTATAACGTATAACGTTATATACTGTTACGTTATAACGTATAACGTTATATACTGTTACGTTATAACGTATAACGTTATGTAGCATTACCATATAACGTATAACGTCATGTAGCATTACGTTGTAACGTATAACGTTACATACTACTACCTTATAACGTATAACGTTATCTAGCATTACCATATAAGGTATAACGTTATTTACTATTACCTTATAACGTATAACGTTATGTAGCATTACGTTATAACGTATAACGTTATTTACTATTACCTTATAACGTATAACGTTATGTATCATTACGTTATAACGTATAACGTTATATACTGTACGTTATAACGTATAACCTTATGTAGCATTACCATATAACGTATAACGTCATGTAGCATTACGTTGTAACGTATAACGTTACATACTACTACCTTATAACGTATAACGTTATCTAGCATTACCATATAAGGTATAACGTTATTTACTATTACCTTATATCGTATAACGTTATATACTATTACCTTATGACGCTTAACGTTATGTAGCATTACGTTATAACGTATAACGTTATTTATTATTACCTTATAACGTATAACGTTATGTAGCATTACGTTATAACGTATAACGTTGTATACTGTTACGTTATAACGTATAACGTTATGTAGCATTACCATATAACGTATAACGTCATGTAGCATTACGTTATAACGTATAACGTTATATACTGTTACCATATAATGTATAACGTTATGTAGCATTACCTTATATCGTATAACGTTATTTACTATTACCTTATAACGTATAACGTTATGTAGCATTACGTTATAAAGTATAACGTTATATACTGTTACCATATAACGTATAACGTTATGTAGCATTACCATATAATGTATAACGTTATGTAGCATTACCTTATAACGTATAACGTTATACACTGTTACGTTATAACATATAACGTTATGTAGCATTACCATATAACGTATAACGTTATGTAGCATTACGTTATAGCGTATAACGTTATATACTGTTACCATATAACGTATAACGTTACGTTGCATTACCATATAATGTACAACGTTATGCAGCATTACGTTATAACGTATAACGTTATTTACTATTACCTTATAACATATAACGTTATGTAGCATTACCATATAACGTATAACGTTATGTAGCATTACGTTATAACGTATAACGTTATATACTGTTACCATATAATGTATAACGTTATGTAGCATTACCTTATATCGTATAACGTTATATACTGTTACCTTATAACGTTTAACGTTATGTAGCATTACCATATAACGTATAAGGTTATGTAGCATTACCATATAACGTATAACGTTATTTACTATTACCTTATAACGTATGACGTTATCTAGCATTACGTTATAACGTATAACGTTATATACTGTTACCATATAACGTATAACGTTATGTAGCATTACCATATAATGTATAACGTTATGTACCATTACCATATAACGTATAACATTATGTAGCATTACCATATAACGTATAAGGTTATGTAGCATTACCATATAACGTATAACGTTATTTACTATTACCTTATAACGTATAACGTTATCTAGCATTACCATATAACGTATAACGTTATGTAGCATTACGTTATAACGTATAACGTTATTTACTATTACCTTGTAACGTACAACGTTATGTAGCATTACGTTATAACGTATAACGTTATTTACTATTACCTTATAACGTATAACGTTATGTAGCATTACGTTATAACGTATAACGTTATTTACTATTACCTTATAACGTATAACGTTATGTAGCATTACGTTATAACGTATAACGTTATATACTGCAACGTTATAACGTATAACGTTATATACTGTTACGTTATAACGTATAACGTTATGTAGCATTACCATATAACGTATAACGCTATGTAGCATTACGTTATAACGTATAACGTTACATACTGTTACCATATAACGTATAGCGTTATATAGCATTAGCTTATATCGTATAACGTTATATACTATTACCTTATAACGTATAACGTTATGTAGCATTACGTTATAACGTATAACGTTGTATACTGTTACGTTATAACGTGTAACGTTATGTAGCATTACCATATAACGTATAACGTCATGTAGCATTACGTTGTAACGTATAACGTTATATACTATTACCTTATAACGTTTAACGTTATGTAGCATTACGTTATAACGTATAACGTTATTTACTATTACCTTATAATGTATAACGTTATGTAGCATTACGTTATAACGTATAACGTTATATACTGTTACCATATAACGTATAACGTAATGTAGCATTACCATATAACGTATAACGTTATTTATTATTACCTTATAACGTATAACGTTATGTAGCATTACGTTATAACGTATAACGTTGTATACTGTTACGTTATAACGTATAACGTTATGTAGCATTACCATATAACGTATATCGTCATGTAGCATTACGTTGTAACGTATAACGTTCTATACTATTACCTTATAACGTTTAACGTTATGTAGCATTACGTTATAACGTATAACGTTATTTACAATTACCTCATAACGTATAACGTTATGTAGCATTACGTTATAACGTATAACGTTATATACTGTTACGTTATAACGTATAACGTTATGCAGCATTACCATATAACGTATAACGTCATGTTGCATTACGTTGTAACGTATAACGTTACATACTACTACCTTATAACGTATAACGTTATCTAGCATTACCATATAACGTATAACGTTATTTACTATTACCTTATAACGTATAACGTTATGTAGCATTACCATATAACGTATAACGTTATGTAGCATTACCATATAACGTATAAGGTTATGTAGCATTACCACATAACGTATAACGTTATATACTGTTACCATATAACGTATAACGATATGTAGCATTACCATATAGTGTATAACGTTATGTAGCATTACCTTATAGCGTATAACGTTATCTACTGTTACGTTATAACGTATAACGTTATGTAGCATTACCTTATAACGTTTAACGATATGTAGCATTACCTTATAACGTTTAACGATATGTAGCATTACGTTATAACGTATAACATTATTTATTATTACCTTATAACGTATAACGTTATGTAGCATTACGTTATAACGTATAACGTTGTATACTGTTACGTTATAACGTATAACGTTATGTAGCATTTCCATATAACGTATAACGTCATGTAGCATTACGTTGTAACGTATAACGTTCTATACTATTACCTTATAACGTTTAACGTTATGTAGCATTACGTTATAACGTATAACGTTATATACTGTTACGTTATAACGTATAACGTTATGTAGCATTACCATATAACGTATAACGTCATGTAGCATTACCTTGTAACGTATAACGTTACATACTACTACCTTATAACGTATAACGTTATCTAGCATTACCATATAATGTATAACGTTATTTACTATTACCTTATAACGTATAACGTTATGTAGCATTACGTTATAACGTATAACGTTATTTACTATTACCTTATAACGTATAACGTTATGTATCATTACGTTATAACGTATAACGTTATATAATGTTACGTTATAACGTATAACGTTATGTAGCATTACGTTATAACGTATAACGTTATATACTGTTACATTATAACGTAAAACGTTATGTAGCATTACCATATAACGTATAACGTCATGTAGCATTACCATATAACGTATAACGTTATGTAGCATTACCTTGTAACGTATAACGTTACATACTACTACCTTATAACGTATAACGTTATCTAGCATTACCATATAAGGTATAACGTTATTTACTATTACCTTATAACGTATAACGTTATGTAGCATTACGTTATAACGTATAACGTTATTTACTATTACCTTATAACGTATAACGTTATGTATCATTACGTTATAACGTATAACGTTATATAATGTTACGTTATAACGTATAACGTTATGTAGCATTACGTTATAACGTATAACGTTATATACTGTTACATTATAACGTAAAACGTTATGTAGCATTACCATATAACGTATGACGTCATGTAGCATTGCCATATAACGTATAACGTTATGTAGCATTACCATATAACGTATAACGTTATTTACTATTACCTTATAACGTATAACGTTATGTAGCATTACGTTATAACGTATAACGTTATATTCTGTTACCATATAACGAATAACGATATGTAGCATTACCATATAATGTATAACGTTATGTACCATTACCATATAACGTATAACATTATGTAGCATTACCATATAACGTATAACGTTATATACTGTTACCATACAACGTATAACGTTATGTAGCATTACGTTATAACGTATAACGTTATATACTGTTACGTTATAACGTATAACGTTATGAAGCATTACCATATAACGTATAACGCTATGTAGCATTACGTTATAACGTATTACGTTACATACTGTTACCAAATAACGTATAACGTTATGTAGCATTACCTTATATCGTATAACGTTATATACTATTACCTTATGACGTTTAACGTTATGTAGCATTACCATATAACGTATGACGTCATGTAGCATTACCATATAACGTATAACGTTATGTAGCATTACCATATAACGTATAACGTTATTTACTATTACCTTATAACGTATAACGTTATGTAGCATTACGTTATAACGTATAACGTTATATTCTGTTACCATATAACGTATAACGCTATGTAGCGTTACGTTATAACGTATAACGTTACATACTGTTACCAAATAACGTATAACGTTATGTAGCATTACCTTATATCGTATAACGTTATATACTATTACCTTATGACGTTTAACGTTATGTAGCATTACCATATAACGTATAACGTTATTTACTATTACCTTATAACGTATAACGTTATGTAGCATTACGTTATAACGTATAACGTTATTTACTATTACCTTATAACGTATAACGTTATGTATCACTACGTTATAACGTATAACGTTATATAATGTTACGTTATAACGTATAACGTTATGTAGCATTACGTTATAACGTATAACGTTATATACTGTTACATTATAACGTAAAACGTTATGTAGCATTACCATATAACGTATGACGTCATGTAGCATTACCATATAACGTATAACGTTATGTAGCATTACCATATAACGTATAACGTTATTTACTATTACCTTATAACGTATAACGTTATGTAGCATTACGTTATAACGTATAACGTTATATTCTGTTACCATATAACGTATAACGCTATGTAGCATTACGTTATAACGTATAACGTTACATACTGTTACCAAATAACGTATAACGTTATGTAGCATTACCTTATATCGTATAACGTTATATACTATTACCTTATGACGTTTAACGTTATGTAGCATTACCATATAACGTATAACGTTATTTACTATTACCTTATAACGTATAACGTTATGTAGCATTACGTTATAACGTATAACGTTATATTCTGTTACCATATAACGAATAACGATATGTAGCATTACCATATAATGTATAACGTTATGTACCATTACCATATAACGTATAACATTATGTAGCATTACCATATAACGTATAACGTTATATACTGTTACCATACAACGTATAACGTTATGTAGCATTACCATATAATGTATAACGTTATGTAGCATTACCTTATAACGTATAACGTTATACACTGTTACGTTATAACGTATAACGTTATGTAGCATTACCATATAACGTATAACGTTATGTAGCATTACGTTATAGCGTATAACGTTATATACTGTTACCATATAACATATAACGCTATGGAGCATTACCATATAATGTATAACGTTATGCAGCATTACGTTATAACGTATAACGTTATTTACTATTACCTTATAACGTATAACGTTATGTAGCATTACGTTATAACGTATAACGTTATATACTGTTACGTTATAACGTATAACGTTATGAAGCATTACCATATAACGTATAACGCTATGTAGCATTACGTTATAACGTATAACGTTACATACTGTTACCAAATAACGTATAACGTTATGTAGCATTACCTTATATCGTATAACGTTATATACTATTACCTTATGACGTTTAACGTTATGTAGCATTACGTTATAACGTATAACGTTATTTATTATTACCTTATAACGTATAACGTTATGTAGCATTACGTTATAACGTATAACGTTGTATACTGTTACGTTATAACGTATAACGTTATGTAGCATTACCATATAACGTATAACGTCATGTAGCATTACGTTATAACGTATAACGTTATATACTGTTACCATATAATGTATAACGTTATGTAGCATTACCTTATATCGTATAACGTTATTTACTATTACCTTATAACGTATAACGTTATGTAGCATTACGTTATAACGTATAACGTTATATACTGTAACGTTATAACGTATAACGTTATATACTGTTACGTTATAACGTATAACGTTATGTAGCATTACCATATAACGTATAACGCTATGTAGCATTACCTTATAACGTTTAACGATATGTAGCATTACCTTATAACGTTTAACGATATGTAGCATTACGTTATAACGTATAACATTATTTATTATTACCTTATAACGTATAACGTTATGTAGCATTACGTTAAAACGTATAACGTTGTATACTGTTACGTTATAACGTATAACGTTATGTAGCATTACCATATAACGTATAACGTCATGTAGCATTACGTTGTAACGTATAACGTTCTATACTATTACCTTATAACGTTTAACGTTATGTAGCATTACGTTATAACGTATAACGTTATATACTGTTACGTTATAACGTATAACGTTATGTAGCATTACCATATAACGTATAACGTCATGTAGCATTACCTTGTAACGTATAACGTTACATACTACTACCTTATAACGTATAACGTTATCTAGCATTACCATATAAGGTATAACGTTATTTACTATTACCTTATAACGTATAACGTTATGTAGCATTACGTTATAACGTATAACGTTATTTACTATTACCTTATAACGTATAACGTCATGTATCATTACGTTATAACGTATAACGTTATATAATGTTACGTTATAACGTATAACGTTATGTAGCATTACGTTATAACGTATAACGTTATATACTGTTACATTATAACGTAAAACGTTATGTAGCATTACCATATAACGTATGACGTCATGTAGCATTACCATATAACGTATAACGTTATGTAGCATTACCATATAACGTTTAACGTTATTTACTATTACCTTATAACGTATAACGTTATGTAGCATTACGTTATAACGTATAACGTTATATTCTGTTACCATATAACGAATAACGATATGTAGCATTACCATATAATGTATAACGTTATGTACCATTACCATATAACGTATAACATTATGTAGCATTACCATATAACGTATAACGTTATATACTGTTACCATACAACGTATAACGTTATGTAGCATTACGTTATAACGTATAACGTTATATACTGTTACGTTATAACGTATAACGTTATGAAGCATTACCATATAACGTATAACGCAATGTAGCATTACGTTATAACGTATAACGTTACATACTGTTACCAAATAACGTATAACGTTATGTAGCATTACCTTATATCGTATAACGTTATATACTATTACCTTATGACGTTTAACGTTATGTAGCATTACGTTATAACGTATAACGTTATTTATTATTACCTTATAACGTATAACGTTATGTAGCATTACGTGATAACGTATAACGTTGTATACTGTTACGTTATAACGTATAACGTTATGTAGCATTACCATATAACGTATAACGTCATGTAGCATTACGTTATAACGTATAACGTTATATACTGTTACCATATAATGTATAACGTTATGTAGCATTACCTTATATCGTATAACGTTATTTACCATTACCTTATAACGTATAACGTTATGTAGCATTACGTTATAAAGTATAACGTTATATACTGTTACCATATAACGTATAACGTTATGTAGCATTACCATATAATGTATAACGTTATGTAGCATTACCTTATAACGTATAACGTTATACACTGTTACGTTATAACGTATAACGTTATGTAGCATTACCATATAATGTATAACTTTATGTACCATTACCATATAACGTATAACATTATGTAGCATTACGTTATAACGTATAACGTTATATACTGTTACCATACAACGTATAACGTTATGTAGCATTACCATATAATGTATAACGTTATGTAGCATTACCTTATAACGTATAACGTTATATACTGTTACGTTATAGCGTATAACGTTATGAAGCATTACCATATAACGTATAACGCTATGTAGCATTACGTTATAACGTATAACGTTACATACTGTTACCATAATACGTATAACGTTATGTAGCATTACCTTATATCGTATAACGTTATATACTATTACCTTATAACGTTTAACGTTATGTAGCATTACCATATAACGTATAAGGTTATGTAGCATTACCATATAACGTATAACGTTATTTACTATTACCTTATAACGTATGACGTTATCTAGCATTACGTTATAACGTATAACGTTATATATTGTTACCATATAACGTATAACGTTATGTAGCATTACCATATAATGTATAACGTTATGTACTATTACCATATAACGTATAACATTATGTAGCATTACCATATAACGTATAAGGTTATGTAGCATTACCATATAACGTATAACGTTATTTACTATTACCTTATAACGTATAACGTTATCTAGCATTACCATATAACGTATAACGTTATGTAGCATTACGTTATAACGTATAACGTTATTTACTATTACCTTATAACGTACAACGTTATGTAGCATTACGTTATAACGTATAACGTTATTTACTATTACCTTATAACGTATAACGTTATGTAGCATTACGTTATAACGTATAACGTTATTTACTATTACCTTATAACGTATAACGTTATGTAGCATTACGTTATAGCGTATAACGTTATATACTCTTACCATATAACGTATACCGTTATGTAGCATTACCATATAATGTATAACGTTATGCAGCATTATGTTATAACGTATAACGTTATTTACTATTACCTTATAACGTATAACGTTATGTAGCATTACGTTATAACGTATAACGTTATATACTGTTACGTTATAACGTATAACGTTATATACTGTTACGTTATAACGTATAACGTTATGAAGCATTACCGTATAACGTATAACGGTATGTAGCATTACGTTATAACGTATAACGCAACATACTGTTACCATATAACGTATAACGTTATGTAGCATTACCTTATATCGTATAACGTTATATACTATTACTTTATAACGTTTAACGTTATGTAGCATTACGTTATAACGTATAACGTTATTTATTATTACCTTATAACGTATAACGTTATGTAGCATTACGTTATAACGTATAACGTTGTATACTGTTACGTTATAACGTATAACGTTATGTAGCATTACCATATAACGTATAACGTCATGTAGCATTACGTTGTAACGTATGACGTTACATACTGTTACTATATAACGTATAACGTTATGTAGCATAACCATATAACGTATAACGTTATGTAGCATTACCTTATAATGTATAACGTTATGTAGCATTACGTTATAACGTATAACGTTATTTACTATTACCTTATAACGTATAACGTTATATACTGTTACCATACAACGTATAACGTTATGTAGCATTACCATATTATGTATAACGTTAGGTAGCATTACCTTATAACGTATAACGTTGTACACTGTTACGTTATAACGCATAACGTTATGTAGCATTACCATATAACGTATAACGTTATGTAGCATTACGTTATAACGTACAACGTTATATACTGTTGCGTTATAACGTATAACGTTATATACTGTTACGTTATAACGTATAACGTTATATACTGTTACGTTATAACGTACAACGTTATGAAGCATTACCATATAACGTATAACGCTATGTAGCATTACGTTATAACGTATAACGTTACATACTGTTACCATATAACGTATAGCGTTATGTAGCATTACCTTATACCGCATAACGTTATATACTATTACCTGATAACGTTTAACGTTATGTAGCATTACCATATAACGTATAAGGTTATTTATTATTACCTTATAACGTATAACGTTATGTAACATTACGTTATAACGTATAACGTTATGTAGCATTACCATATAAAGTATAACGTCATGTAGCATTACGTTGTAACGTATGACGTTACATACTGTTACCATATAACGTATAACGTTATGTAGCATTACGTTATAACGTATAACGTTATGTAGCATTACGTTCTAACGTATAACGTTATATACTGTTACCATATAACGTATAACGTTATGTAGCATTACCATATAATGTATAACGTTATGTACCATTACCATATAACGTATAACATTATGTAGCATTACGTTATAACGTATAACGTTATATACTGTTACCATATAACGTATAACGTTATGTAGCATTACCATATAATGTATAACGTTATGTAGCATTACCTTATAACGTATAACGTTTTATACTGTTACGTTATAACGTATAACGTTATGTAGCATTACCATATGACGTATAACGTTATGTAGCATTACGTTATAACGTATAACGTTATTCACTATTACCTTATAACATATAACGCTATGTAGCATTACGTTATAACGTATAACGTTACATACTGTTACCATATAACGTATAACGTTATGTAGCATTACGTTATAACGTATAACGTCATGTAGCATTACGTTGTAACGTATAACGTTATATACTATTACCTTATAACGTTTAACGTTATGTAGCATTACGTTATAACGTATAACGTTATTTACTATTACCTGATAATGTAAAACGTTATGTAGCACTACGTTATAACGTATAACGTTATATACTGTTACCATATAACGTATAACGTTATGTAGCATTACGTTATAACGTATAACGTTATATACTGTTACCATAAAACGTATAACGTTATGTAGCATTACCATATAATGTATAACGTTATGTAGCATTACCATATAACGTATAACATTATGTAGCATTACGTTATAACGTATAACGTTATATACTGTTACCATATAACGTATAACGTTATGTAGCATTACCATATAACGTATAACGTCATGTAGCATTACGTTGTAACGTATCACGTTATATACTATTTCCTTATAATGTTTAACGTTATGTAGCATTACGTTATAACGTATAACGTTATTTACTATTACCTGATAACGTATAACGTCATGTAGCATTACGTTATAACGTATAACGTTATATACTGTTACCATATAACGTATAACGTTATGTAGCATTACGTTATAACCTATAACGTTATATACTGTTACCATATAACGTATAACGTTATATACTGTTACCATATAACGTATAACGTTATGTAGCATTACCATATAACGTATAACGTTATGTAGCATTACCTTATAATGTATAACGTTATGTAGCATTACGTTATAACGTATAACGTTATTTACTATTACCTGATAACGTATAACGTCATGTAGCATTACGTTATAACGTATAACGTCATGTAGCATTACGTTGTAACGTATAACGTTATATACTATTACCTTATAACGTTTAACGTTATGTAGCATTACGTTATAACGTATAACGTTATTTACTATTACCTTATAACGTATAACGTTATGTAGCATTACGTTATAACGTATAACGTTATATACTGTTACGTTATAACGTATAACGTTATATACTGTTACGTTATAACGTATAACGTTATGTAGCATTACCATATAACGTATAACGCTATGAAGCATTACGTTATATCGTATAACGTTATATACTGTTACCATATAACGTATAACGTTATGTGGCATTACGTTATAACGTATAACGTTATTTACGATTACATTATAACGTATAACATTATGTAGCATTACGTTATAACGTATAACGTTATATACTGTTACCATATAACGTATAACGTTATGTAGCATTACCATATATTGTATAACGTTATGTAGCATTACCTTATAACGTATAACGTTATATACTGTTACGTTATAACGTATAACGTTATGTAGAATTACCATATCACGTATAACGTTATGTAGCATTACGTTATAACGTATAACGTTACATACTGTTACCATACAACGTATAACGTTATGTAGCATTACCTTATATCGTATAACGTTATATACTATTACCTTATAACGTATAACGTTATGTAGCATTACGTTATAACGTATAACGTTATGTAGCATTACGTTATAACGTATAACGTTATGTAGCATTACGTTATAACGTATAACGTTATGTAGCATTACGTTATAACGTATAACGTTATATACTGTTACCATATAACGTATAACGTTATGTAGCATTACCATATAATGTATAACGTTATGTAGCATTACCATATAACGTATAACATTATGTAGCATTACGTTATAACGTATAACGTTATATACTGTTACCATATAACGTATAACGTTATGTAGCATTACCATATAATGTATAACGTTATGTAGCATTACCTTATAACGTATAACGTTTTATACTGTTACGTTATAACGTATAACGTTATGTAGCATTACCATATGACGTATAACGTTATGTAGCATTACGTTATAACGTATAACGTTATTCACTATTACCTTATAACGTATAACGTTATGTAGCATTACGTTATAACGTATAACGTTATATACTGTTACGTTATATCGTATAACGTAATGTAGCATTACCATACAACGTATAACGTTATGTAGCATTACGTTATAGCGTATAACGTTATATACTGTTACCATATAACGTATAACGTCATGTAGCATTACCATATGACGTATAACGTTATGTAGCATTACGTTATAACGTATAACGTTATTCACTATTACCTTATAACGTATAACGTTATGTAGCACTACGTTATAACGTATAACGTTATATACTGTTACCATATAACGTATAACGTTATGTAGCATTATCATATAACGTATAACGTTATGTAGCATTACCATATAACGTATAAGGTTATGTAGCATTACCATATAACGTATAACGTTATTTACTATTACCTTATAACGTATAACGTTATGTAGCATTACGTTATAACGTATAACGTTATATACTGTTACCATATAACGTATAACGTTATGTAGCATTACCATATATTGTATAACGTTATGTAGCATTACCTTATAACGTATAACGTTATATACTGTTACGTTATAACGTATAACGTTATGTAGCATTACCATATCACGTATAACGTTATGTAGCATTACGTTATAACGTATAACGTTACATACTGTTACCATATAACGTATAACGTTATGTAGCATTACCTTATATCGTATAACGTTATATACTATTACCTTATAACGTATAACGTTATGCAGCATTACGTTATAACGTATAACGTTATGTAGCATTTCGTTATAACGTATAACGTTATGTAGCATTACCATACAACGTATAACGTTATGTAGCATTACGTTATAGCGTATAACGTTATATACTGTTACCATATAACGTATAACGTCATGTAGCATTACCATATGACGTATAACGTTATGTAGCATTACGTTATAACGTATAACGTTATTCACTATTACCTTATAACGTATAACGTTATGTAGCACTACGTTATAACGTATAACGTTATATACTGTTACCATATAACGTATAACGTTATGTAGCATTACCATATAACGTATAACGTTATGTAGCATTACCATATAACGTATAAGGTTATGTAGCATTACCATATAACGTATAACGTTATTTACTATTACCTTATAACGTATAACGTTATGTAGCATTACGTTATAACGTATAACGTTATATACTGTTACCATATAACGTATAACGTTATGTAGCATTACCATATATTGTATAACGTTATGTAGCATTACCTTATAACGTATAACGTTATATACTGTTACGTTATAACGTATAACGTTATGTAGCATTACCATATCACGTATAACGTTATGTAGCATTACGTTATAACGTATAACGTTACATACTGTTACCATATAACGTATAACGTTATGTAGCATTACCTTATATCGTATAACGTTATATACTATTACCTTATAACGTATAACGTTATGTAGCATTACGTTATAACGTATAACGTTATGTAGCATTTCGTTATAACGTATAACGTTATGTAGCATTACGTTATAACGTATAACGTTATATACTGTTACCATATAACGTATAACGTTGTGTAGCATTACCATATAATGTATAACGTTATGTACCATTACCATATAACGTATAACATTATGTAGCATTACGTTATAACGTATAACGTTATATACTGTTACCATATAACGTATAACGTTATGTAGCATTACCATATAATGTATAACGTTATGTAGCATTACCTTATAACGTATAACGTTTTATACTGTTACGTTATAACGTATAACGTTATGTAGCATTACCATATAACGTATAACGTTATGTAGCATTACCATACAACGTATAACGTTATGTAGCATTACGTCATAGCGTATAACGTTATATACTGTTACCATATAACGTATAACGTTATGTAGCATTACCATATATCGTATAACTTTATATACTATTACCTTATAACGTATAACGTTATGTAGCATTACGTTATAACGTATAACGTTATGTAGCATTACGTTATAACGTATAACGTTATGTAGCATTACGTTATAACGTATAACGTTATATACTGTTACCATATAACGTATAACGTTATGTAGCATTACCATATAATGTATAACGTTATGTACCATTACCAATGAACGTATAACATTATGTAGCATTACGTTGTAACGTATAACGTTATATACTATTACCTTATAACGTTTAACGTTATGTAGCATTACGTTATAGCGTATAAAGTTATATACTGTTACCATATAACGTATAACGTCATGTAGCATTACCATAAGACGTATAACGTTATGTAGCATTACGTTATAACGTATAACGTTATTCACTATTACCTTATAACGTATAACGCTATGTAGCATTACGTTATAACGTATAACGTTATATACTGTTACGTTATAACGTATAACGTTATGTAGCATTACCATATAACATATAACGCTATGTAGCATTACGTTATAACGTATAACGTTACATACTGTTACCATATAACGTATAACGTTATGTAGCATTACGTTATAACGTATAACGTCATGTAGCATTACGTTGTAACGTATAACGTTATATACTATTACCTTATAACGTTTAACGTTATGTAGCATTACCATATCACGTATAACGTTATGTAGCATTACGTTATAACGTATAACGTTACATACTGTTACCATATAACGTATAACGTTATGTAGCATTACGTTATAACGTATAACGTTATGTAACATTACGTTCTAACGTATAACGTTATATACTGTTACCATATAACGTATAACGTTATGTAGCATTACGTTATAACGTATAACGTTATATACTGTTACCATATAACGTATAACGTTATGTAGCATTACCATATAACGTATAACGTTATGTAGCATTACCTTATAATGTATAACGTTATATAGCATTACGCTATAACGTACAACGTTATATACTGTTACCATATAACGTATAACGTTATGTAGCATTACCATATAACGTATAACGTTATGTAGCATTACCTTATAATGTATAACGTTATGTAGCATTACGTTATAACGTATAACGTTATATACTGTTACCATATAACGTATAACGTTATGTAGCATTACGTTATAACGTATAACGTTATATACTGTTACCATATAACGTATAACGTTATTTAGCATTACCATATAACGTATAACGTTATGTAGCATTACCTTATAATGTATAACGTTATATAGCATTACGCTATAACGTATAACGTTATATACTGTTACCATATAACGTATAACGTTATGTAGCATTAACATATAATGTATAACGTTATGTACCATTACCATATAACGTATAACATTATGTAGCATTACCTTATAACGTATAACGTTGTATACTGTTACGTTATAACGTATAACGTTATGTAGCATTACCATATAACGTATAACGTCATGTAGCATTACGTTGTAACGTATAACGTTCTATACTATTACCTTATAACGTATAACGTCATGTAGCATTACGTTGTAACGTATAACGTTCTATACTATTACCTTATAACGTTTAACGTTATGTAGCATTACGTTATAACGTATAACGTTATATACTGTTACGTTATAACGTATAACGTTATGTAGCATTACCATATAACGTATAAGGTTATGTAGCATTAGCACATAACGTATAACGTTATATACTGTTACCATATAACGTATAACGTTATGTAGCATTACCATATAACGTATAACGCTATGTAGCATTACCATATAACGTATAACGTTATGTAGCATTACCATATAACGTATAAGGTTATGTAGCATTAGCACATAACGTATAACGTTATCTACTGTTACGTTATAACGTATAACGTTATATACTGTTACGTTATAACGTATAACGTTATGTAGCATTACCATATAACGTATAACGTCATGTAGCATTACGTTATAACGTATAACGTTACATACTGTTACCATATAACGTATAACGTTATGTAGCATTACCTTATATCGTATAACGTTATATACTATTACCTTATAACGTTTAACGTAATGTAGCATTAAGTTATAACGTATAACGTTATTTATTATTACCTTATAACGTACAACGTTATGTAGCATTACGTTATAACGTATAACGTTGTATACTGTTACGTTATAACGTATAACGTTATCTACTATTACCTTATAACGTATAACGTTATGTAGCATTACCTTATATCGTATAACGTTGTATACTATTACCTTATAACGTTTAACGTTATGTAGCATTACCATATAACGTATAACGTCATTTACTATTACTTTATAACGTATAACGTTCTGTAGCATTACGTTATAATGTATAACGTTATATACTGTTACGTTATAACGTATAACGTTATATACTGTTACGTTATAACGTATAACGTTATGTAGCATTACCATATAACGTATAACGTCATGTAGCATTACGTTGTAACATATAACGTTACATACTATTACCTTATAACGTATAACGTTATCTAGCATTACCATATAACGTATAACGTTATGTAGCATTACGTTATAACGTAGAAAGTTATATACTATTACCTTATAACGTATAACGTCATGTAGCATTACGTTATAACGTATAACGTTATCTACTGTTACCATATAACGTATAACGTTATGTAGCATTACGTTATAACGTATAACGTTATGTAGCTTTACGTTATAATGTATAACGATATATACTGTTACCATATAACGTATAACGTTATGTAGCATTACCATATAACGTATAACGTTATGTAGCATTACCATATAATGTATAACGTTATGTAGCATAACCATATAACGTATAACGTTATGTAGCATAACCATATAACGTATAACGTTATGTAGCATAACCATATAACGTATAACGTTATGTAGCATTACCCTATAACGTATAACGTTATGTAGCAATACCATATAAAGTATAAGGTTATGTAGCATTACCATATAACGTATAACGTTATTTACTATTACCTTATAACGTATAACGTTATCTAGCATTACGTTATAACGTATAACGTTATATACTGTTACCATATAACGTATAACGTTATGTAGCATTACCATATAATGTATAACGTTATGTACCATTACCATATAACGTATAACATTATGTAGCATTACCTTATAACGTATAACGTTGTATACTGTTACGTTATAACGTATAACGTTATGTAGCATCACCATATAACGTATAACGTCATGTAGCATTACGTTGTAACGTATAACGTTCTATACTATTACCTTATAACGTTTAACGTTATGTAGCATTACGTTATAACGTATAACGTTATTTATTATTACCTTATAACGTATAACGTTATGTAGCATTACGTTATAACGTATAACGTTGTATACTGTTACGTTATAACGTATAACGTTGTATACTATTACCTTATAACGTTTATCGTTATGTAGCATTACCATATAACGTATAACGTCATTTACTATTACTTTATAACGTATAACGTTATGTAGCATTACGTTATAATGTATAACGTTATATACTGTTACGTTATAACGTATAACGTTATATACTGTTACGTTATAACGTATAACGTTATGTAGCATTACCATATAACGTATAACGTCATGTAGCATTACGTTGTAACGTATAACGTTACATACTACTACCTTATAACGTATAACGCTATCTAGCATTACCATATAACGTATAATGTTATGTAGCATTACGTTATAACGTAGAAAGTTATATACTATTACTTTATAACGTATAACGTCATGTACCATTACGTTATAACGTATAACGTTATCTACTGTTACCATATAACGTATAACGTTATGTAGCATTACGTTATAACGTATAACGTTATGTAGCTTTACGTTATAACGTATAACGATATATACTGTTACCATATAACGTATAACGTTATGTAGCGTTACCATATAATGTATAACGTTATGTAGCATTACCTTATAACGTAAAACGTTATATACTGTTACGTTATAACGTATAACGTTATATACTGTTACGTTATAACGTATAACGTTATGTAGCATTACCATATAACGTATAACGCTATATAGCATTACGTTATAACGTATAACGTCACATACTGTTACCATATAACGTATAACGTTATGTAGCATTACCTTATATCGTATAACCTTATATACTATTACCTTATAACGTTTAACGTTATGTAGCATTACGATATAACGTATAACGCTATTTATTATTACCTTATAACGTATAACGTTATGTAGCATTACGTTATATCGTATAACGTTGTATACTGTTACGTTATAACGTATAACGTTATGTAGCATTACGTTATAACGTATAACGTTGTATACTGTTACGTTATAACGTATAACGTTATGTAGCATTACCATATAACGTATAACGTCATGTAGCATTACGTTGTAACGTATAACATTCTATACTATTACCTTATAACGTATAACGTCATGTAGCATTACGGTGTAACTTATAACGTTCTATACTATTACCTTATAACGTTTAACGTTATGTAGCATTACGTTATAACGTATAACGTTATATACTGTTACGTTATAACGTATAACGTTATGTAGCATTACCATATAACGTATAACGTCATGTAGCATTACGTTGTAACGCATAACGTTATATACTACTACCTTATAACGTATAACGTTATCTAGCATTACCTTATAACGTATAACGTTATATACTGTTACGTTATAACGTATAACGTTATGTAGCATTACCTTATAATGTATAACGTTTTGTAGCATTACGTTATAACGTATAACGTTATATACTGTTACCATATAACGTATAACGTTATGTAGCATTACCATATAACGTATAACGTTATGTAGCATTACCATATAACGTATAACGTTATGTAGCATTACCATATAACGTATAAGGTTATGTAGCATTAGCACATAACGTATAACGTTATATACTGTTACCATATAACGTATAACGTTATGTAGCATTACGTTGTAACGTATAACGTTATTTATTATTACCTTATAACGTATAACGTTATGCAGCATTACGTTATAACGTATAACGTTGTATACTGTTACGTTATAACGTATAACGTTATCTACTATTACCTTATAACGTATAACGTTATGTAGCATTACCTTATATCGTATAACGTTGTATACTATTACCTTATAACGTTTAACGTTATGTAGCATTACCATATAACGTATAACGTCATTTACTATTACTTTATAACGTATAACGTTATGTAGCATTACGTTATAATGTATAACGTTATATACTGTTACGTTATAACGTATAACGTTATGTAGCATTACCATATAACGTATAACGTCATGTAGCATTACGTTGTAACGTACAACGTTACATACTACTACCTTATAACGTATAACGTTATCTAGCATTACCATATAACGTATAACGTTATGTAGCATTACGTTATAACGTAGAAAGTTATATACTATTACTTTATTATTTATAACGTCATGTAGCATTACGTTATAACGTATAACGTTATCTACTGTTACCATATAACGTATAACGTTATGTAGCATTACGTTATAACGTATAACGTTATGTAGCTTTACGTTATAACGTATAACGATATATACTGTTACCATATAACGTATAACGTTATGTAGCGTTACCATATAATGTATAACGTTATGTAGCATTACCTTATAACGTATAACGTTATATACTGTTACGTTATAACGTATAACGTTATATACTGTTACGTTATAACGTATAACGTTATGTAGCATTACCATATAACGTATAACGCTATATAGCATTACGTTATAACGTATAACGTTACATACTGTTACCATATAACGTATAACGTTATGTAGCATTACCTTATATCGTATAACGTTATATACTATTACCTTATAACGTTTAACGTTATGTAGCATTACGTTATAACGTATAACGCTATTTATTATTACCTTATAACGTATAACGTTATGTAGCATTACGTTATATCGTATAACGTTGTATACTGTTACGTTATAACGTATAACGTTATCTAGCATTACCTTATAACGTATAACGTTATATACTGTTACGTTATAACGTATAACGTTATGTAGCATTACCTTATAATGTATAACGTTTAGTAGCATTACGTTATAACGTATAACGTTATATACTGTTACCATATAACGTATAACGTTATGTAGCATTACCATATAACGTATAACGTTATGTAGCATTACCATATAACGTATAACGTTATGTAGCATTACCATATAACGTATAAGGTTATGTAGCATTAGCACATAACGTATAACGTTATATACTGTTACCATATAACGTATAACGTTATGTAGCATTACGTTGTAACGTATAACGTTATTTACTATTACCTTATAACGTATAACGTTATGTAGCATTACGTTATAAAGTATAACGTTATATACTGTTACCGTATAACGTATAACGTTATGTAGCATTACCATATAATGTATAACTTTATGTACCATTACCATATAACGTATAACATTATGTAGCATTACGTGATAACGTATAACGTTATATACTTTTACCATACAACGTATAACGTTATGTAGCAATACCATATAATGTATAACGTTATGTAGCATTACCTTGTAACGCGTAACGTTATACACTGTTACGTTATAACGTATAACGTTACATACTGTTACCATATAACGTATAGCGTTATGTAGCATTAGCTTATATCGTATAACGTTATATACTATTACCTTATAACGTTTAACGTTATGTAACATTACGTTATAACGTATAACGTTATTTATTATTACCTTATAACGTATAACGTTATGTAGCATTACGTTATAACGTATAACGTTGTATACTGTTACGATATAACGTATAACGTTATGTAGCATTACCATATAACGTATACCGTCATGTAGCATTACGTTGTAACGTATAACGTTATATACTATTACCTTATAACGGTTAACGTTATGTAGCATTACGTTATAACGTATAACGTTATTTACTTTTACCTTATAATGTATAACGTTATGTAGCATTACGTTATAACGTATAACGTTATATACTGTTACCATATAACGTATAACGTTATGCAGCATTACCATATAACGTATAACATTATTTACTATTACCTTATAACGTATAACGTTATGTAGCATTACGTTATAACGTATAACGTTACATACTGTTACCATATAACGTATAACGTTATGTAGCATTACCATATAATGTATAACGTTATGCAGCATTACGTTATAACGTATAACGTTATTTACTATTACCTTATAACGTATAACGTTATGTAGCATTAGGTTATAACGTATAACGTTATATACTGTTACGTTATATCGTATAACGTTATATACTGTTACGTTATAACGTATAACGTTATGAAGCATTACCATATAACGTATAACGCTATGTAGCATTACGTTATAACGTATAACGTTACATACTGTTACCATATAACGTATAACGTTATGTAGCATTACCTTATATCGTATAACGTTATATACTATTACCTTATGACGTTTAACGTTATGTAGCATTTCGTTATAACGTATAACGTTATTTATTATTACCTTATAACGTATAACGTTATGTAGCATTACGTTATAACGTATAACGTTGTATACTGTTACGTTATAACGTATAACGTTATGTAGCATTACCATATAACGTATAACGTCATGTAGCATTACGTTGTAACGTATCACGTTATATACTATTTCCTTATAATGTTTAACGTTATGTAGCATTACGTTAAAACGTATAACGTTATTTACTATTACCTGATAACGTATAACGTCATGTAGCATTACGTTATAACGTATAACGTTATATACTGTTACCATATAACGTATAACGTTATGTAGCATTACGTTATAACGTATAACGTTATATACTGTTACCATATAACGTATAACGTTATGTAGCATTACGTTATAACGTATAACGTTATATACTGTTACCATATAACGTATAACGTTATGTAGCATTACCATATAACGTATAACGTTATGTAGCATTACCTTATAATGTATAACGTTCTGTAGCATTACGTTATAACGTATAACGTTATTTACTATTACCTGATAACGTATAACGTCATGTAGCATTACGTTATAACGTATAACGTCATGTAGCATTACGTTGAAACGTATAACGATATATACTATTACCTTATAACGTTTAACGTTATGTAGCATTACGTTATAACGTATAACGTTATTTACTATTACCTTATAACGTATAACGTTATGTAGCATTACGTTATAACGTATAACGTTATATACTGTTACGTTATAACGTATAACGTTATATACTGTTACGTTATAACGTATAACGTTATGTAGCATTACCATATAACGTATAACGCTATGAAGCATTACGTTATATCGTATAACGTTATATACTGTTACCATATAACGTATAACGTTATGTGGCATTACGTTATAACGTATAACGTTATTTACGATTACATTATAACGTATAACATTATGTAGCATTACCATATAATGTATAACGTTATGTAGCATTACCTTATAACGTATAACGTTATATACTGTTACCATATAACGTATAACGTTATGTAGCATTACCATATATTGTATAACGTTATGTAGCATTACCTTATAACGTATAACGTTATATACTGTTACGTTATAACGTATAACGTTATGTAGCATTACCATATCACGTATAACGTTATGTAGCATTACGTTATAACGTATAACGTTACATACTGTTACCATATAACGTATAACGTTATGTAGCATTACCTTATACCGTATAACGTTATATACTATTACCTTATAACGTATAACGTTATGTAGCATTACGTTATAACGTATAACGTTATGTAGCATTACGTTATAACGTATAACGTTATGTAGCATTACGTTATAACGTATAACGTTATGTAGCATTACGTTATAACGTATAACGTTATATACTGTTACCATATAACGTATAACGTTATGTAGCATTACCATATAATGTATAACGTTATGTAGCATTACCATATAACGTATAACATTATGTAGCATTACGTTATAACGTATAACGTTATATACTGTTACCATATAACGTATAACGTTATGTAGCATTACCATATAATGTATAACGTTATGTAGCATTACCTTATAACGTATAACGTTTTATACTGTTACGTTATAACGTATAACGTTATGTAGCATTACCATATGACGTATAACGTTATGTAGCATTACGTTATAACGTATAACGTTATTCACTATTACCTTATAACGTATAACGTTATGTAGCATTACGTTATAATGTATAACGTTATATACTGTTACGTTATATCGTATAACGTTATGTAGCATTACCATATAACATATAACGCTATGTAGCATTACGTTATAACGTATAACGTTACATACTGTTACCATATAACGTATAACGTTATGTAGCATTACGTTATAACGTATAACGTCATGTAGCATTACGTTGTAACGTATAACGTTATATACTATTACCTTATAACGTTTAACGTTATGTAGCATTACGTTATAACGTATAACGTTATTTACTATTACCTGATAATGTAAAACGTTATGTAGCACTACGTTATAACGTATAACGTTATATACTGTTACCATATAACGTATAACGTTATGTAGCATTACGTTATAACGTATAACGTTATATACTGTTACCATATAACGTATAACGTTATGTAGCATTACCATATAATGTATAACGTTATGTAGCATTACCATATAACGTATAACATTATGTAGCATTACGTTATAACGTATAACGTTATATACTGTTACCATATAACGTATAACGTTATGTAGCATTACCATATAACGTATAACGTCATGTAGCATTACGTTGTAACGTATCACGTTATACACTATTTCCTTATAATGTTTAACGTTATGTAGCATTACGTTATAACGTATAACGTTATTTACTATTACCTGATAACGTATAACGTCATGTAGCATTACGTTATAACGTATAACGTTATATACTGTTACCATATAACGTATAACGTTATGTAGCATTACGTTATAACCTATAACGTTATATACTGTTACCATATAACGTATAACGTTATGTAGCATTACGTTATAACGTATAACGTTATATACTGTTACCATATAACGTATAACGTTATGTAGCATTACCATATAACGTATAACGTTATGTAACATTACGTTGTAACGTATAACGTTATATACTATTACCTTATAACGTTTAACGTTATGTAGCATTACGTTATAACGTATAACGTTATTTACTATTACCTTATAACGTATAACGTTATGTAGCATTACGTTATAACGTATAACGTTATATACTGTTACGTTATAACGTATAACGTTATATACTGTTACGTTATAACGTATAACGTTATGTAGCATTACCATATAACGTATAACGCTATGAAGCATTACGTTATATCGTATAACGTTATATACTGTTACCGTATAACGTATAACGTTATGTAGCATTACGTTATAACGTATAACGTTATTTACTATTACCTGATAACGTATAACGTCATGTAGCATTACGTTATAACGTATAACGTCATGTAGCATTACGTTGTAACGTATAACGTTATATACTATTACCTTATAACGTTTAACGTTATGTAGCATTACGTTATAACGTATAACGTTATTTACTATTACCTTATAACGTATAACGTTATGTAGCATTACGTTATAACGTATAACGTTATATACTGTTACGTTATATCGTATAACGTTATGTAGCATTACCATATAACATATAACGCTATGTAGCATTACGTTATAACGTATAACGTTACATACTGTTACCATATAACGTATAACGTTATGTAGCATTACGTTATAACGTATAACGTCATGTAGCATTACGTTGTAACGTATAACGTTATATACTATTACCTTATAACGTTTAACGTTATGTAGCATTACGTTATAACGTATAACGTTATTTACTATTACCTGATAATGTAAAACGTTATGTAGCACTACGTTATAACGTATAACGTTATATACTGTTACCATATAACGTATAACGTTATGTAGCATTACGTTATAACGTATAACGTTATATACTGTTACCATATAACGTATAACGTTATGTAGCATTACCATATAATGTATAACGTTATGTAGCATTACCATATAACGTATAACATTATGTAGCATTACGTTATAACGTATAACGTTATATACTGTTACCATATAACGTATAACGTTATGTAGCATTACCATATAACGTATAACGTCATGTAGCATTACGTTGTAACGTATCACGTTATATACTATTTCCTTATAATGTTTAACGTTATGTAGCATTACGTTATAACGTATAACGTTATTTACTATTACCTGATAACGTATAACGTCATGTAGCATTACGTTATAACGTATAACGTTATATACTGTTACCATATAACGTATAACGTTATGTAGCATTACGTTATAACCTATAACGTTATATACTGTTACCATATAACGTATAACGTTATGTAGCATTACGTTATAACGTATAACGTTATATACTGTTACCATATAACGTATAACGTTATGTAGCATTACCATATAACGTATAACGTTATGTAACATTACGTTGTAACGTATAACGTTATATACTATTACCTTATAACGTTTAACGTTATGTAGCATTACGTTATAACGTATAACGTTATTTACTATTACCTTATAACGTATAACGTTATGTAGCATTACGTTATAACGTATAACGTTATATACTGTTACGTTATAACGTATAACGTTATATACTGTTACGTTATAACGTATAACGTTATGTAGCATTACCATATAACGTATAACGCTATGAAGCATTACGTTATATCGTATAACGTTATATACTGTTACCGTATAACGTATAACGTTATGTAGCATTACGTTATAACGTATAACGTTATTTACTATTACCTGATAACGTATAACGTCATGTAGCATTACGTTATAACGTATAACGTCATGTAGCATTACGTTGTAACGTATAACGTTATATACTATTACCTTATAACGTTTAACGTTATGTAGCATTACGTTATAACGTATAACGTTATTTACTATTACCTTATAACGTATAACGTTATGTAGCATTACGTTATAACGTATAACGTTATATACTGTTACGTTATAACGTATAACGTTATATACTGTTACGTTATAACGTATAACGTTATGTAGCATTACCATATAACGTATAACGCTATGAAGCATTACGTTATATCGTATAACGTTATATACTGTTACCGTATAACGTATAACGTTATGTGGCATTACGTTATAACGTATAACGTTATTTACGATTACATTATAACGTATAACATTATGTAGCATTACGTTATAACGTATAACGTTATATACTGTTACCATATAACGTATAACGTTATGTAGCATTACCTTATATCGTATAACGTTATATACTATTACCTTAAAACGTATAACGTTATGTAGCATTACGTTATAACGTATAACGTTATGTAGCATTACGTTATAACGTATAACGTTACATACTGTTACCATATATTGTATAACGTTATGTAGCATTACCTTATAACGTATAACGTTATATACTGTTACGTTATAACGTATAACGTTATGTAGCATTACCATATCACGTATAACGTTATGTAGCATTACGTTATAACGTATAACGTTACATACTGTTACCATATAACGTATAACGTTATGTAGCATTACCTTATATCGTATAACGTTATATACTATTACCTTAAAACGTATAACGTTATGTAGCATTACGTTATAACGTATAACGTTATGTAGCATTATGTTATAACGTATAACGTTATGTAGCATTACGTTATAACGTATAACGTTATGTAGCATTACGTTATAACGTATAACGTTATGTAGCATTACGTTATAACGTATAACGTTATATACTGTTACCATATAACGTATAACGTTATGTAGCATTACCATATAATGTATAACGTTATGTAGCATTACCATATAACGTATAACATTATGTAGCATTACGTTATAACGTATAACGTTATATACTGTTACCATATAACGTATAACGTTATGTAGCATTACCATATAATGTATAACGTTATGTAGCATTACCTTATAACGTATAACGTTTTATACTGTTACGTTATAACGTATAACGTTATGTAGCATTACCATATAACGTATAACGTTATGTAGCATTACCATACAACGTATAACGTTATGTAGCATTACGTTATAGCGTATAACGTTATATACTGTTACCATATAACGTATAACGTCATGTAGCATTACCATATGACGTATAACGTTATGTAGCATTACGTTATAACGTATAACGTTATATACTGTTACGTTATATCGTATAACGTTATGTAGCATTACCATATAACATATAACGCTATGTAGCATTACGTTATAACGTATAACGTTACATACTGTTACCATATAACGTATAACGTTATGTAGCATTACGTTATAACGTATAACGTCATGTAGCATTACGTTGTAACGTATAACGTTATATACTATTACCTTATAACGTTTAACGTTATGTAGCATTACGTTATAACGTATAACGTTATTTACTATTACCTGATAATGTAAAACGTCATGTAGCACTACGTTATAACGTATAACGTTATATACTGTTACCATATAACGTATAACGTTATGTAGCATTACCATATAACGTATAACGTTATGTAGCATTACCATATATTGTATAACGTTATGTAGCATTACCTTATAACGTATAACGTTATATACTGTTACGTTATAACGTATAACGTTATGTAGCATTACGTTATAACGTATAACGTTATATACTGTTACGTTATAACGTATAACGTTATATACTGTTACGTTATAACGTATAACGTTACATACTGTTACCATATAACGTATAACGTTATGTAGCATTACGTTATAACGTATAACGTCATGTAGCATTACGTTGTAACGTATAACGTTATATACTATTACCTTATAACGTTTAACGTTATGTAGCATTACGTTATAGCGTATAACGTTATATACTGTTACCATATAACGTATAACGTCATGTAGCATTACCATATGACGTATAACGTTATGTAGCATTACGTTATAACGTATAACGTTATTCACTATTACCTTATAACGTATAACGTTATGTAGCATTACGTTATAACGTATAACGTTATATACTGTTACGTTATAACGTATAACGTTATGTAGCATTACCATATAACATATAACGCTATGTAGCATTACGTTATAACGTATAACGTTACATACAGTTACCATATAACGTATAACGTTATGTAGCATTACGTTATAACGTATAACGTCATGTAGCATTACGTTGTAACGTATAACGTTATATACTATTACCTTATAACGTTTAACGTTATGTAGCATTACCATATCACGTATAACGTTATGTAGCATTACGTTATAACGTATAACGTTACATACTGTTACCATATAACGTATAACGTTATGTAGCATTACGTTATAACGTATAACGTTATGTAGCATTACGTTCTAACGTATAACGTTATATACTGTTACCATATAACGTATAACGTTATGTAGCATTACCATATAATGTATAACGTTATGTACCATTACCATATAACGTATAACATTATGTAGCATTACGTTATAACGTATAACGTTACATACTGTTACCATATAACGTATAACGTTATGTAGCATTACGTTATAACGTATAACGTCATGCAGCATTACGTTGTAACGTATAACGTTATATACTATTACCTTATAACGTTTAACGTTATGTAGCATTACGTTATAACGTATAACGTTACATACTGTTACCATATAACGTATAACGTTATGTAGCATTACCATATAACGTATAACGTTATGTAGCATTACCATATAACGTATAAGGTTATGTAGCATTACCATATAACGTATAACGTTATTTACTATTACCTTATAACGTATAACGTTATATACTGTTACGTTATAACGTATAACGTTATGTAGCATTACCATATAACGTATAACGCTATGAAGCATTACGTTATATCGTATAACGTTATATACGGTTACCACATAACGTATAACGTTATGTGGCATTACGTTATAACGTATAACGTTATATACTGTTACCATATAACGTATAATGTTATGTAGCATTACCATATATTGTATAACGTTATGTAGCATTACCTTATAACGTATAACGTTATATACTGTTACGTTATAACGTATAACGTTATGTAGCATTACCATATCACGTATAACGTTATGTAGCATTACGTTATAACGTATAACGTTACATACTGTTACCATATAACGTATAACGTTATGTAGCATTACCTTATATCGTATAACGTTATATACTATTACCTTATAACGTATAACGTTATGTAGCATTACGTTATAACGTATAACGTTATGTAGCATTACGTTATAACGTATAACGTTATGTAGCATTACGTTATAACGTATAACGTTATGTAGCATTACGTTATAACGTATAACGTTATATACTGTTACCATATAACGTATAACGTTATGTAGCATTACCATATAATGTATAACGTTATGTACTATTACCATATAACGTATAACATTATGTAGCATTACGTTATAACGTATAACGTTATATACTGTTACCATATAACGTATAACGTTATGTAGCATTACCATATAATGTATAACGTTATGTAGCATTACCTTATAACGTATAACGTTTTATACTGTTACGTTATAACGTATAACGTTATGTAGCATTACCATATAACGTATAACGTTATGTAGCATTACCATACAACGTATAACGTTATGTAGCATTACGTTATAGAGTATAACGTTATATACTGTTACCATATAACGTATAACGTCATGTAGCATTACCATATGACGTATAATGTTATGTAGCATTACGTTATAACGTATAACGTTATTCACTATTACCTTATAACGTATAACGTTATGTAGCATTACGTTATAACGTATAACGTTACATACTGTTACCATATAACGTATAACGTTATGTAGCATTACGTTATAACGTATAACGTTATGTAGCATTACGTTCTAACGTATAACGTTATATACTGTTACCATATAACGTATAACGTTATGTAGCATTACCATATAATGTATAACGTTATGTACCATTACCATATAACGTATAACATTATGTAGCATTACGTTATAACGTATAACGTTACATACTGTTACCATATAACGTATAACGTTATGTAGCATTACGTTATAACGTATAACGTCATGCAGCATTACGTTGTAACGTATAACGTTATATACTATTACCTTATAACGTTTAACGTTATGTAGCATTACGTTATAACGTATAACGTTACATACTGTTACCATATAACGTATAACGTTATGTAGCATTACCATATAACGTATAACGTTATGTAGCATTACCATATAACGTATAAGGTTATGTAGCATTACCATATAACGTATAACGTTATTTACTATTACCTTATAACGTATAACGTTATATACTGTTACGTTATAACGTATAACGTTATGTAGCATTACCATATAACGTATAACGCTATGAAGCATTACGTTATATCGTATAACGTTATATACTGTTACCATATAACGTATAACGTTATGTGGCATTACGTTATAACGTATAACGTTATATACTGTTACGTTATAACGTATAACGTTATGTAGCATTACCATATCACGTATAACGTTATGTAGCATTACCTTATAAAGTATAACGTTACATACTGTTACCATATAACGTATAACGTTATGTAGCATTACCTTATACCGTATAACGTTATATACTATTACCTTATAACGTATAACGTTATGTAGCATTACGTTATAACGTATAACGTTATGTAGCATTACGTTATAACGTATAACGTTATGTAGCATTACGTTATAACGTATAACGTTATGTAGCATTACGTTATAACGTATAACGTTATATACTGTTACCATATAACGTATAACGTTATGTAGCATTACCATATAATGTATAACGTTATGTAGCATTACCATATAACGTATAACATTATGCAGCATTACGTTATAACGTTTAACGTTATATACTGTTACCATATAACGTATAACGTTATGTAGCATTACCATATAATGTATAACGTTATGTAGCATTACCTTATAACGTATAACGTTTTATACTGTTACGTTATAACGTATAACGTTATGTAGCATTACCATATGACGTATAACGTTATGTAGCATTACGTTATAACGTATAACGTTATTCACTATTACCTTATAACGTATAACGTTATGTAGCATTACGTTATAATGTATAACGTTATATACTGTTACGTTATATCGTATAACGTTATGTAGCATTACCATATAACATATAACGCTATGTAGCATTACGTTATAACGTATAACGTTACATACTGTTACCATATAACGTATAACGTTATGTAGCATTACGTTATAACGTATAACGTCATGTAGCATTACGTTGTAACGTATAACGTTATATACTATTACCTTATAACGTTTAACGTTATGTAGCATTACGTTATAACGTATAACGTTATTTACTATTACCTGATAATGTAAAACGTTATGTAGCACTACGTTATAACGTATAACGTTATATACTGTTACCATATAACGTATAACGTTATGTAGCATTACGTTATAACGTATAACGTTATATACTGTTACCATATAACGTATAACGTTATGTAGCATTACCATATAATGTATAACGTTATGTAGCATTACCATATAACGTATAACATTATGTAGCATTACGTTATAACGTATAACGTTATATACTGTTACCATATAACGTATAACGTTATGTAGCATTACCATATAACGTATAACGTCATGTAGCATTACGTTGTAACGTATCACGTTATATACTATTTCCTTATAATGTTTAACGTTATGTAGCATTACGTTATAACGTATAACGTTATTTACTATTACCTGATAACGTATAACGTCATGTAGCATTACGTTATAACGTATAACGTTATATACTGTTACCATATAACGTATAACGTTATGTAGCATTACGTTATAACCTATAACGTTATATACTGTTACCATATAACGTATAACGTTATGTAGCATTACGTTATAACGTATAACGTTATATACTGTTACCATATAACGTATAACGTTATGTAGCATTACCATATAACGTATAACGTTATGTAACATTACCTTATAATGTATAACGTTATGTAGCATTACGTTATAACGTATAACGTTATTTACTATTACCTGATAACGTATAACGTCATGTAGCATTACGTTATAACGTATAACGTCATGTAGCATTACGTTGTAACGTATAACGTTATATACTATTACCGTATAACGTTTAACGTTATGTAGCATTACGTTATAACGTATAACGTTATTTACTATTACCTTATAACGTATAACGTTATGTAGCATTACGTTATAACGTATAACGTTATATACTGTTACGTTATAACGTATAACGTTATATACTGTTACGTTATAACGTATAACGTTATGTAGCATTACCATATAACGTATAACGCTATGAAGCATTACGTTATATCGTATAACGTTATATACTGTTACCGTATAACGTATAACGTTATGTGGCATTACGTTATAACGTATAACGTTATTTACGATTACATTATAACGTATAACATTATGTAGCATTACGTTATAACGTATAACGTTATATACTGTTACCATATAACGTATAACGTTATGTAGCATTACCTTATATCGTATAACGTTATATACTATTACCTTAAAACGTATAACGTTATGTAGCATTACGTTATAACGTATAACGTTATGTAGCATTACCATATAACGTATAAGGTTATGTAGCATTACCATATAACGTATAACGTTATTTACTATTACCTTATAACGTATAACGTTATATACTGTTACGTTATAACGTATAACGTTATGTAGCATTACCATATAACGTATAACGCTATGAAGCATTACGTTATATCGTATAACGTTATATACTGTTACCACATAACGTATAACGTTATGTGGCATTACGTTATAACGTATAACGTTATATACTGTTACCATATAACGTATAATGTTATGTAGCATTACCATATATTGTATAACGTTATGTAGCATTACCTTATAACGTATAACGTTATATACTGTTACGTTATAACGTATAACGTTATGTAGCATTACCATATCACGTATAACGTTATGTAGCATTACGTTATAACGTATAACGTTACATACTGTTACCATATAACGTATAACGTTATGTAGCATTACCTTATATCGTATAACGTTATATACTATTACCTTATAACGTATAACGTTATGTAGCATTACGTTATAACGTATAACGTTATGTAGCATTACGTTATAACGTATAACGTTATGTAGCATTACGTTATAACGTATAACGTTATGTAGCATTACGTTATAACGTATAACGTTATATACTGTTACCATATAACGTATAACGTTATGTAGCATTACCATATAATGTATAACGTTATGTACTATTACCATATAACGTATAACATTATGTAGCATTACGTTATAACGTATAACGTTATATACAGTTACCATATAACGTATAACGTTATGTAGCATTACCATATAATGTATAACGTTATGTAGCATTACCATATATTGTATAACGTTATGTAGCATTACCTTATAACGTATAACGTTATATACTGTTACGTTATAACGTATAACGTTATGTAGCATTACCATATCACGTATAACGTTATGTAGCATTACGTTATAACGTATAACGTTACATACTGTTACCATATAACGTATAACGTTATGTAGCATTACCTTATATCGTATAACGTTATATACTATTACCTTATAACGTATAACGTTATGTGGCATTACGTTCTAACGTATAACGTTATATACTGTTACGTTATAACGTATAACGTTATGTAGCATTACCATATCACGTATAACGTTATGTAGCATTACCTTATAACGTATAACGTTACATACTGTTACCATATAACGTATAACGTTATGTAGCATTACCTTATACCGTATAACGTTATATACTATTACCTTATAACGTATAACGTTATGTAGCATTACGTTATAACGTATAACGTTATGTAGCATTACGTTATAACGTATAACGTTATGTAGCATTACGTTATAACGTATAACGTTATGTAGCATTACGTTATAACGTATAACGTTATATACTGTTACCATATAACGTATAACGTTATGTAGCATTACCATATAATGTATAACGTTATGTAGCATTACCATATAACGTATAACATTATGTAGCATTACGTTATAACGTTTAACGTTATATACTGTTACCATATAACGTATAACGTTATGTAGCATTACCATATAATGTATAACGTTATGTAGCATTACCTTATAACGTATAACGTTTTATACTGTTACGTTATAACGTATAACGTTATGTAGCATTACCATATGACGTATAACGTTATGTAGCATTACGTTATAACGTATAACGTTATTCACTATTACCTTATAACGTATAACGTTATGTAGCATTACGTTATAATGTATAACGTTATATACTGTTACGTTATATCGTATAACGTTATGTAGCATTACCATATAACATATAACGCTATGTAGCATTACGTTATAACGTATAACGTTACATACTGTTACCATATAACGTATAACGTTATGTAGCATTACGTTATAACGTATAACGTCATGTAGCATTACGTTGTAACGTATAACGTTATATACTATTACCTTATAACGTTTAACGTTATGTAGCATTACGTTATAACGTATAACGTTATTTACTATTACCTGATAATGTAAAACGTTATGTAGCACTACGTTATAACGTATAACGTTATATACTGTTACCATATAACGTATAACGTTATGTAGCATTACGTTATAACGTATAACGTTATATACTGTTACCATATAACGTATAACGTTATGTAGCATTACCATATAATGTATAACGTTATGTAGCATTACCATATAACGTATAACATTATGTAGCATTACGTTATAACGTATAACGTTATATACTGTTACCATATAACGTATAACGTTATGTAGCATTACCATATAACGTATAACGTCATGTAGCATTACGTTGTAACGTATCACGTTATATACTATTTCCTTATAATGTTTAACGTTATGTAGCATTACGTTATAACGTATAACGTTATTTACTATTACCTGATAACGTATAACGTCATGTAGCATTACGTTATAACGTATAACGTTATATACTGTTACCATATAACGTATAACGTTATGTAGCATTACGTTATAACCTATAACGTTATATACTGTTACCATATAACGTATAACGTTATGTAGCATTACGTTATAACGTATAACGTTATATACTGTTACCATATAACGTATAACGTTATGTAGCATTACCATATAACGTATAACGTTATGTAACATTACCTTATAATGTATAACGTTATGTAGCATTACGTTATAACGTATAACGTTATTTACTATTACCTGATAACGTATAACGTCATGTAGCATTACGTTATAACGTATAACGTCATGTAGCATTACGTTGTAACGTATAACGTTATATACTATTACCGTATAACGTTTAACGTTATGTAGCATTACGTTATAACGTATAACGTTATTTACTATTACCTTATAACGTATAACGTTATGTAGCATTACGTTATAACGTATAACGTTATATACTGTTACGTTATAACGTATAACGTTATATACTGTTACGTTATAACGTATAACGTTATGTAGCATTACCATATAACGTATAACGCTATGAAGCATTACGTTATATCGTATAACGTTATATACTGTTACCGTATAACGTATAACGTTATGTGGCATTACGTTATAACGTATAACGTTATTTACGATTACATTATAACGTATAACATTATGTAGCATTACGTTATAACGTATAACGTTATATACTGTTACCATATAACGTATAACGTTATGTAGCATTACCTTATATCGTATAACGTTATATACTATTACCTTAAAACGTATAACGTTATGTAGCATTACGTTATAACGTATAACGTTATGTAGCATTACCATATAACGTATAAGGTTATGTAGCATTACCATATAACGTATAACGTTATTTACTATTACCTTATAACGTATAACGTTATATACTGTTACGTTATAACGTATAACGTTATGTAGCATTACCATATAACGTATAACGCTATGAAGCATTACGTTATATCGTATAACGTTATATACTGTTACCACATAACGTATAACGTTATGTGGCATTACGTTATAACGTATAACGTTATATACTGTTACCATATAACGTATAATGTTATGTAGCATTACCATATATTGTATAACGTTATGTAGCATTACCTTATAACGTATAACGTTATATACTGTTACGTTATAACGTATAACGTTATGTAGCATTACCATATCACGTATAACGTTATGTAGCATTACGTTATAACGTATAACGTTACATACTGTTACCATATAACGTATAACGTTATGTAGCATTACCTTATATCGTATAACGTTATATACTATTACCTTATAACGTATAACGTTATGTAGCATTACGTTATAACGTATAACGTTATGTAGCATTACGTTATAACGTATAACGTTATGTAGCATTACGTTATAACGTATAACGTTATGTAGCATTACGTTATAACGTATAACGTTATATACTGTTACCATATAACGTATAACGTTATGTAGCATTACCATATAATGTATAACGTTATGTACTATTACCATATAACGTATAACATTATGTAGCATTACGTTATAACGTATAACGTTATATACTGTTACCATATAACGTATAACGTTATGTAGCATTACCATATAATGTATAACGTTATGTAGCATTACCTTATAACGTATAACGTTTTATACTGTTACGTTATAACGTATAACGTTATGTAGCATTACCATATAACGTATAACGTTATGTAGCATTACCATACAACGTATAACGTTATGTAGCATTACGTTATAGAGTATAACGTTATATACTGTTACCATATAACGTATAACGTCATGTAGCATTACCATATGACGTATAACGTTATGTAGCATTACGTTATAACGTATAACGTTATTCACTATTACCTTATAACGTATAACGTTATGTAGCATTACGTTATAACGTATAACGTTACATACTGTTACCATATAACGTATAACGTTATGTAGCATTACGTTATAACGTATAACGTTATGTAGCATTACGTTCTAACGTATAACGTTATATACTGTTACCATATAACGTATAACGTTATGTAGCATTACCATATAATGTATAACGTTATGTACCATTACCATATAACGTATAACATTATGTAGCATTACGTTATAACGTATAACGTTACATACTGTTACCATATAACGTATAACGTTATGTAGCATTACGTTATAACGTATAACGTCATGCAGCATTACGTTGTAACGTATAACGTTATATACTATTACCTTATAACGTTTAACGTTATGTAGCATTACGTTATAACGTATAACGTTACATACTGTTACCATATAACGTATAACGTTATGTAGCATTACCATATAACGTATAACGTTATGTAGCATTACCATATAACGTATAAGGTTATGTAGCATTACCATATAACGTATAACGTTATTTACTATTACCTTATAACGTATAACGTTATATACTGTTACGTTATAACGTATAACGTTATGTAGCATTACCATATAACGTATAACGCTATGAAGCATTACGTTATATCGTATAACGTTATATACTGTTACCGTATAACGTATAACGTTATGTGGCATTACGTTATAACGTATAACGTTATTTACGATTACATTATAACGTATAACATTATGTAGCATTACGTTATAACGTATAACGTTATATACTGTTACCATATAACGTATAACGTTATGTAGCATTACCTTATATCGTATAACGTTATATACTATTACCTTAAAACGTATAACGTTATGTAGCATTACGTTATAACGTATAACGTTATGTAGCATTACGTTATAACGTATAACGTTACATACTGTTACCATATATTGTATAACGTTATGTAGCATTACCTTATAACGTATAACGTTATATACTGTTACGTTATAACGTATAACGTTATGTAGCATTACCATATCACGTATAACGTTATGTAGCATTACGTTATAACGTATAACGTTACATACTGTTACCATATAACGTATAACGTTATGTAGCATTACCTTATATCGTATAACGTTATATACTATTACCTTAAAACGTATAACGTTATGTAGCATTACGTTATAACGTATAACGTTATGTAGCATTATGTTATAACGTATAACGTTATGTAGCATTACGTTATAACGTATAACGTTATGTAGCATTACGTTATAACGTATAACGTTATGTAGCATTACGTTATAACGTATAACGTTATATACTGTTACCATATAACGTATAACGTTATGTAGCATTACCATATAATGTATAACGTTATGTAGCATTACCATATAACGTATAACATTATGTAGCATTACGTTATAACGTATAACGTTATATACTGTTACCATATAACGTATAACGTTATGTAGCATTACCATATAATGTATAACGTTATGTAGCATTACCTTATAACGTATAACGTTTTATACTGTTACGTTATAACGTATAACGTTATGTAGCATTACCATATAACGTATAACGTTATGTAGCATTACCATACAACGTATAACGTTATGTAGCATTACGTTATAGCGTATAACGTTATATACTGTTACCATATAACGTATAACGTCATGTAGCATTACCATATGACGTATAACGTTGTGTAGCATTACGTTATAACGTATAACGTTATTCACTATTACCTTATAACGTATAACGTTATGTAGCATTACGTTATAACGTATAACGTTATATACTGTTACGTTATATCGTATAACGTTATGTAGCATTACCATATAACATATAACGCTATGTAGCATTACGTTATAACGTATAACGTTACATACTGTTACCATATAACGTATAACGTTATGTAGCATTACGTTATAACGTATAACGTCATGTAGCATTACGTTGTAACGTATAACGTTATATACTATTACCTTATAACGTTTAACGTTATGTAGCATTACGTTATAACGTATAACGTTATTTACTATTACCTGATAATGTAAAACGTTATGTAGCACTACGTTATAACGTATAACGTTATATACTGTTACCATATAACGTATAACGTTATGTAGCATTACCATATGACGTATAACGTTATGTAGCATTACCATATAACGTATAAGGTTATGTAGCATTACCATATAACGTATAACGTTATTTACTATTACCTTATAACGTATAACGTTATGTAGCATTACGTTATAACGTATAACGTTATATACTGTTACGTTATAACGTATAACGTTATATACTGTTACGTTATAACGTATAACGTTATATACTGTTACGTTATAACGTATAACGTTATGTAGCATTACCATATAACGTATAACGCTATGAAGCATTACGTTATAACGTATAACGTTATATACTGTTACCATATAACGTATAATGTTATGTAGCATTACCATATATTGTATAACGTTATGTAGCATTACCTTATAACGTATAACGTTATATACTGTTACGTTATAACGTATAACGTTATGTAGCATTACCATATCACGTATAACGTTATGTAGCATTACGTTATAACGTATAACGTTACATACTGTTACCATATAACGTATAACGTTATGTAGCATTACCTTATATCGTATAACGTTATATACTATTACCTTATAACGTATAACGTTATGTAGCATTACGTTATAACGTATAACGTTATGTAGCATTACGTTATAACGTATAACGTTATGTAGCATTACGTTATAACGTATAACGTTATGTAGCATTACGTTATAACGTATAACGTTATATACTGTTACCATATAACGTATAACGTTATGTAGCATTACCATATAATGTATAACGTTATATACTATTACCATATAACGTATAACATTATGTAGCATTACGTTATAACGTATAACGTTATATACTGTTACCATATAACGTATAACGTTATGTAGCATTACCATATAATGTATAACGTTATGTAGCATTACCTTATAACGTATAACGTTTTATACTGTTACGTTATAACGTATAACGTTATGTAGCATTACCATATAACGTATAACGTTATGTAGCATTACCATACAACGTATAACGTTATGTAGCATTACGTTATAGAGTATAACGTTATATACTGTTACCATATAACGTATAACGTCATGTAGCATTACCATATGACGTATAACGTTATGTAGCATTACGTTATAACGTATAACGTTATTCACTATTACCTTATAACGTATAACGTTATGTAGCATTACGTTATAACGTATAACGTTACATACTGTTACCATATAACGTATAACGTTATGTAGCATTACGTTATAACGTATAACGTTATGTAGCATTACGTTCTAACGTATAACGTTATATACTGTTACCATATAACGTATAACGTTATGTAGCATTACCATATAATGTATAACGTTATGTACCATTACCATATAACGTATAACATTATGTAGCATTACGTTATAACGTATAACGTTACATACTGTTACCATATAACGTATAACGTTATGTAGCATTACGTTATAACGTATAACGTCATGCAGCATTACGTTGTAACGTATAACGTTATATACTATTACCTTATAACGTTTAACGTTATGTAGCATTACGTTATAACGTATAACGTTACATACTGTTACCATATAACGTATAACGTTATGTAGCATTACCATATAACGTATAACGTTATGTAGCATTACCATATAACGTATAAGGTTATGTAGCATTACCATATAACGTATAACGTTATTTACTATTACCTTATAACGTATAACGTTATATACTGTTACGTTATAACGTATAACGTTATGTAGCATTACCATATAACGTATAACGCTATGAAGCATTACGTTATATCGTATAACGTTATATACTGTTACCATATAACGTATAACGTTATGTGGCATTACGTTATAACGTATAACGTTATATACTGTTACCATATAACGTATAATGTTATGTAGCATTACCATATATTGTATAACGTTATGTAGCATTACCTTATAACGTATAACGTTATATACTGTTACGTTATAACGTATAACGTTATGTAGCATTACCATATCACGTATAACGTTATGTAGCATTACGTTATAACGTATAACGTTACATACTGTTACCATATAACGTATAACGTTATGTAGCATTACCTTATATCGTATAACGTTATATACTATTACCTTATAACGTATAACGTTATGTAGCATTACGTTATAACGTATAACGTTATGTAGCATTACGTTATAACGTATAACGTTATGTAGCATTACGTTATAACGTATAACGTTATGTAGCATTACGTTATAACGTATAACGTTATATACTGTTACCATATAACGTATAACGTTATGTAGCATTACCATATAATGTATAACGTTATGTACTATTACCATATAACGTATAACATTATGTAGCATTACGTTATAACGTATAACGTTATATACTGTTACCATATAACGTATAACGTTATGTAGCATTACCATATAATGTATAACGTTATGTAGCATTACCTTATAACGTATAACGTTTTATACTGTTACGTTATAACGTATAACGTTATGTAGCATTACCATATAACGTATAACGTTATGTAGCATTACCATACAACGTATAACGTTATGTAGCATTACGTTATAGAGTATAACGTTATATACTGTTACCATATAACGTATAACGTCATGTAGCATTACCATATGACGTATAACGTTATGTAGCATTACGTTATAACGTATAACGTTATTCACTATTTCCTTATAACGTATAACGTTATGTAGCATTACGTTATAACGTATAACGTTATATACTGTGACCATATAACGTATAACGTCATGTAGCATTACCATATGACGTATAACGTTATGTAGCATTACGTAATAACGTATAACGTTATATACTGTTACGTTATAACGTATAACGTTATGTAGCATTACCATATCACGTATAACGTTATGTAGCATTACGTTATAACGTATAACGTTACATACTGTTACCATATAACGTATAACGTTATGTAGCATTACCTTATATCGTATAACGTTATATACTATTACCTTATAACGTATAACGTTATGTAGCATTACGTTATAACGTATAACGTTATGTAGCATTACGTTATAACGTATAACGTTATGTAGCATTACGTTATAACGTATAACGTTATGTAGCATTACGTTATAACGTATAACGTTATATACTGTTACCATATAACGTATAACGTTATGTAGCATTACCATATAATGTATAACGTTATGTACCATTACCATATAACGTATAACATTATGTAGCATTACGTTATAACGTATAACGTTATATACTGTTACCATATAACGTATAACGTTATGTAGCATTACCATATAATGTATAACGTTATGTAGCATTACCTTATAACGTATAACGTTTTATACTGTTACGTTATAACGTATAACGTTATGTAGCATTACCATATAACGTATAACGTTATGTAGCATTACGTTATAGCGTATAACGTTATGTAGCATTACGTTATAACGTATAACGTTATTTACTATTACCTTATAACGTATAACGTTATGTAGCATTACCATATAAAGTATAACGATATGTAGCATTACGTTATAACGTATAACGTTATATACTGTTACGTTATAACGTATAACGTTATATACTGTTACGTTATAACGTATAACGTTATGTAGCATTACCATATAACGTATAACGCTATGAAGCATTACGTTATATCGTATAACGTTATATACTGTTACCATATAACGTATAACGTTATGTGGCATTACGTTATAACGTATAACGTTATATACTGTTACCATATAACGTATAACGTTATGTAGCATTACCATATAATGTATAACGTTATGTAGCATTACCTTATAACGTATAACGTTTTATACTGTTACGTTATAACGTATAACGTTATGTAGCATTACCATATAACGTATAACGTTATGTAGCATTACCATACAACGTATAACGTTATGTAGCATTACGTTATAGCGTATAACGTTATATACTGTTACCATATAACGTATAACGTCATGTAGCATTACCATATGACGTATAACGTTATGTAGCATTACGTTATAACGTATAACGTTATTCACTATTACCTTATAACGTATAACGTTATGTAGCATTACGTTATAACGTATAACGTTATATCCTGTTACGTTATAACGTATAACGTTATGTAGCATTACCATATAACATATAACGCTATGTAGCATTACGTTATAACGTATAACGTTACATACTGTTACCATATAACGTATAACGTTATGTAGCATTACGTTATAACGTATAACGTTATATACTGTTACCATATAACGTATAACGTTATGTAGCATTACCATATAACATATAACGCTATGTAGCATTATGTTATAACGTATAACTTTACATACTGTTACCATATAACGTATATCGTTATGTAGCATTACCTTATATCGTATAACGTTATATACTATTACCTTATAACGTTTAACCTTATGTAGCATTACGTCATAACGTACAACGTTATTTATTATTACCTTATAACGTACAACATTATGTAGCATTTCGTTATAACGTATAACGTTGTATACTGTTACGTTATAACGTATAACGTTATGTAGCATTACCATATACCGTATAACGTCATATAGCATTACGTTGTAACGTATAACGTTACATACTATTACCTTATAACGTTTAACGTTATGTAGCATTACGTTATAACGTATAACGTTATTTACTATCACCTTATAATGTATAACGTTATGTAGCATTACGTTATAACGTATAACGTTATATACTGTTACCATATAACGTATAACGTTATGTAGCATTACCATATAACGTATAACGTTATTTACTATTACCTTATAACGTATAACGTTATGTAGCATTACCATATAACGTATAACGTCATTTACTATTACCTTATAACGTATAACATTATGTAGCATTACGTTATATCGTATAACGTTATATACCGTTACCATATAACGTATAACGTTATGTAGCATTACCATATAGCGTATAACGTTATGTAGCATTACGTTATAACGTATAACGTTATTTACTATTACCTTATAACGTATAACGTTATGTAGCATTACCATATAATGTGTAACGTTATGTAGCATTACGTTATAGCGTATAACGTTATATACCGTTACCATATAACGTATAACGTTATGTAGCATTACCATATCACGTATAACGTTATGTAGCATTACGTTATAACGTATAACGTTACATACTGTTACCATATAACGTATAACGTTATGTAGCATTACCTTATATCGTATAACGTTATATACTATTACCTTATAACGTATAACGTTATGTAGCATTACGTTATAACGTATAACGTTATGTAGCATTACGTTATAACGTATAACGTTATGTAGCATTACGTTATAACGTATAACGTTATGTAGCATTACGTTATAACGTATAACGTTATATACTGTTACCATATAACGTATAACGTTATGTAGCATTACCATATAATGTATAACGTTATGTACCATTACCATATAACGTATAACATTATGTAGCATTACGTTATAACGTATAACGTTATATACTGTTACCATATAACGTATAACGTTATGTAGCATTACCATATAATGTATAACGTTATGTAGCATTACCTTATAACGTATAACGTTTTATACTGTTACGTTATAACGTATAACGTTATGTAGCATTACCATATAACGTATAACGTTATGTAGCATTACGTTATAGCGTATAACGTTATGTAGCATTACGTTATAACGTATAACGTTATTTACTATTACCTTATAACGTATAACGTTATGTAGCATTACCATATAAAGTATAACGATATGTAGCATTACGTTATAACGTATAACGTTATATACTGTTACGTTATAACGTATAACGTTATGTAGCATTACCATATAACGTATAACGCTATGAAGCATTACGTTATATCGTATAACGTTATATACTGTTACCATATAACGTATAACGTTATGTGGCATTACGTTATAACGTATAACGTTATATACTGTTACCATATAACGTATAACGTTATGTAGCATTACCATATAATGTATAACGTTATGTAGCATTACCTTATAACGTATAACGTTTTATACTGTTACGTTATAACGTATAACGTTATGTAGCATTACCATATAACGTATAACGTTATGTAGCATTACCATACAACGTATAACGTTATGTAGCATTACGTTATAGCGTATAACGTTATATACTGTTACCATATAACGTATAACGTCATGTAGCATTACCATATGACGTATAACGTTATGTAGCATTACGTTATAACGTATAACGTTATTCACTATTACCTTATAACGTATAACGTTATGTAGCATTACGTTATAACGTATAACGTTATATCCTGTTACGTTATAACGTATAACGTTATGTAGCATTACCATATAACATATAACGCTATGTAGCATTACGTTATAACGTATAACGTTACATACTGTTACCATATAACGTATAACGTTATGTAGCATTACGTTATAACGTATAACGTTATATACTGTTACCATATAACTTATAACGTTATGTAGCATTACGTTATAACGTATAGTGTTATTTACTATTATCTTATAACGTATAACGTTATTTACTATTACCTTATAACGTATAACGTTATGTAGCATTACGTTATAACGTATAACGTTATGTGGCATTACCATATAACATATAACGCTATGTAGCATTATGTTATAACGTATAACTTTACATACTGTTACCATATAACGTATATCGTTATGTAGCATTACCTTATATCGTATAACGTTATATACTATTACCTTATAACGTTTAACCTTATGTAGCATTACGTCATAACGTACAACGTTATTTATTATTACCTTATAACGTACAACATTATGTAGCATTTCGTTATAACGTATAACGTTGTATACTGTTACGTTATAACGTATAACGTTATGTAGCATTACCATATACCGTATAACGTCATATAGCATTACGTTGTAACGTATAACGTTACATACTATTACCTTATAACGTTTAACGTTATGTAGCATTACGTTATAACGTATAACGTTATTTACTATCACCTTATAATGTATAACGTTATGTAGCATTACGTTATAACGTATAACGTTATATACTGTTACCATATAACGTATAACGTTATGTAGCATTACCATATAACGTATAACGTTATTTACTATTACCTTATAACGTATAACGTTATGTAGCATTACCATATAACGTATAACGTCATTTACTATTACCTTATAACGTATAACATTATGTAGCATTACGTTATATCGTATAACGTTATATACCGTTACCATATAACGTATAACGTTATGTAGCATTACCATATAGCGTATAACGTTATGTAGCATTACGTTATAACGTATAACGTTATTTACTATTACCTTATAACGTATAACGTTTTGTAGCATTACCATATAATGTGTAACGTTATGTAGCATTACGTTATAGCGTATAACGTTATATACCGTTACCATATAACGTATAACGTTATGTAGCATTACCATATAATGTATAACGTTATGTAGCATTACCTTATAACGTATAACGTTATATACTGTTACGTTCTAAGGTAACGTTATGTAGCATTACCATATAACGTATAACGTTATGTAGCATTACGTTATAGCGTATAACGTTATATACTGTTACCATATAACGTATAACGTTATGTAGCATTACCATATAACGTATAACGTTATGTAGCATTACCATATAATGTGTAACGTTATGTAGCATTACGTTATAGCGTATAACGTTATATACCGTTACCATATAACGTATAACGTTATGTAGCATTACCATATAGCGTATAACGTTATGTAGCATTACGTTATAACGTATAACGTTATTTACTATTACCTTATAACGTATAACGTTATGTAGCATTACGTTATAACGTATAACGTTATATACTGTTACGTTATAACGTATAACGTTACATACTGTTACGTTATAACGTATAACGTTATGAAGCATTACCATATAACGTTTAACGTTATGTAGCATTACCTTATAACGTATAACGTTATTTATTATTACCTTATAACGTATAACGTTATGTAGCATTACGTTATAACGTATAACGTTGTATGCTGTTACCATATAACGTATAACGTTATGTAGCATTACCATATAATGTATAACGTTATGTAGCATTACCTTATAACGTATAACGTTTTATACTGTTACGTTATAACGTATAACGTTATGTAGCATTACCATATAACGTATAACGTTATGTAGCATTACCATACAACGTATAACGTTATGTAGCATTACGTTATAGCGTATAACGTTATATACTGTTACCATATAACGTATAACGTCATGTAGCATTACCATATGACGTATAACGTTATGTAGCATTACCATACAACGTATAACGTTATGTAGCATTACGTTATAGCGTATAACGTTATGTAGCATTATGTTATAACGTATAACGTTATGTAGCATTACGTTATAACGTATAACGTTATGTAGCATTACGTTATAACGTATAACGTTATGTAGCATTACGTTATAACGTATAACGTTATATACTGTTACCATATAACGTATAACGTTATGTAGCATTACCATATAATGTATAACGTTATGTAGCATTACCATATAACGTATAACATTATGTAGCATTACGTTATAACGTATAACGTTATATACTGTTACCATATAACGTATAACGTTATGTAGCATTACCATATAATGTATAACGTTATGTAGCATTACCTTATAACGTATAACGTTTTATACTGTTACGTTATAACGTATAACGTTATGTAGCATTACCATACAACGTATAACGTTATGTAGCATTACCATACAACGTATAACGTTATGTAGCATTACGTTATAGCGTATAACGTTATATACTGTTACCATATAACGTATAACGTCATGTAGCATTACCATATGACGTATAACGTTATGTAGCATTACGTTATAACGTATAACGTTATTCACTATTACCTTATAACGTATAACGTTATGTAGCATTACGTTATAACGTATAACGTTATATACTGTTACGTTATATCGTATAACGTTATGTAGCATTACCATATAACATATAACGCTATGTAGCATTACGTTATAACGTATAACGTTACATACTGTTACCATATAACGTATAACGTTATGTAGCATTACGTTATAACGTATAACGTCATGTAGCATTACGTTGTAACGTATAACGTTATATACTATTACCTTATAACGTTTAACGTTATGTAGCATTACGTTATAACGTATAACGTTATTTACTATTACCTGATAATGTAAAACGTTATGTAGCACTACGTTATAACGTATAACGTTATATACTGTTACCATATAACGTATAACGTTATGTAGCATTACCATATAACGTATAACGTTATGTAGCATTACCATATAACGTATAAGGTTATGTAGCATTACCATATAACGTATAACGTTATTTACTATTACCTTATAACGTATAACGTTATGTAGCATTACGTTATAACGTATAACGTTATATACTGTTACGTTATAACGTATAACGTTATATACTGTTACGTTATAACGTATAACGTTATGTAGCATTACCATATAACGTATAACGCTATGAAGCATTACGTTATAACGTATAACGTTATATACTGTTACCATATAACGTATAATGTTATGTAGCATTACCATATATTGTATAACGTTATGTAGCATTACCTTATAACGTATAACGTTATATACTGTTACGTTATAACGTATAACGTTATGTAGCATTACCATATCACGTATAACGTTATGTAGCATTACGTTATAACGTATAACGTTACATACTGTTACCATATAACGTATAACGTTATGTAGCATTACCTTATATCGTATAACGTTATATACTATTACCTTATAACGTATAACGTTATGTAGCATTACGTTATAACGTATAACGTTATGTAGCATTACGTTATAACGTATAACGTTATGTAGCATTACGTTATAACGTATAACGTTATGTAGCATTACGTTATAACGTATAACGTTATATACTGTTACCATATAACGTATAACGTTATGTAGCATTACCATATAATGTATAACGTTATGTACTATTACCATATAACGTATAACATTATGTAGCATTACGTTATAACGTATAACGTTATATACTGTTACCATATAACGTATAACGTTATGTAGCATTACCATATAATGTATAACGTTATGTAGCATTACCTTATAACGTATAACGTTATGTGGCATTACCATATAACTTATAACGCTATGTAGCATTATGTTATAACGTATAACTTTACATACTGTTACCATATAACGTATATCGTTATGTAGCATTACCTTATATCGTATAACGTTATATACTATTACCTTATAACGTTTAACCTTATGTAGCATTACGTCATAACGTACAACGTTATTTATTATTACCTTATAACGTACAACATTATGTAGCATTTCGTTATAACGTATAACGTTGTATACTGTTACGTTATAACGTATAACGTTATGTAGCATTACCATATACCGTATAACGTCATATAGCATTACGTTGTAACGTATAACGTTACATACTATTACCTTATAACGTTTAACGTTATGTAGCATTACGTTATAACGTATAACGTTATTTACTATCACCTTATAATGTATAACGTTATGTAGCATTACGTTATAACGTATAACGTTATATACTGTTACCATATAACGTATAACGTTATGTAGCATTACCATATAACGTATAACGTTATTTACTATTACCTTATAACGTATAACGTTATGTAGCATTACCATATAACGTATAACGTCATTTACTATTACCTTATAACGTATAACATTATGTAGCATTACGTTATATCGTATAACGTTATATACCGTTACCATATAACGTATAACGTTATGTAGCATTACCATATAGCGTATAACGTTATGTAGCATTACGTTATAACGTATAACGTTATTTACTATTACCTTATAACGTATAACGTTATGTAGCATTACCATATAATGTGTAACGTTATGTAGCATTACGTTATAGCGTATAACGTTATATACCGTTACCATATAACGTATAACGTTATGTAGCATTACCATATAATGTATAACGTTATGTAGCATTACCTTATAACGTATAACGTTATATACTGTTACGTTCTAAGGTAACGTTATGTAGCATTACCATATAACGTATAACGTTATGTAGCATTACGTTATAGCGTATAACGTTATATACTGTTACCATATAACGTATAACGTTATGTAGCATTACCATATAACGTATAACGTTATGTAGCATTACCATATAATGTGTAACGTTATGTAGCATTACGTTATAGCGTATAACGTTATATACCGTTACCATATAACGTATAACGTTATGTAGCATTACCATATAGCGTATAACGTTATGTAGCATTACGTTATAACGTATAACGTTATTTACTATTACCTTATAACGTATAACGTTATGTAGCATTACGTTATAACGTATAACGTTATATACTGTTACGTTATAACGTATAACGTTACATACTGTTACGTTATAACGTATAACGTTATGAAGCATTACCATATAACGTTTAACGTTATGTAGCATTACCTTATAACGTATAACGTTATTTATTATTACCTTATAACGTATAACGTTATGTAGCATTACGTTATAACGTATAACGTTGTATGCTGTTACCATATAACGTATAACGTTATGTAGCATTACCATATAATGTATAACGTTATGTAGCATTACCTTATAACGTATAACGTTTTATACTGTTACGTTATAACGTATAACGTTATGTAGCATTACCATATAACGTATAACGTTATGTAGCATTACCATACAACGTATAACGTTATGTAGCATTACGTTATAGCGTATAACGTTATATACTGTTACCATATAACGTATAACGTCATGTAGCATTACCATATGACGTATAACGTTATGTAGCATTACCATACAACGTATAACGTTATGTAGCATTACGTTATAGCGTATAACGTTATGTAGCATTATGTTATAACGTATAACGTTATGTAGCATTACGTTATAACGTATAACGTTATGTAGCATTACGTTATAACGTATAACGTTATGTAGCATTACGTTATAACGTATAACGTTATATACTGTTACCATATAACGTATAACGTTATGTAGCATTACCATATAATGTATAACGTTATGTAGCATTACCATATAACGTATAACATTATGTAGCATTACGTTATAACGTATAACGTTATATACTGTTACCATATAACGTATAACGTTATGTAGCATTACCATATAATGTATAACGTTATGTAGCATTACCTTATAACGTATAACGTTTTATACTGTTACGTTATAACGTATAACGTTATGTAGCATTACCATACAACGTATAACGTTATGTAGCATTACCATACAACGTATAACGTTATGTAGCATTACGTTATAGCGTATAACGTTATATACTGTTACCATATAACGTATAACGTCATGTAGCATTACCATATGACGTATAACGTTATGTAGCATTACGTTATAACGTATAACGTTATTCACTATTACCTTATAACGTATAACGTTATGTAGCATTACGTTATAACGTATAACGTTATATACTGTTACGTTATATCGTATAACGTTATGTAGCATTACCATATAACATATAACGCTATGTAGCATTACGTTATAACGTATAACGTTACATACTGTTACCATATAACGTATAACGTTATGTAGCATTACGTTATAACGTATAACGTCATGTAGCATTACGTTGTAACGTATAACGTTATATACTATTACCTTATAACGTTTAACGTTATGTAGCATTACGTTATAACGTATAACGTTATTTACTATTACCTGATAATGTAAAACGTTATGTAGCACTACGTTATAACGTATAACGTTATATACTGTTACCATATAACGTATAACGTTATGTAGCATTACCATATAACGTATAACGTTATGTAGCATTACCATATAACGTATAAGGTTATGTAGCATTACCATATAACGTATAACGTTATTTACTATTACCTTATAACGTATAACGTTATGTAGCATTACGTTATAACGTATAACGTTATATACTGTTACGTTATAACGTATAACGTTATATACTGTTACGTTATAACGTATAACGTTATGTAGCATTACCATATAACGTATAACGCTATGAAGCATTACGTTATAACGTATAACGTTATATACTGTTACCATATAACGTATAATGTTATGTAGCATTACCATATATTGTATAACGTTATGTAGCATTACCTTATAACGTATAACGTTATATACTGTTACGTTATAACGTATAACGTTATGTAGCATTACCATATCACGTATAACGTTATGTAGCATTACGTTATAACGTATAACGTTACATACTGTTACCATATAACGTATAACGTTATGTAGCATTACCTTATATCGTATAACGTTATATACTATTACCTTATAACGTATAACGTTATGTAGCATTACGTTATAACGTATAACGTTATGTAGCATTACGTTATAACGTATAACGTTATGTAGCATTACGTTATAACGTATAACGTTATGTAGCATTACGTTATAACGTATAACGTTATATACTGTTACCATATAACGTATAACGTTATGTAGCATTACCATATAATGTATAACGTTATGTACTATTACCATATAACGTATAACATTATGTAGCATTACGTTATAACGTATAACGTTATATACTGTTACCATATAACGTATAACGTTATGTAGCATTACCATATAATGTATAACGTTATGTAGCATTACCTTATAACGTATAACGTTTTATACTGTTACGTTATAACGTATAACGTTATGTAGCATTACCATATAACGTATAACGTTATGTAGCATTACCATACAACGTATAACGTTATGTAGCATTACGTTATAGAGTATAACGTTATATACTGTTACCATATAACGTATAACGTCATGTAGCATTACCATATGACGTATAACGTTATGTAGCATTACGTTATAACGTATAACGTTATTCACTATTACCTTATAACGTATAACGTTATGTAGCATTACGTTATAACGTATAACGTTACATACTGTTACCATATAACGTATAACGTTATGTAGCATTACGTTATAACGTATAACGTTATGTAGCATTACGTTCTAACGTATAACGTTATATACTGTTACCATATAACGTATAACGTTATGTAGCATTACCATATAATGTATAACGTTATGTACCATTACCATATAACGTATAACATTATGTAGCATTACGTTATAACGTATAACGTTACATACTGTTACCATATAACGTATAACGTTATGTAGCATTACGTTATAACGTATAACGTCATGCAGCATTACGTTGTAACGTATAACGTTATATACTATTACCTTATAACGTTTAACGTTATGTAGCATTACGTTATAACGTATAACGTTACATACTGTTACCATATAACGTATAACGTTATGTAGCATTACCATATAACGTATAACGTTATGTAGCATTACCATATAACGTATAAGGTTATGTAGCATTACCATATAACGTATAACGTTATTTACTATTACCTTATAACGTATAACGTTATATACTGTTACGTTATAACGTATAACGTTATGTAGCATTACCATATAACGTATAACGCTATGAAGCATTACGTTATATCGTATAACGTTATGTACTGTTACCATATAACGTATAACGTTATGTGGCATTACGTTATAACGTATAACGTTATATACTGTTACCATATAACGTATAATGTTATGTAGCATTACCATATATTGTATAACGTTATGTAGCATTACCTTATAACGTATAACGTTATATACTGTTACGTTATAACGTATAACGTTATGTAGCATTACCATATCACGTATAACGTTATGTAGCATTACGTTATAACGTATAACGTTACATACTGTTACCATATAACGTATAACGTTATGTAGCATTACCTTATATCGTATAACGTTATATACTATTACCTTATAACGTATAACGTTATGTAGCATTACGTTATAACGTATAACGTTATGTAGCATTACGTTATAACGTATAACGTTATGTAGCATTACGTTATAACGTATAACGTTATGTAGCATTACGTTATAACGTATAACGTTATATACTGTTACCATATAACGTATAACGTTATGTAGCATTACCATATAATGTATAACGTTATGTACTATTACCATATAACGTATAACATTATGTAGCATTACGTTATAACGTATAACGTTATATACTGTTACCATATAACGTATAACGTTATGTAGCATTACCATATAATGTATAACGTTATGTAGCATTACCTTATAACGTATAACGTTTTATACTGTTACGTTATAACGTATAACGTTATGTAGCATTACCATATAACGTATAACGTTATGTAGCATTACCATACAACGTATAACGTTATGTAGCATTACGTTATAGAGTATAACGTTATATACTGTTACCATATAACGTATAACGTCATGTAGCATTACCATATGACGTATAACGTTATGTAGCATTACGTTATAACGTATAACGTTATTCACTATTTCCTTATAACGTATAACGTTATGTAGCATTACGTTATAACGTATAACGTTATATACTGTGACCATATAACGTATAACGTCATGTAGCATTACCATATGACGTATAACGTTATGTAGCATTACGTTATAACGTATAACGTTATATACTGTTACGTTATAACGTATAACGTTATGTAGCATTACCATATCACGTATAACGTTATGTAGCATTACGTTATAACGTATAACGTTACATACTGTTACCATATAACGTATAACGTTATGTAGCATTACCTTATATCGTATAACGTTATATACTATTACCTTATAACGTATAACGTTATGTAGCATTACGTTATAACGTATAACGTTATGTAGCATTACGTTATAACGTATAACGTTATGTAGCATTACGTTATAACGTATAACGTTATGTAGCATTACGTTATAACGTATAACGTTATATACTGTTACCATATAACGTATAACGTTATGTAGCATTACCATATAATGTATAACGTTATGTACCATTACCATATAACGTATAACATTATGTAGCATTACGTTATAACGTATAACGTTATATACTGTTACCATATAACGTATAACGTTATGTAGCATTACCATATAATGTATAACGTTATGTAGCATTACCTTATAACGTATAACGTTTTATACTGTTACGTTATAACGTATAACGTTATGTAGCATTACCATATAACGTATAACGTTATGTAGCATTACGTTATAGCGTATAACGTTATGTAGCATTACGTTATAACGTATAACGTTATTTACTATTACCTTATAACGTATAACGTTATGTAGCATTACCATATAAAGTATAACGATATGTAGCATTACGTTATAACGTATAACGTTATATACTGTTACGTTATAACGTATAACGTTATATACTGTTACGTTATAACGTATAACGTTATGTAGCATTACCATATAACGTATAACGCTATGAAGCATTACGTTATATCGTATAACGTTATATACTGTTACCATATAACGTATAACGTTATGTGGCATTACGTTATAACGTATAACGTTATATACTGTTACCATATAACGTATAACGTTATGTAGCATTACCATATAATGTATAACGTTATGTAGCATTACCTTATAACGTATAACGTTTTATACTGTTACGTTATAACGTATAACGTTATGTAGCATTACCATATAACGTATAACGTTATGTAGCATTACCATACAACGTATAACGTTATGTAGCATTACGTTATAGCGTATAACGTTATATACTGTTACCATATAACGTATAACGTCATGTAGCATTACCATATGACGTATAACGTTATGTAGCATTACGTTATAACGTATAACGTTATTCACTATTACCTTATAACGTATAACGTTATGTAGCATTACGTTATAACGTATAACGTTATATCCTGTTACGTTATAACGTATAACGTTATGTAGCATTACCATATAACATATAACGCTATGTAGCATTACGTTATAACGTATAACGTTACATACTGTTACCATATAACGTATAACGTTATGTAGCATTACGTTATAACGTATAACGTTATATACTGTTACCATATAACTTATAACGTTATGTAGCATTACGTTATAACGTATAGTGTTATTTACTATTATCTTATAACGTATAACGTTATTTACTATTACCTTATAACGTATAACGTTATGTAGCATTACGTTATAACGTATAACGTTATGTGGCATTACCATATAACATATAACGCTATGTAGCATTATGTTATAACGTATAACTTTACATACTGTTACCATATAACGTATATCGTTATGTAGCATTACCTTATATCGTATAACGTTATATACTATTACCTTATAACGTTTAACCTTATGTAGCATTACGTCATAACGTACAACGTTATTTATTATTACCTTATAACGTACAACATTATGTAGCATTTCGTTATAACGTATAACGTTGTATACTGTTACGTTATAACGTATAACGTTATGTAGCATTACCATATACCGTATAACGTCATATAGCATTACGTTGTAACGTATAACGTTACATACTATCACCTTATAATGTATAACGTTATGTAGCATTACGTTATAACGTATAACGTTATATACTGTTACCATATAACGTATAACGTTATGTAGCATTACCATATAACGTATAACGTTATTTACTATTACCTTATAACGTATAACGTTATGTAGCATTACCATATAACGTATAACGTCATTTACTATTACCTTATAACGTATAACATTATGTAGCATTACGTTATATCGTATAACGTTATATACCGTTACCATATAACGTATAACGTTATGTAGCATTACCATATAGCGTATAACGTTATGTAGCATTACGTTATAACGTATAACGTTATTTACTATTACCTTATAACGTATAACGTTATGTAGCATTACCATATAATGTGTAACGTTATGTAGCATTACGTTATAGCGTATAACGTTATATACCGTTACCATATAACGTATAACGTTATGTAGCATTACCATATAATGTATAACGTTATGTAGCATTACCTTATAACGTATAACGTTATATACTGTTACGTTATAAGGTAACGTTATGTAGCATTACCATATAACGTATAACGTTATGTAGCATTACGTTATAGCGTATAACGTTATATACTGTTACCATATAACGTATAACGTTATGTAGCATTACCATATAACGTATAACGTTATGTAGCATTACCATATAATGTGTAACGTTATGTAGCATTACGTTATAGCGTATAACGTTATATACCGTTACCATATAACGTATAACGTTATGTAGCATTACCATATAGCGTATAACGTTATGTAGCATTACGTTATAACGTATAACGTTATTTACTATTACCTTATAACGTATAACGTTATGTAGCATTACGTTATAACGTATAACGTTATATACTGTTACGTTATAACGTATAACGTTACATACTGTTACGTTATAACGTATAACGTTATGAAGCATTACCATATAACGTTTAACGTTATGTAGCATTACCTTATAACGTATAACGTTATTTATTATTACCTTATAACGTATAACGTTATGTAGCATTACGTTATAACGTATAACGTTGTATGCTGTTACGTTATAACGTATAACGTTATGTAGCATTACCATATAAGGTATAACGTCATGTAGCATTACGTTGTAACGTATAACGTTATGTACTATTACCTTATAATGTTTAACGTTATGTAGCATTACGTTATAACGTATAACGTTATATACTGTTACCATATAACGTATAACGTTATGTAGCATTACGTTATAACGTATAACGTTATATATTGTCACCATATAACGTATAACGTTATGTAGCATTATGTTATAACGTATAACGTTACATACTGTTACCATATAACGTATAACGTTATGTAGCATTACCATATAACGTATAACGTTGTATACTGTCACGTTATAACGTATAACGTTATGTAGCATTACCATATAACGTATAACGTCATATAGCATTACGTTGTAACGTATAACGTTACATACTATTACCTTATAACGTTTAACGTTATGTAGCATTACGTTATAACGTATAACGTTATATACTGTTACCATATAACGTATAACGTTATGTAGCATTACCTTATAATGTATAACGTTATGTAGCATTACGTTATAACGTATAACGTTATATACTGTTACCATATAACGTATAACGTTATGTAGCATTACGTTATAACGTATAACGTTATATACTGTTACCATATAACGTATAACGTTATGTAGCATTACCATATAACGTATAACGTTATGTAGCATTACCTTATAACGTATAACGTTATTTACTATTACCTGATAACGTATAACGTCATGTAGCATTACGTTTTAACGTATAACGTCATGTAGCAGTGCGTTATAACGTATAACGTCATGTAGCATTACGTTGTAACGTATAACGTTATATACTATTACCTTATAACGTTTAACGTTATGTAGCATTACCTTATATCGTATAACGTTATATACTATTACCTTATAACGTATAACGTTATGTAGCATTACGTTATAACGTATAACGTTATGTAGCATTACGTTATAACGTATAACGTTATGTAGCATCACCATATAACGTATAACGCTATGAAGCATTACGTTATATCGTATAACGTTATATACTGTTACCATATAACGTATAACGTTATGTAGCATTACCATATATTGTATAACGTTATGTAGCATTAGCTTATAACGTATAACGTTATATACTGTTACGTTATAACGTATAACGCTATGTAGCATTGCCATATCACGTATAACGTTATGTAGCATTACGTTATAACGTATAACGTTACATACTGTTACCATATAACGTATAACGTTATGTAGCATTACCTTATATCGTATAACGTTATATACTATTACCTTATAACGTATAACGTTATGTAGCATTACGTTATAACGTATAACGTTATGTAGCATTACGTTATAACGTATAACGTTATGTAGCATTACGTTATAACGTATAACGTTATATACTGTTACCATATAACGTACAACGTTATGTAGCATTACCATATAATGTATAACGTTATGTACCATTACCATATAACGTATAACATTATGTAGCATTACGTTATAACGTATAACGTTATATACTGTTACCATATAACGTATAACGTTATGTAGCATTACCATATAATGTATAACGTTATGTAGCATTACCTTATAACGTATAACGTTTTGTACTGTTACGTTATAACGTATAACGTTATATACTGTTACGTTATAACGTATAACGTTATGTAGCATTACCATATAACATATAACGCTATGTAGCATTACGTTGTAACGTATAACGTTACATACTGTTACCATATAACGTATAACGTTATGTAGCATTACGTTATAACGTATAACGTTATATACTGTTACCATATAACGTATAACGTTATGTAGCATTACGTTATAACGTATAGTGTTATTTACTATTACCTTATAACGTATAACGTTATTTACTATTACCTTATAACGTATAACCTTATGTAGCATTACGTCATAACGTACAACGTTATTTATTATTACCTTATAACGTACAACGTTATGTAGCATTTCGTTATAACGTATAACGTTGTATACTGTTACGTTATAACGTATAACGTTATGTAGCATTACCATATAACGTATAACGTTGTATACTGTTACGTTATAACGTATAACGTTATGTAGCATTACCATATAACGTATAACGTCATATAGCATTACGTTGTAACGTATAACGTTACATACTATTACCTTATAACGTTTAACGTTATGTAGCATTACCATATAGCGTATAACGTTATGTAGCATTACGTTATAACGTATAACGTTATATACTGTTACGTTATAAGGTAACGTTATGTAGCATTACCATATAACGTATAACGTTATGTAGCATTACGTTATAGCGTATAACGTTATATACTGTTACCATATAACGTATAACGTTATGTAGCATTGCCATATAACGTATAACGTTATGTAGCATTACCATATAATGTGTAACGTTATGTAGCATTACGTTATAGCGTATAACGTTATATACCGTTACCATATAACGTATAACGTTATGTAGCATTACCATATAGCGTATAACGTTATGTAGCATTACGTTATAACGTATAACGTTATTTACTATTACCTTATAACGTATAACGTTATGTAGCATTACGTTATAACGTATAACGTTATATACTGTTACGTTATAACGTATAACGTTACATACTGTTACGTTATAACGTATAACGTTATGAAGCATTACCATATAACGTTTAACGTTATGTAGCATTACCTTATAACGTATAACGTTATTTATTATTACCTTATAACGTATAACGTTATGTAGCATTACGTTATAACGTATAACGTTGTATGCTGTTACGTTATAACGTATAACGTTATGTAGCATTACCATATAAGGTATAACGTCATGTAGCATTACGTTGTAACGTATAACGTTATGTACTATTACCTTATAATGTTTAACGTTATGTAGCATTACGTTATAACGTATAACGTTATATACTGTTACCATATAACGTATAACGTTATGTAGCATTACGTTATAACGTATAACGTTATATATTGTCACCATATAACGTATAACGTTATGTAGCATTATGTTATAACGTATAACGTTACATACTGTTACCATATAACGTATAACGTTATGTAGCATTACCATATAACGTATAACGTTGTATACTGTTACGTTATAACGTATAACGTTATGTAGCATTACCATATAACGTATAACGTCATATAGCATTACGTTGTAACGTATAACGTTACATACTATTACCTTATAACGTTTAACGTTATGTAGCATTACGTTATAACGTATAACGTTATATACTGTTACCATATAACGTATAACGTTATGTAGCATTACCTTATAATGTATAACGTTATGTAGCATTACGTTATAACGTATAACGTTATATACTGTTACCATATAACGTATAACGTTATGTAGCATTACGTTATAACGTATAACGTTATATACTGTTACCATATAACGTATAACGTTATGTAGCATTACCATATAACGTATAACGTTATGTAGCATTACCTTATAACGTATAACGTTATTTACTATTACCTGATAACGTATAACGTCATGTAGCATTACGTTTTAACGTATAACGTCATGTAGCATTACGTTATAACGTATAACGTCATGTAGCATTACGTTGTAACGTATAACGTTATATACTATTACCTTATAACGTTTAACGTTATGTAGCATTACCTTATATCGTATAACGTTATATACTATTACCTTATAACGTATAACGTTATGTAGCATTACGTTATAACGTATAACGTTATGTAGCATTACGTTATAACGTATAACGTTATGTAGCATCACCATATAACGTATAACGCTATGAAGCATTACGTTATATCGTATAACGTTATATACTGTTACCATATAACGTATAACGTTATGTAGCATTACCATATATTGTATAACGTTATGTAGCATTAGCTTATAACGTATAACGTTATATACTGTTACGTTATAACGTATAACGCTATGTAGCATTACCATATCACGTATAACGTTATGTAGCATTACGTTATAACGTATAACGTTACATACTGTTACCATATAACGTATAACGTTATGTAGCATTACCTTATATCGTATAACGTTATATACTATTACCTTATAACGTATAACGTTATGTAGCATTACGTTATAACGTATAACGTTATGTAGCATTACGTTATAACGTATAACGTTATGTAGCATTACGTTATAACGTATAACGTTATATACTGTTACCATATAACGTACAACGTTATGTAGCATTACCATATAATGTATAACGTTATGTACCATTACCATATAACGTATAACATTATGTAGCATTACGTTATAACGTATAACGTTATATACTGTTACCATATAACGTATAACGTTATGTAGCATTACCATATAATGTATAACGTTATGTAGCATTACCTTATAACGTATAACGTTTTGTACTGTTACGTTATAACGTATAACGTTATATACTGTTACGTTATAACGTATAACGTTGTGTAGCATTACCATATAACATATAACGCTATGTAGCATTACGTTATAACGTATAACGTTACATACTGTTACCACATAACGTATAACGTTATGTAGCATTACGTTATAACGTATAACGTTATATACTGTTACCATATAACGTATAACGTTATGTAGCATTACGTTATAACGTATAGTGTTATTTACTATTACCTTATAACGTATAACGTTATTTACTATTACCTTATAACGTATAACCTTATGTAGCATTACGTCATAACGTACAACGTTATTTATTATTACCTTATAACGTACAACGTTATGTAGCATTTCGTTATAACGTATAACGTTGTATACTGTTACGTTATAACGTATAACGTTATGTAGCATTACCATATAACGTATAACGTTGTATACTGTTACGTTATAACGTATAACGTTATGTAGCATTACCATATAACGTATAACGTCATATAGCATTACGTTGTAACGTATAACGTTACATACTATTACCTTATAACGTTTAACGTTATGTAGCATTACGTTATAACGTATAACGTTATTTACTATCACCTTATAATGTATAACGTTATGTAGCATTACGTTATAACGTATAACGTTTTATACTGTTTCCATATAACGTATAACGTTATGTAGCATTACCATATAACGTATAACGTTATTAACTATTACCTTATAACGTATAACGTTATGTAGCATTACCATATAACGTATAACGTTATTTACTATTACCTTATAACGTATAACGTTATGTAGCATTACGTTATAACGTATAACGTTATATACTGTTACCATATAACGTATAACGTTATGTAGCATTACCATATAATGTATAACGTTATGTAGCATTACCTTATAACGTATAACGTTATATACTGTTACGTTATAAGGTAACGTTATGTAGCATTACCATATAACGTATAACGTTATGTAGCATTACGTTATAGCGTATAACGTTATATACTGTTACCATATAACGTATAACGTTATGTAGCATTACCATATAACGTATTACGTTATGTAGCATTACCTTATAACGTATAACGTTATATACTGTTACGTTATAACGTTTAACGTTATGTAGCATTACCATATAATGTATAACGTTATGTAGCATTACGTTATAGCGTATAACGTTATATACTGTTACCATATAACGTATAACGTTATGTAGCATTACCATATAGCGTATAACGTTATGTAGCATTACGTTATAACGTATAACGTAATTTACTATTACCTTATAACGTATAACGTTATGTAGCATTACGTTATAACGTATAACGTTATATACTGTTACGTTATAACGTATAACGTTACATTCTGTTACGTTATAACGTATAACGTTATGAAGCATTACCATATAACGTTTAACGTTATGTAGCATTACGTTATAACGTATAACGTTATGTAGCATTACCTTATAAGGTATAACGTTATACACTGTTACGTTATAACGTATAACGTTACATTCTGTTACGTTATAACGTATAACGTTATGAAGCATTACCATATAACGTATAACGTTATGTGGCATTACCATATAACGTATAACGTTATGTAGCATTACGTTATAACGTATAACGTTACATACTGTTACCATATAACGTATAACGTTATGTAGCATTACCATATAACGTATAACGTTATGTAGCATTACCATACAACGTATAACGTTATGTAGCATTACCTTATAACGTATAACGTTATACACTGTTACGTTATAACTTATAACGTTATGTAGCATTACCATATAACGTATAACGTTATGTAGCATTACGTTATAGCGTATAACGTTATATACTGTTACCATATAACGTATAACGTTATGTAGCATTACCATATAATGTATAACGTTATGCAGCATTACGTTATAACGTATAACGTTATTTACTATTGCCTTATAACGTATAACGTTATGTAGCATTACGTTCTAACGTATAACGTTATATACTGTTACCATATAACGTATAACGTTATGTAGCATTACCATATAATGTATAACGTTATGTACCATTACCATATAACGTATAACATTATGTAGCATTACGTTATAACGTATAACGTTATATACTGTTACCATATAACGTATAACGTTATGTAGCATTACCATGTAATGTATAACGTTATGTAGCATTACCTTATAACGTATAACGTTTTATACTGTTACGTTATAACGTATAACGTTATGTAGCATTACCATATAACGTATCACGTTATGTAGCATTACCATATAACGTATAACGTTATGTAGCATTACGTTATAGCGTATAACGTTATATACTGTTACCTAATAACGTATAACGTCATGTAGCATTACCATATGACGTATAACGTTATGTAGCATTACGTTATAACGTATAACGTTATTCACTATTACCTTATAACGTATAACGTTATGTAGCATTACGTTATAACGTATAACGTTATATACTGTTACGTTATAACGTATAACGTTATGTAGCATTACCATATAACATATAACGCTATGTAGCATTACGTTATAACGTATAACGTTACATACTGTTACCATATAACGTATAACGTTATGTAGCATTACGTTATAACGTATAACGTTATATACTGTTACCATATAACGTATAACGTTATGTAGCATTACGTTATAACGTATAACGTTATATACTGTTACGTTATAACGTATAACGTTATGTAGCATTACCATATAACATATAACGCTATGTAGCATTACGTTATAACATATAACTTTACATACTGTTACCATATAACGTATAACGTTATGTACCATTACCTTATATCGTATAACGTTATATACTATTACCTTATAACGTTTAACGTTATGTAGCATTACGTCATAACGTACAACGTTATTTATTATTACCTTATAACGTACAACGTTATGTAGCATTACGTTATAACGTATAACGGTGTATACTGTTACGTTATAACGTATAACGTTATGTAGCATTACCATATAACGTATAACGTCATATAGCATTACGTTGTAACGTATAACGTTACATACTATTACCTTATAACGTTTAACGTTATGTAGCATTACGTTATAACGTATAACGTTATTTACTATTACCTTATAATGTATAACGTTATGTAGCATTACGTTATAACGTATAACGTTATATACTGTTACCATATAACGTATAACGTTATGTAGCATTACCATATAACGTATAACGTTATTTACTATTACCTTATAACGTATAACGTTATGTAGCATTACCATATAACGTATAACGTTATTTACTATTACCTTATAACGTATAACGTTATGTAGCATTACGTTATAACGTATAACGTTATATACTGTTACCATATAACGTATAACGTTATGTAGCATTACCATATAATGTATAACGTTATGTAGCATTACGTTATAACGTACAACGTTATATGCTGTTACGTTATAACGTATAACGTTACATACTGTTACGTTATAACGTATAACGTTATGAAGCATTACCATATAACGTTTAACGGTATGTAGCATTACGTTATAACGTATAACGTTATTGACTATTACCTTATAACGTATAACGTTATGTAGCATTACGTTATAACGTATAACGTTATATACTGTTACCATATAACGTATAACGTTATGTAGCATTACCATATAATGTATAACGTTATGTAGCATTACCTTATAACGTATAACGTTATATACTGTTACGTTATAACGTATAACGTTATGTAGCATTACCATATAACGTATAACGTTATGTAGCATTAAGTTATAACGTATAACGTTATATACTGTTACGTTATAACGTATAACGTTACATACTGTTACGTTATAACGTATAACGTTATGAAGCATTACCATATAACGTTTAACGTTATGTAGCATTACGTTATAACGTATAACGTTATTTATTATTACCTTATAACGTATAACGTTATATATTGTCACCATATAACGTATAACGTTATGTAGCATTATGTTATAACGTATAACGTTACATACTGTTACCATATAACGTATAACGTTATGTAGCATTACCATATCACGTATAACGTTATGTAGCATTACCTTATAATGTATAACGTTATATAGCATTACGTTATAACGTATAACGTTATATACTGTTATCATATAACGTATAACGTTATGTAGCATTACGTTATAACGTATAACGTTATATATTGTCACCATATAACGTATAACGTTATGTAGCGCTATGTTATAACGTATAACGATACATACTGTTACCATATAACGTTTAACGTTATGTAGCATTACGTTATAACGTATAACGTTATTTATTATTACCTTATAACGTATAACGTTATGAAGCATTACCATATAACGTTTAACGTTATGTAGCATTACGTTATAACGTATAACGTTATATACTGTTACCATATAACGTATAACGTTATGTAGCATTACGTTCTAACGTATAACGTTATATACTGTTACCATATAACGTATAACGTTATGTAGCATTACCATATAACGTATAACGTTATGTAGCATTACCTTATAATGTATAACGTTATATAGCATTACGCTATAACGTACAACGTTATATACTGTTACCATATAACGTATAACGTTATGTAGCATTACCATATAACGTATAACGTTATGTAGCATTACCTTATAATGTATAACGTTATGTAGCATTACGTTATAACGTATAACGTTACATACTGTTACCATATAACGTTTAACGTTATGTAGCATTACGTTATAACGTATAACGTTATATACTATTACCTTATAGTGTTTAACGTTATGTAGCATTACGTTATAACGTATAACGTTATATACTGTTATCATATAACGTATAACGTTATGTAGCATTACGTTATAACGTATAACGTTATATATTGTCACCATATAACGTATAACGTTATGTAGCATTATGTTATAACGTATAACGTTACATACTGTTACCATATAACGTTTAACGTTATGTAGCATTACGTTATAACGTATAACGTTATTTATTATTACCTTATAACGTATAACGTTATGAAGCATTACCATATAACGTTTAACGTTATGTAGCATTACGTTATAACGTATAACGTTATATACTGTTACCATATAACGTATAACGTTATGTAGCATTACGTTATAACGTATAACGTTATATACTGTTACCATATAACGTATAACGTTATGTAGCATTACCATATAACGTATAACGTTATATAGCATTACCTTAGAATGTATAACGTTATGCAGCATTACGTTATAACGTATAACGTTATTTACTATTACCTTATAACGTATAACGTTATGTAGCATTACGTTCTAACGTATAACGTTATATACTGTTACGTTATAACGTATAACGTTATATACTGTTACGTTATAACGTATAACGTTATGTAGCATTACCATATAACGTATAACGTCATATAGCATTACGTTGTAACGTATAACGTTACATACTATTACCTTATAACGTTTAACGTTATGTAGCATTACGTTATAACGTATAACGTTATTTACTATTACCTTATAATGTATAACGTTATGTAGCATTACGTTATAACGTATAACGTTATATATTGTTACCATATAACGTATAACGTTATGTAGCATTACCATATAACGTATAACGTTATTTACTATTACCTTATAACGTATAACGTTATGTAGCATTACCATATAACGTATAACGTTATTTACTATTACCTTATAACGTATAACGTTATGTAGCATTACGTTATAACGTATAACGTTATATACTGTTACCATATAACGTATAACGTTATGTAGCATTACCATATAATGTATAACGTTATGTAGCATTACGTTATAACGTATAACGTTATATGCTGTTACGTTATAACGTATAACGTTACATACTGTTACGTTATAACGTATAACGTTATGAAGCATTACCATATAACGTTTAACGGTATGTAGCATTACGTTATAACGTATAACGTTATTTACTATTACCTTATAACGTATAACGTTATGTAGCATTACGTTATAACGTATAACGTTATATACTGTTACCATATAACGTATAACGTTATGTAGCATTACCATATAATGTATAACGTTATGTAGCATTACCTTATAACGTATAACGTTATATACTGTTACGTTATAACGTATAACGTTATGTAGCATTACCATATAACGTATAACGTTATGTAGCATTACGTTATAACGTATAACGTTATATACTGTTACGTTATAACGTATAACGTTACATACTGTTACGTTATAACGTATAACGTTATGAAGCATTACCATATAACGTTTAACGTTATGTAGCATTACGTTATAACGTATAACGTTATTTATTATTACCTTATAACGTATAACGTTATGAAGCATTACCATATAACGTTTAACGTTATGTAGCATTGCGTTATAACGTATAACGTTATATACTATTACCTTATAATCTTTAATGTTATGTAGCATTACGTTATAACGTATAACGTTATATACTGTTATCATATAACGTATAACGTTATGTAGCATTACGTTATAACGTATAACGTTATATATTGTCACCATATAACGTATAACGTTATGTAGCATTATGTTATAACGTATAACGTTACATACTGTTACCATATAACGTATAACGTTATGTAGCATTACCATATCACGTATAACGTTATGTAGCATTACCTTATAATGTATAACGTTATATAGCATTACGTTATAACGTATAACGTTATATACTGTTATCATATAACGTATAACGTTATGTAGCATTACGTTATAACGTATAACGTTATATATTGTCACCATATAACGTATAACGTTATGTAGCGCTATGTTATAACGTATAACGATACATACTGTTACCATATAACGTTTAACGTTATGTAGCATTACGTTATAACGTATAACGTTATTTATTATTACCTTATAACGTATAACGTTATGAAGCATTACCATATAACGTTTAACGTTATGTAGCATTACGTTATAACGTATAACGTTATATACTGTTACCATATAACGTATAACGTTATGTAGCATTACGTTATAACGTATAACGTTATATACTGTTACCATATAACGTATAACGTTATGTAGCATTACCATATAACGTATAACGTTATGTAGCATTACCTTATAATGTATAACGTTATATAGCATTACGCTATAACGTACAACGTTATATACTGTTACCATATAACGTATAACGTTATGTAGCATTACCATATAACGTATAACGTTATGTAGCATTACCTTATAATGTATAACGTTATGTAGCATTACGTTATAACGTATAACGTTATATATTGTCACCATATAACGTATAACGTTATGTAGCATTATGTTATAACGTATAACGTTACATACTGTTACCATATAACGTTTAACGTTATGTAGCATTACGTTATAACGTATAACGTTATATACTATTACCGTATAGTGTTTAACGTTATGTAGCATTACGTTATAACGTATAACGTTATATACTGTTACCATATAACGTATAACGTTATGTAGCATTACGTTATAACGTATAACGTTATATATTGTCACCATATAACGTATAACGTTATGTAGCATTATGTTATAACGTATAACGTTACATACTGTTACCATATAACGTTTAACGTTATGTAGCATTACGTTATAACGTATAACGTTATTTATTATTACCTTATAACGTATAACGTTATGAAGCATTACCATATAACGTTTAACGTTATGTAGCATTACGTTATAACGTATAACGTTATATACTGTTACCATATAACGTATAACGTTATGTAGCATTACGTTATAACGTATAACGTTATATACTGTTACCATATAACGTATAACGTTATGTAGCATTACCATATAACGTATAACGTTATGTAGCATTACCTTATAATGTATAACGTTATATAGCATTACGTTATAACGTATAACGTTATATACTGTTACCATATAACGTATAACGTTATGTAGCATTACCATATAACGTATAACGTTATGTAGCATTACCTTATAATGTATAACGTTATGTAGCATTACGTTATAACGTATAACGTTATATACTGTTACCATATGACGTAAAACGTTATGTAGCATTACGTTATAACGTATAACGTTACACACTGTTACCATATAACGTATAACGTTATGTAGCATTACCATATAACGTATAACGTTATGTAGCATTACCATACAATGTATAACGTTATGTAGCATTACCTTATAACGTATAACGTTATACACTGTTACGTTATAACTTATAACGTTATGTAGCATTACCATATAACGTATAACGTTATGTAGCATTACGTTATAGCGTATAACGTTATATACTGTTACCATATAACGTATAACGTTATATACTGTTACGTTATAACGTATAACGTTATATACTGTTACGTTATAACGTATAACGTTATGAAGCATTACCATATAACGTATAACGCTATGTAGCATTACGTTATAACGTATAACGTTACATACTGTTACCATATAACGTATAACGTTATGTAGCATTACCTTATATCGTATAACGTTATGTAGCATTACCTTATAATGTATAACGTTATGTAGCATTACGTTATAACGTATAACGTTATATACTGTTACCATATAACGTATAACGTTATGTAGCATTACGTTATATCGTATAACGTTATATACTATTACCTTATAACGTTTAACGTTATGTAGCATTACGTCATAACGTACAACGTTATTTATTATTACCTTATAACGTACAACGTTATGTAGCATTACGTTATAACGTATAACGTTGTATACTGTTACGTTATAACGTATAACGTTATGTAGCATTACCATATAACGTACAACGTCATATAGCATTACGTTGTAACGTATAACGTTACGTACTATTACCTTATAACGTTTAACGTTATGTAGCATTACGTTATAACGTATAACGTTATTTACTATTACCTTATAATGTATAACGTTATGTAGCATTACGTTATAACGTATAACGTTATATACAGTTACCATATAACGTATAACGTTATGTGGCATTACCATATAACGTATAACGTTATTTACTATTACCTTATAACGTATAACGTTATGTAGTATTACCATATAACGTATAACGTTATTTACTATTACCTTTTAACCTATAACGTTATGTAGCATTACTTTATAACGTATAACGTTATATACTGTTACCATATAACGTATAACGTTATGTAGCATTACCATATAACGTATAACGTTATGTAGCATTACCTTATAATGTATAACGTTATGTAGCATTACGTTATAACGTATAACGTTATATACCGTTACCATATAACGTATAACGTTATGTAGCATTACCATATAACGTATAACGTTATGTAGCATTACCTTATAATGTATAACGTTATGTAGCATTACGTTATAACGTATAACGTTATATACTGTTACCATATAACGTATAACGTTATGTAGCATTACGTTATAACGTATAACGTTACATACTGTTACCATATAACGTATAACGTTATGTAGCATTACCATATAACGTATAACGTTATGTAGCATTACCATACAATGTATAACGTTATGTAGCATTACCTTATAACGTATAACGTTATACACTGTTACGTTATAACTTATAACGTTATGTAGCATTACCATATAACGTATAACGTTATGTAGCATTACCATATCACGTATAACGTTATGTAGCATTACGTTATAACGTATAACGTTATTTATTATTACCTTATAACGTATAACGTTATGTAGCATTACGTTATAACGTATAACGTTGTATACTGTTACGTTATAACGTATAACGTTATTTATTATTACCTTATAACGTATAACGTTATGTAGCATTACGTTATAACGTATAACGTTGTATACTGTTACGTTATAACGTATAACGTTATGTAGCATTACCATATAAGGTATAACGTCATGTAGCATTACGTTGTAACGTATCACGTTATATACTATTACCTTATAATGTTTAACGTTATGTAGCATTACGTTATAACGTATAACGTTATTTACTATTACCTGATAACGTATAACGTCATGTTGCATTACGTTATAACGTATAACGTTATATACTGTTACCATATAACGTATAACGTTATGTAGCATTACGTTATAACGTATAACGTTGTATACTGTTACGTTATAACGTATAACGTTATGTAGCATTACCATATAAAGTATAACGTCATGTAGCATTACGTTGTAACGTATAACGTTATATACTATTACCTTATAATGTTTAACGTTATGTAGCATTACGTTATAACGTATAACGTTATATACTGTTACCATATAACGTATAACGTTATGTAGCATTACGTTATAACGTATAACGTTACATACTGTTACCATATAACGTATAACGTTATGTAGCATTACCATATAACGTATAACGTTATGTAGCATTACCATACAATGTATAACGTTATGTAGCATTACCTTATAACGTATAACGTTATACACTGTTACGTTATAACTTATAACGTTATGTAGCATTACGATATAACGTATAACGTTATGTAGCATTACCATATAACGTATAACGTTATGTAGCATTACGTTATAGCGTATAGCGTTATATACTGTTACCATATAACGTATAACGTTATGTAGCATTACTATATAACGTATAACGTTATGTAGCATTACCATATCACGTATAACGTTATGTAGCATTACGTTATAGCGTATAACGTTATATACTGTTACCATATAACGTATAACGTTATGTAGCATTACGTTCTAACGTATAACGTTATATACTGTTACGTTATAACGTATAACGTTATGAAGCATTACCATATAACGTATAACGCTATGTAGCATTTCGTTATAACGTATAACGTTACATACTGTTACCATATAACGTATAACGTTATGTAGCATTACCTTATATCGTATAACGTTATATACTATTACCTTATAACGTTTAACGTTATGTAGCATTACGTTATAACGTATAACGTTATATACTGTTACCATATAACGTATAACGTTATGTAGCATTACGTTATAACGTATAACGTTGTATACTGTTACGTTATAACGTATAACGTTATGTAGCATTACCATATAAAGTATAACGTCATGTAGCATTACGTTGTAACGTATAACGTTATATACTATTACCTTATAATGTTTAACGTTATGTAGCATTACGTTATAACGTATAACGTTATATACTGTTACCATATAACGTATAACGTTATGTAGCATTACGCTGTAACGTATAACGTTATATACTATTACCTTATAATGTTTAACGTTATGTAGCATTACGTTATAACGTATAACGTTATATACCGTTACCATATAACGTATAACGTTATGTAGCATTACCATATAACGTATAACGTTATGTAGCATTACCTTATAATGTATAACGTTATGTAGCATTACGTTATAACGTATAACGTTATATACTGTTACCATATAACGTATAACGTTATGTAGCATTACGTTATAACGTATAACGTTACATACTGTTACCATATAACGTATAACGTTATGTAGCATTACCATATAACGTATAACGTTATGTAGCATTACCATACAATGTATAACGTTATGTAGCATTACCTTATAACGTATAACGTTATACACTGTTACGTTATAACTTATAACGTTATGTAGCATTACCATATAACGTATAACGTTATGTAGCAATACCATATCACGTATAACGTTATGTAGCATTACGTTATAGCGTATAACGTTATATACTGTTACCATATAACGTATAACGTTATGTAGCATTACGTTCTAACGTATAACGTTATATACTGTTACGTTATAACGTGTAACGTTATATACTGTTACGTTATAACGTATAACGTTATGAAGCATTACCATATAACGTATAACGCTATGTAGCATTACGTTATAACGTATAACGTTACATACTGTTACCATATAACGTATAACGTTATGTAGCATTACCTTATATCGTATAACGTTATATACTATTACCTTATAACGTTTAACGTTATGTAGCATTACGTTATAACGTATAACGTTATTTATTATTACCTTATAACGTATAACGTTATGTAGCATTACGTTATAACGTATAACGTTGTATACTGTTACGTTATAACGTATAACGTTATGTAGCATTACCATATAAAGTATAACGTCATGTAGCATTACGTTGTAACGTATAACGTTATATACTATTACCTTATAATGTTTAACGTTATGTAGCATTACGTTATAACGTATAACGTTATATACTGTTACCATATAACGTATAACGTTATGTAGCATTACGTTATAACGTATAACGTCACATACTGTTACCATATAACGTATAACGTTATGTAGCATTACCATATAACGTATAACGTTATGTAGCATTACCATATAAAGTATAACGTCATGTAGCATTACGTTGTAACGTATAACGTTATATACTATTACCTTATAATGTTTAACGTTATGTAGCATTACGTTATAACGTATAACGTTATATACTGTTACCATATAACGTATAACGTTATGTAGCATTACGTTGTAACGTATAACGTTATATACTATTACCTTATAATGTTTAACGTTATGTAGCATTACGTTATAACGTATAACGTTATATACCGTTACCATATAACGTATAACGTTATGTAGCATTACCATATAACGTATAACGTTATGTAGCATTACCTTATAATGTATAACGTTATGTAGCATTACGTTATAACGTATAACGTTATATACTGTTACCATATAACGTATAACGTTATGTAGCATTACGTTATAACGTATAACGTTACATACTGTTACCATATAACGTATAACGTTATGTAGCATTACGTTCTAACGTATAACGTTATATACTGTTACGTTATAACGTGTAACGTTATATACTGTTACGTTATAACGTATAACGTTATGAAGCATTACCATATAACGTATAACGCTATGTAGCATTACGTTATAACGTATAACGTTACATACTGTTACCATATAACGTATAACGTTATGTAGCATTACCTTATATCGTATAACGTTATATACTATTACCTTATAACGTTTAACGTTATGTAGCATTACGTTATAACGTATAACGCTATTTATTATTACCTTATAACGTATAACGTTATGTAGCATTACGTTATAACGTATAACGTTGTATACTGTTACGTTATAACGTATAACGTTATGTAGCATTACCATATAAGGTATAACGTCATGTAGCATTACGTTGTAACGTATCACGTTATATACTATTACCTTATAATGTTTAACGTTATGTAGCATTACGTTATAACGTATAACGTTATTTACTATTACCTGATAACGTATAACGTCATGTAGCATTACGTTATAACGTATAACGTTATATACTGTTACCATATAACGTATAACGTTATGTAGCATTACGTTATAACGTATAACGTTGTATACTGTTACGTTATAACGTATAACGTTATGTAGCATTACCATATAAAGTATAACGTCATGTAGCATTACGTTGTAACGTATAACGTTATATACTATTACCTTATAATGTTTAACGTTATGTAGCATTACGTTATAACGTATAACGTTATATACTGTTACCATATAACGTATAACGTTATGTAGCATTACGTTATAACGTATAACGTCACATACTGTTACCATATAACGTATAACGTTATGTAGCATTACCATATAACGTATAACGTTATGTAGCATTACCATATAAAGTATAACGTCATGTAGCATTACGTTGTAACGTATAACGTTATATACTGTTACCATATAACGTATAACGTTATGTAGCATTACGTTATAACGTATAACGTTGTATACTGTTACGTTATAACGTATAACGTTATGTAGCATTACCATATAAAGTATAACGTCATGTAGCATTACGTTGTAACGTATAACGTTATATACTATTACCTTATAATGTTTAACGTTATGTAGCATTACGTTATAACGTATAACGTTATATACTGTTACCATATAACGTATAACGTTATGTAGCATTACGTTGTAACGTATAACGTTATATACTATTACCTTATAATGTTTAACGTTATGTAGCATTACGTTATAACGTATAACGTTACATACTGTTACCATATAACGTATAACGTTATGTAGCATTACCATATAACGTATAACGTTATGTAGCATTACCATACAATGTATAACGTTATGTAGCATTACCTTATAACGTATAACGTTATACACTGTTACGTTATAACTTATAACGTTATGTAGCATTACCATATAACGTATAACGTTATGTAGCATTACCATATCACGTATAACGTTATGTAGCATTACGTTATAGCGTATAACGTTATATACTGTTACCATATAACGTATAACGTTATGTAGCATTACGTTCTAACGTATAACGTTATATACTGTTACGTTATAACGTGTAACGTTATATACTGTTACGTTATAACGTATAACGTTATGAAGCATTACCATATAACGTATAACGCTATGTAGCATTACGTTATAACGTATAACGTTACATACTGTTACCATATAACGTATAACGTTATGTAGCATTACCTTATATCGTATAACGTTATATACTATTACCTTATAACGTTTAACGTTATGTAGCATTACGTTATAACGTATAACGTTATTTATTATTACCTTATAACGTATAACGTTATGTAGCATTACGTTATAACGTATAACGTTGTATACTGTTACGTTATAACGTATAACGTTATGTAGCATTACCATATAAGGTATAACGTCATGTAGCATTACGTTGTAACGTATCACGTTATACACTATTACCTTATAATGTTTAACGTTATGTAGCATTACGTTATAACGTATAACGTTATTTACTATTACCTGATAACGTATAACGTCATGTAGCATTACGTTATAACGTATAACGTTATATACTGTTACCATATAACGTATAACGTTATGTAGCATTACGTTATAACGTATAACGTTGTATACTGTTACGTTATAACGTATAACGTTATGTAGCATTACCATATAAAGTATAACGTCATGTAGCATTACGTTGTAACGTATAACGTTATATACTATTACCTTATAATGTTTAACGTTATGTAGCATTACGTTATAACGTATAACGTTATATACTGTTACCATATAACGTATAACGTTATGTAGCATTACGTTATAACGTATAACGTCACATACTGTTACCATATAACGTATAACGTTATGTAGCATTACCATATAACGTATAACGTTATGTTGCATTACCATACAATGTATAACGTTATGTAGCATTACCTTATAACGTATAACGTTATACACTGTTACGTTATAACTTATAACGTTATGTAGCATTACGATATAACGTATAACGTTATGTAGCATTACCATATAACGTATAACGTTATGTAGCATTACGTTATAGCGTATAGCGTTATATACTGTTACCATATAACGTATAACGTTATGTAGCATTACCATATAATGTATAACGTTATGCAGCATTACGTTATAACGTATAACGTTATTTACTATTACCTTATAACGTATAACGTTATGTAGCATTACGTTCTAACGTATAACGTTATATACTGTTACGTTATAACGTGTAACGTTATATACTGTTACGTTATAACGTATAACGTTATGAAGCATTACCATATAACGTATAACGCTATGTAGCATTTCGTTATAACGTATAACGTTACATACTGTTACCATATAACGTATAACGTTATGTAGCATTACCTTATATCGTATAACGTTATATACTATTACCTTATAACGTTTAACGTTATGTAGCATTACGTTATAACGTATAACGTTATATACTGTTACCATATAACGTATAACGTTATGTAGCATTACGTTATAACGTATAACGTTGTATACTGTTACGTTATAACGTATAACGTTATGTAGCATTACCATATAAAGTATAACGTCATGTAGCATTACGTTGTAACGTATAACGTTATATACTATTACCTTATAATGTTTAACGTTATGTAGCATTACGTTATAACGTATAACGTTATATACTGTTACCATATAACGTATAACGTTATGTAGCATTACGTTGTAACGTATAACGTTATATACTATTACCTTATAATGTTTAACGTTATGTAGCATTACGTTATAACGTATAACGTTATATACTGTTACCATATAACGTATAACGTTATGTAGCATTACGTTATAACGTATAACGTTATATATTGTCACCATATAACGTATAACGTTATGTAGCATTACGTTATAACGTATAACGTTATATACTGTTACCATATAACGTATAACGTTATGTAGCATTACGTTATAACGTATAACGTTATATACTGTTACCATATAACGAATAACGTTATGTAGCATTACCATATAACGTATAACGTTTTGTAGCATTACCTTATAATGTATAACGTTATGTAGCATTACGTTATAACGTATAACGTTATGTACTGTTACCATATAACGTATAACGTTATGTAGCATTACCATATAACGTATAACGTTATGTAGCATTACCTTATAATGTATAACGTTATGTAGCATTACGTTAGAACGTATAACGTTATATACTGTTACCATATAACGTATAACGTTATGTAGCATTACGTTATAACGTATAACGTTACATACTGTTACCATATAACGTATAACGTTATGTAGCATTACGATATAACGTATAACGTGATGTAGCATTACCATACAATGTATAACGTTATGTAGCATTACCTTATAACGTATAACGTTATACACTGTTACGTTATAACTTATAACGTTATGTAGCATTACCATATAACGCATAACGTTATGTAGCATTACCATATAACGTATAACGTTATGTAGCATTACGTTATAGCGTATAACGTTATGTAGCATTACCTTATAACGTATAACGTTATATACTGTTATGTTATAACGTATAACGTTATGTAGCATTACCATATAATGTATAACGTTATGTAGCATTACGTTATAACGTATAACGTTATGTAGCATTACCATATAACATATAACGCTATGTAGCATTACGTTATAACGTATAACTTTACATACTGTTACCATATAACGTATAACGTTATGTAGCATTACCTTATATCGTATAACGTTATATACTATTACCTTATAACGTTTAACGTTATGTAGCATTACGTTATAGCGTATAACGTTATTTACTATTACCTTATAACGTATAACGTAATGTAGTATTACCATATAACGTATAACGTTATTTACTATTACCTTTTAACGTATAACGTTATGTAGCATTACGTTATAACGTATAACGTCATATAGCATTACGTTGTAACGTATAACGTTACATACTATTACCTTATAACGTTTAACGTTATGTAGCATTACGTTATAACGTATAACGTTATTTACTATTACCTTATAACGTATAACGTTATGTAGCATTACGTTATAGCGTATAACGTTATATACAGTTACCATATAACGTATAACGTTATGTGGCATTACCATATAACGTATAACGTTATTTACTATTACCTTATAACGTATAACGTAATGTAGTATTACCATATAACGTATAACGTTATTTACTATTACCTTTTAACGTATAACGTTATGTAGCATTACGTTATAACGTATAACGTCATATAGCATTACGTTGTAACGTATAACGTTACATACTATTACCTTATAACGTTTAACGTTATGCAGCATTACGTTATAACGTATAACGTTATTTACTATTACCTTATAACGTATAACGTTATGTAGCATTACGTTATAGCGTATAACGTTATATACCGTTACCATATAACGTATAACGTTATGTAGCATTACCATATAGCGTATAACGTTATGTAGCATTACGTTATAACGTATAACGTTATTTACTATTACCTTATAACGTATAACGTTATGTAGCATTACGTTATAACGTATAACGTTATATACTGTTACGTTATAACGTATAACGTTACATACTGTTACGTTATAACGTATAACGTTATGAAGCATTACCATATAACGTTTAACGTTATGTAGCATTACGTTATAACGTATAACGTTATTTATTATTACCTTATAGCGTATAACGTTATGTAGCATTACGTTATAACGTATAACGTTGTATACTGTTACGTTATAACGTATAACGTTATGTAGCATTACCATATAAAGTATAACGTCATGTAGCATTACGTTGTAACGTATAACGTTATATACTATTACCTTATAATGTTTAACGTTATGTAGCATTACGTTATAACGTATAACGTTATATACTGTTACCATATAACGTATAACGTTATGTAGCATTACGTTATAACGTATAACGTTATATATTGTCACCATATAACGTATAACGTTATGTAGCATTATGTTATAACGTATAACGTTACATACTGTTACCATATAACGTATAACGTTATGTAGCATTACCATATAACGTATAACGTTATGTAGCATTACCTTATAATGTATAACGTTATGTAGCATTACGTTATAACGTATAACGTTATATACTGTTACCATATAACGTATAACGTTATGTAGCATTACTTTATAACGTATAACGTTATATACTGTTACCATATAACGTATAACGTTATGTAGCATTACCATATAACGTATAACGTTATGTAGCATTACCTTATAATGTATAACGTTATGTAGCATTACGTTATAACGTATAACGTTATATACTGTTACCATATAACGTATAACGTTATGTAGCATTACCATATAACGTATAACGTTATGTAGCATTACCTTATAATGTATAACGTTATGTAGCATTACGTTATAACGTATAACGTTATATACTGTTACCATATAACGTATAACGTTATGTAGCATTACGTTATAACGTATAACGTTACATACTGTTACCATATAACGTATAACGTTATGTAGCATTACCATATGACGTATAACGTTACGTAGCATTACCATACAATGTATAACGTTATGTAGCATTTCCTTATAACTTATAACGTTATACACTGTTACGTTATAACTTATAACGTTATGTAGCATTACCATATAACGTATAACGTTATGTAGCATTACCATATAACGTATAACGTTATGTAGCATTACGTTATAGCGTATAACGTTATATACTGTTACCATATAACGTATAACGTTATGTAGCATTACGTTCTAACGTATAACGTTATATACTGTTACGTTATAACGTGTAACGTTATATACTGTTACGTTATAACGTATAACGTTATGAAGCATTACCATATAACGTATAACGCTATGTAGCATTACGTTATAACGTATAACGTTACATACTGTTACCATATAACGTATAACGTTATGTAGCATTACCTTATATCGTATAACGTTATATACTATTACCTTATAACGTTTAACGTTATGTAGCATTACGTTATAACGTATAACGTTATTTATTGTTACCTTATAACGTATAACGTTATGTAGCATTACGTTATAACGTATAACGTTGTATACTGTTACGTTATAACGTATAACGTTATGTAGCATTACCATATAAGGTATAACGTCATGTAGCATTACGTTGTAACGTATCACGTTATATACTATTACCTTATAATGTTTAACGTTATGTAGCATTACGTTATAACGTATAACGTTATTTACTATTACCTGATAACGTATAACGTCATGTAGCATTACGTTATAACGTATAACGTTATTTACTATTACCTTATAATGTATAACGTTATGTAGCATTACGTTATAACGTATAACGTTATATACAGTTACCATATAACGTATAACGTTATGTGGCATTACCATATAACGTATAACGTTATTTACTATTACCTTATAACGTATAACGTAATGTAGTATTACCATATAACGTATAACGTTATTTACTATTACCTTTTAACGTATAACGTTATGTAGCATTACGTTATAACGTATAACGTCATATAGCATTACGTTGTAACGTATAACGTTATATACTATTACCTTATAACGTTTAACGTTATGTAGCATTACGTTATAACGTATAACGTTATTTACTATTACCTTATAACGTATAACGTTATGTAGCATTACGTTATAGCGTATAACGTTATATACCGTTACCATATAACGTATAACGTTATGTAGCATTACCATATAGCGTATAACGTTATGTAGCATTACGTTATAACGTATAACGTTATTTACTATTACCTTATAACGTATAACGTTATGTAGCATTACGTTATAACGTATAACGTTATATACTGTTACGTTATAACGTATAACGTTACATACTGTTACGTTATAACGTATAACGTTATGAAGCATTACCATATAACGTTTAACGTTATGTAGCATTACGTTATAACGTATAACGTTATTTATTATTACCTTATAACGTATAACGTTATGTAGCATTACGTTATAACGTATAACGTTGTATACTGTTACGTTATAACGTATAACGTTATGTAGCATTACCATATAAAGTATAACGTCATGTAGCATTACGTTGTAACGTATAACGTTATATACTATTACCTTATAATGTTTAACGTTATGTAGCATTACGTTATAACGTATAACGTTATATACTGTTACCATATAACGTATAACGTTATGTAGCATTACGTTATAACGTATAACGTTATATATTGTGACCATATAACGTATAACGTTATGTAGCATTATGTTATAACGTATAACGTTACATACTGTTACCATATAACGTATAACGTTATGTAGCATTACCATATAACGTATAACGTTATGTAGCATTACCTTATAATGTATAACGTTATGTAGCATTACGTTATAACGTATAACGTTATATACTGTTACCATATAACGTATAACGTTATGTAGCATTACTTTATAACGTATAACGTTATATACTGTTACCATATAACGTATAACGTTATGTAGCATTACCATATAACGTATAACGTTATGTAGCATTACCTTATAATGTATAACGTTTTGTAGCATTACGTTATAACGTATAACGTTATATACTGTTACCATATAACGTATAACGTTATGTAGCATTACCATATAACGTATAACGTTATGTAGCATTACCTTATAATGTATAACGTTATGTAGCATTACGTTATAACGTATAACGTTATATACTGTTACCATATAACGTATAACGTTATGTAGCATTACGTTATAACGTATAACGTTACATACTGTTACCATATAACGTATAACGTTATGTAGCATTACCATATGACGTATAACGTTACGTAGCATTACCATACAATGTATAACGTTATGTAGCATTTCCTTATAACTTATAACGTTATACACTGTTACGTTATAACTTATAACGTTATGTAGCATTACCATATAACGTATAACGTTATGTAGCATTACCATATAACGTATAACGTTATGTAGCATTACGTTATAGCGTATAACGTTATATACTGTTACCATATAACGTATAACGTTATGTAGCATTACGTTCTAACGTATAACGTTATATACTGTTACGTTATAACGTGTAACGTTATATACTGTTACGTTATAACGTATAACGTTATGAAGCATTACCATATAACGTATAACGCTATGTAGCATTACGTTATAACGTATAACGTTACATACTGTTACCATATAACGTATAACGTTATGTAGCATTACCTTATATCGTATAACGTTATATACTATTACCTTATAACGTTTAACGTTATGTAGCATTACGTTATAACGTATAACGTTATTTATTGTTACCTTATAACGTATAACGTTATGTAGCATTACGTTATAACGTATAACGTTGTATACTGTTACGTTATAACGTATAACGTTATGTAGCATTACCATATAAGGTATAACGTCATGTAGCATTACGTTGTAACGTATCACGTTATATACTATTACCTTATAATGTTTAACGTTATGTAGCATTACGTTATAACGTATAACGTTATTTACTATTACCTGATAACGTATAACGTCATGTACCATTACGTTATAACGTATAACGTTATATACTGTTACCATATAACGTATAACGTTATGTAGCATTACGTTATAACGTATAACGTTGTATACTGTTACGTTATAACGTATAACGTTATGTAGCATTACCATATAAAGTATAACGTCATGTAGCATTACGTTGTAACGTATAACGTTATATACTATTACCTTATAATGTTTAACGTTATGTAGCATTACGTTATAACGTATAACGTTATATACTGTTACCATATAACGTATAACGTTATGTAGCATTACGTTATAACGTATAACGTTACATACTGTTACCATATAACGTATAACGTTATGTAGCATTACCATATAATGTATAACGTTATGCAGCATTACGTTATAACGTATAACGTTATTTACTATTACCTTATAACGTATAACGTTATGTAGCATTACGTTCTAACGTATAACGTTATATACTGTTACGTTATAACGTGTAACGTTATATACTGTTACGTTATAACGTATAACGTTATGTAGCATTACCATATAACGTATAACGCTATGTAGCATTTCGTTATAACGTATAACGTTACATACTGTTACCATATAACGTATAACGTTATGTAGCATTACCTTATATCGTATAACGTTATATACTATTACCTTATAACGTTTAACGTTATGTAGCATTACGTTATAACGTATAACGTTATATACTGTTACCATATAACGTATAACGTTATGTAGCATTACGTTATAACGTATAACGTTGTATACTGTTACGTTATAACGTATAACGTTATGTAGCATTACCATATAAAGTATAACGTCATGTAGCATTACGTTGTAACGTATAACGTTATATACTATTACCTTATAATGTTTAACGTTATGTAGCATTACGTTATAACGTATAACGTTATATACTGTTACCATATAACGTATAACGTTATGTAGCATTACGCTGTAACGTATAACGTTATATACTATTACCTTATAATGTTTAACGTTATGTAGCATTACGTTATAACGTATAACGTTATATACCGTTACCATATAACGTATAACGTTATGTAGCATTACCATATAACGTATAACGTTATGTAGCATTACCTTATAATGTATAACGTTATGTAGCATTACGTTATAACGTATAACGTTATATACTGTTACCATATAACGTATAACGTTATGTAGCATTACGTTATAACGTATAACGTTACATACTGTTACCATATAACGTATAACGTTATGTAGCATTACCATATAACGTATAACGTTATGTAGCATTACCATACAATGTATAACGTTATGTAGCATTACCTTATAACGTATAACGTTATACACTGTTACGTTATAACTTATAACGTTATGTAGCATTACCATATAATGTATAACGTTATGTAGCATTACCATATCACGTATAACGTTATGTAGCATTACGTTATAGCGTATAACGTTATATACTGTTACCATATAACGTATAACGTTATGTAGCATTACGTTCTAACGTATAACGTTATATACTGTTACGTTATAACGTGTAACGTTATATACTGTTACGTTATAACGTATAACGTTATGAAGCATTACCATATAACGTATAACGCTATGTAGCATTACGTTATAACGTATAACGTTACATACTGTTACCATATAACGTATAACGTTATGTAGCATTACCATATAACGTATAACGTTATGTAGCATTACCATACAATGTATAACGTTATGTAGCATTACCTTATAACGTATAACGTTATTTACTATTACCTGATAACGTATAACGTCATGTAGCATTACGTTATAACGTATAACGTTATATACTGTTACCATATAACGTATAACGTTATGTAGCATTACGTTATAACGTATAACGTTGTATACTGTTACGTTATAACGTATAACGTTATGTAGCATTACCATATAAAGTATAACGTCATGTAGCATTACGTTGTAACGTATAACGTTATATACTATTACCTTATAATGTTTAACGTTATGTAGCATTACGTTATAACGTATAACGTTATATACTGTTACCATATAACGTATAACGTTATGTAGCATTACGTTATAACGTATAACGTCACATACTGTTACCATATAACGTATAACGTTATGTAGCATTACCATATAACGTATAACGTTATGTAGCATTACCATATAAAGTATAACGTCATGTAGCATTACGTTGTAACGTATAACGTTATATACTATTACCTTATAATGTTTAACGTTATGTAGCATTACGTTATAACGTATAACGTTATATACTGTTACCATATAACGTATAACGTTATGTAGCATTACGTTGTAACGTATAACGTTATATACTATTACCTTATAATGTTTAACGTTATGTAGCATTACGTTATAACGTATAACGTTATATACCGTTACCATATAACGTATAACGTTATGTAGCATTACCATATAACGTATAACGTTATGTAGCATTACCTTATAATGTATAACGTTATGTAGCATTACGTTATAACGTATAACGTTATATACTGTTACCATATAACGTATAACGTTATGTAGCATTACGTTATAACGTATAACGTTACATACTGTTACCATATAACGTATAACGTTATGTAGCATTACCATATAACGTATAACGTTATGTAGCATTACCATACAATGTATAACGTTATGTAGCATTACCTTATAACGTATAACGTTATACACTGTTACGTTATAACTTATAACGTTATGTAGCATTACCATATAACGTATAACGTTATGTAGCATTACCATATCACGTATAACGTTATGTAGCATTACGTTATAGCGTATAACGTTATATACTGTTACCATATAACGTATAACGTTATGTAGCATTACGTTCTAACGTATAACGTTATATACTGTTACGTTATAACGTGTAACGTTATATACTGTTACGTTATAACGTATAACGTTATGAAGCATTACCATATAACGTATAACGCTATGTAGCATTACGTTATAACGTATAACGTTACATACTGTTACCATATAACGTATAACGTTATGTAGCATTACCTTATATCGTATAACGTTATATACTATTACCTTATAACGTTTAACGTTATGTAGCATTACGTTATAACGTATAACGTTATTTATTATTACCTTATAACGTATAACGTTATGTAGCATTACGTTATAACGTATAACGTTGTATACTGTTACGTTATAACGTATAACGTTATGTAGCATTACCATATAAGGTATAACGTCATGTAGCATTACGTTGTAACGTATCACGTTATATACTATTACCTTATAATGTTTAACGTTATGTAGCATTACGTTATAACGTATAACGTTATTTACTATTACCTGATAACGTATAACGTCATGTACCATTACGTTATAACGTATAACGTTATATACTGTTACCATATAACGTATAACGTTATGTAGCATTACGTTATAACGTATAACGTTGTATACTGTTACGTTATAACGTATAACGTTATGTAGCATTACCATATAAAGTATAACGTCATGTAGCATTACGTTGTAACGTATAACGTTATATACTATTACCTTATAATGTTTAACGTTATGTAGCATTACGTTATAACGTATAACGTTATATACTGTTACCATATAACGTATAACGTTATGTAGCATTACGTTATAACGTATAACGTTACATACTGTTACCATATAACGTATAACGTTATGTAGCATTACCATATAATGTATAACGTTATGCAGCATTACGTTATAACGTATAACGTTATTTACTATTACCTTATAACGTATAACGTTATGTAGCATTACGTTCTAACGTATAACGTTATATACTGTTACGTTATAACGTGTAACGTTATATACTGTTACGTTATAACGTATAACGTTATGTAGCATTACCATATAACGTATAACGCTATGTAGCATTTCGTTATAACGTATAACGTTACATACTGTTACCATATAACGTATAACGTTATGTAGCATTACCTTATATCGTATAACGTTATATACTATTACCTTATAACGTTTAACGTTATGTAGCATTACGTTATAACGTATAACGTTATATACTGTTACCATATAACGTATAACGTTATGTAGCATTACGTTATAACGTATAACGTTGTATACTGTTACGTTATAACGTATAACGTTATGTAGCATTACCATATAAAGTATAACGTCATGTAGCATTACGTTGTAACGTATAACGTTATATACTATTACCTTATAATGTTTAACGTTATGTAGCATTACGTTATAACGTATAACGTTATATACTGTTACCATATAACGTATAACGTTATGTAGCATTACGCTGTAACGTATAACGTTATATACTATTACCTTATAATGTTTAACGTTATGTAGCATTACGTTATAACGTATAACGTTATATACCGTTACCATATAACGTATAACGTTATGTAGCATTACCATATAACGTATAACGTTATGTAGCATTACCTTATAATGTATAACGTTATGTAGCATTACGTTATAACGTATAACGTTATATACTGTTACCATATAACGTATAACGTTATGTAGCATTACGTTATAACGTATAACGTTACATACTGTTACCATATAACGTATAACGTTATGTAGCATTACCATATAACGTATAACGTTATGTAGCATTACCATACAATGTATAACGTTATGTAGCATTACCTTATAACGTATAACGTTATACACTGTTACGTTATAACTTATAACGTTATGTAGCATTACCATATAATGTATAACGTTATGTAGCATTACCATATCACGTATAACGTTATGTAGCATTACGTTATAGCGTATAACGTTATATACTGTTACCATATAACGTATAACGTTATGTAGCATTACGTTCTAACGTATAACGTTATATACTGTTACGTTATAACGTGTAACGTTATATACTGTTACGTTATAACGTATAACGTTATGAAGCATTACCATATAACGTATAACGCTATGTAGCATTACGTTATAACGTATAACGTTACATACTGTTACCATATAACGTATAACGTTATGTAGCATTACCATATAACGTATAACGTTATGTAGCATTACCATACAATGTATAACGTTATGTAGCATTACCTTATAACGTATAACGTTATTTACTATTACCTGATAACGTATAACGTCATGTAGCATTACGTTATAACGTATAACGTTATATACTGTTACCATATAACGTATAACGTTATGTAGCATTACGTTATAACGTATAACGTTGTATACTGTTACGTTATAACGTATAACGTTATGTAGCATTACCATATAAAGTATAACGTCATGTAGCATTACGTTGTAACGTATAACGTTATATACTATTACCTTATAATGTTTAACGTTATGTAGCATTACGTTATAACGTATAACGTTATATACTGTTACCATATAACGTATAACGTTATGTAGCATTACGTTATAACGTATAACGTCACATACTGTTACCATATAACGTATAACGTTATGTAGCATTACCATATAACGTATAACGTTATGTAGCATTACCATATAAAGTATAACGTCATGTAGCATTACGTTGTAACGTATAACGTTATATACTATTACCTTATAATGTTTAACGTTATGTAGCATTACGTTATAACGTATAACGTTATATACTGTTACCATATAACGTATAACGTTATGTAGCATTACGTTGTAACGTATAACGTTATATACTATTACCTTATAATGTTTAACGTTATGTAGCATTACGTTATAACGTATAACGTTATATACCGTTACCATATAACGTATAACGTTATGTAGCATTACCATATAACGTATAACGTTATGTAGCATTACCTTATAATGTATAACGTTATGTAGCATTACGTTATAACGTATAACGTTATATACTGTTACCATATAACGTATAACGTTATGTAGCATTACGTTATAACGTATAACGTTACATACTGTTACCATATAACGTATAACGTTATGTAGCATTACCATATAACGTATAACGTTATGTAGCATTACCATACAATGTATAACGTTATGTAGCATTACCATATAACGTATAACGTTATACACTGTTACGTTATAACTTATAACGTTATGTAGCATTACCATATAACGTATAACGTTATGTAGCATTACCATATCACGTATAACGTTATGTAGCATTACGTTATAGCGTATAACGTTATATACTGTTACCATATAACGTATAACGTTATGTAGCATTACGTTCTAACGTATAACGTTATATACTGTTACGTTATAACGTGTAACGTTATATACTGTTACGTTATAACGTATAACGTTATGAAGCATTACCATATAACGTATAACGCTATGTAGCATTACGTTATAACGTATAACGTTACATACTGTTACCATATAACGTATAACGTTATGTAGCATTACCTTATATCGTATAACGTTATATACTATTACCTTATAACGTTTAACGTTATGTAGCATTACGTTATAACGTATAACGTTATTTATTATTACCTTATAACGTATAACGTTATGTAGCATTACGTTATAACGTATAACGTTGTATACTGTTACGTTATAACGTATAACGTTATGTAGCATTACCATATAAGGTATAACGTCATGTAGCATTACGTTGTAACGTATCACGTTATATACTATTACCTTATAATGTTTAACGTTATGTAGCATTACGTTATAACGTATAACGTTATTTACTATTACCTGATAACGTATAACGTCATGTAGCATTACGTTATAACGTATAACGTTATATACTGTTACCATATAACGTATAACGTTATGTAGCATTACGTTATAACGTATAACGTTGTATACTGTTACGTTATAACGTATAACGTTATGTAGCATTACCATATAAAGTATAACGTCATGTAGCATTACGTTGTAACGTATAACGTTATATACTATTACCTTATAATGTTTAACGTTATGTAGCATTACGTTATAACGTATAACGTTATATACTGTTACCATATAACGTATAACGTTATGTAGCATTACGTTATAACGTATAACGTTACATACTGTTACCATATAACGTATAACGTTATGTAGCATTACCATATAACGTATAACGTTATGTAGCATTACCATACAATGTATAACGTTATGTAGCATTACCTTATAACGTATAACGTTATACACTGTTACGTTATAACTTATAACGTTATGTAGCATTACCATATAACGTATAACGTTATGTAGCATTACCATATCACGTATAACGTTATGTAGCATTACGTTATAGCGTATAACGTTATATACTGTTACCATATAACGTATAACGTTATGTAGCATTACGTTCTAACGTATAACGTTATATACTGTTACGTTATAACGTGTAATGTTATATACTGTTACGTTATAACGTATAACGTTATGAAGCATTACCATATAACGTATAACGCTATGTAGCATTACGCTATAACGTATAACGTTACATACTGTTACCATATAACGTATAACGTTATGTAGCATTACCTTATATCGTATAACGTTATATACTATTACCTTATAACGTTTAACGTTATGTAGCATTACGTTATAACGTATAACGTTATTTATTATTACCTTATAACGTATAACGTTATGTAGCATTACGTTATAACGTATAACGTTGTATACTGTTACGTTATAACGTATAACGTTATGTAGCATTACCATATAAGGTATAACGTCATGTAGCATTACGTTGTAACGTATCACGTTATATACTATTACCTTATAATGTTTAACGTTATGTAGCATTACGTTATAACGTATAACGTTATTTACTATTACCTGATAACGTATAACGTCATGTAGCATTACGTTATAACGTATAACGTTATATACTGTTAGCATATAACGTATAACGTTATGTAGCATTACGTTATAACGTATAACGTTGTATACTGTTACGTTATAACGTATAACGTTATGTAGCATTACCATATAAAGTATAACGTCATGTAGCATTACGTTGTAACGTATAACGTTATATACTATTACCTTATAATGTTTAACGTTATGTAGCATTACGTTATAACGTATAACGTTATATACTGTTACCATATAACGTATAACGTTATGTAGCATTACGTTATAACGTATAATGTCACATACTGTTACCATATAACGTATAACGTTATGTAGCATTACCATATAACGTATAACGTTATGTAGCATTACCATACAATGTATAACGTTATGTAGCATTACCTTATAACGTATAACGTTATACACTGTTACGTTATAACTTATAACGTTATGTAGCATTACGATATAACGTATAACGTTATGTAGCATTACCATATAACGTATAACGTTATGTAGCATTACGTTATAGCGTATAGCGTTATATACTGTTACCATATAACGTATAACGTTATGTAGCATTACCATATAATGTATAACGTTATGCAGCATTACGTTATAACGTATAACGTTATTTACTATTACCTTATAACGTATAACGTTATGTAGCATTACGTTCTAACGTATAACGTTATATACTGTTACGTTATAACGTGTAACGTTATATACTGTTACGTTATAACGTATAACGTTATGAAGCATTACCATATAACGTATAACGCTATGTAGCATTTCGTTATAACGTATAACGTTACATACTGTTACCATATAACGTATAACGTTATGTAGCATTACCTTATATCGTATAACGTTATATACTATTACCTTATAACGTTTAACGTTATGTAGCATTACGTTATAACGTATAACGTTATATACAGTTACCATATAACGTATCACGTTATGTAGCATTACGTTATAACGTATAACGTTGTATACTGTTACGTTATAACGTATAACGTTATGTAGCATTACCATATAAAGTATAACGTCATGTAGCATTACGTTGTAACGTATAACGTTATATACTATTACCTTATAATGTTTAACGTTATGTAGCATTACGTTATAACGTATAACGTTATATACTGTTACCATATAACGTATAACGTTATGTAGCATTACGTTGTAACGTATAACGTTATATACTATTACCTTATAATGTTTAACGTTATGTAGCATTACGTTATAACGTATAACGTTATATACTGTTACCATATAACGTATAACGTTATGTAGCATTACGTTATAACGTATAACGTTACATACTGTTACCATATAACGTATAACGTTATGTAGCATTACCATATAACGTATAACGTTATGTAGCATTACGTTATAACGTATAACGTTATATATTGTCACCATATAACGTATAACGTTATGTAGCATTACGTTATAACGTATAACGTTATATACTGTTACCATATAACGTATAACGTTATGTAGCATTACGTTATAACGTATAACGTTATATACTGTTACCATATAACGAATAACGTTATGTAGCATTACCATATAACGTATAACGTTATGTAGCATTACCTTATAATGTATAACGTTATGTAGCATTACGTTATAACGTATAACGTTATATACTGTTACCATATAACGTATAACGTTATGTAGCATTACCATATAACGTATAACGTTATGTAGCATTACCTTATAATGTATAACGTTATGTAGCATTACGTTAGAACGTATAACGTTATATACTGTTACCATATAACGTATAACGTTATGTAGCATTACGTTATAACGTATAACGTTACATACTGTTACCATATAACGTATAACGTTATGTAGCATTACGATATAACGTATAACGTGATGTAGCATTACCATACAATGTATAACGTTATGTAGCATTACCTTATAACGTATAACGTTATACACTGTTACGTTATAACTTATAACGTTATGTAGCATTACCATATAACGCATAACGTTATGTAGCATTACCATATAACGTATAACGTTATGTAGCATTACGTTATAGCGTATAACGTTATGTAGCATTACCTTATAACGTATAACGTTATATACTGTTATGTTATAACGTATAACGTTATGTAGCATTACCATATAATGTATAACGTTATGTAGCATTACGTTATAACGTATAACGTTATGTAGCATTACCATATAACATATAACGCTATGTAGCATTACGTTATAACGTATAACTTTACATACTGTTACCATATAACGTATAACGTTATGTAGCATTACCTTATATCGTATAACGTTATATACTATTACCTTATAACGTTTAACGTTATGTAGCATTACGTCATAACGTACAACGTTATTTATTATTACCTTATAACGTACAACGTTATGTAGCATTACGTTATAACGTATAACGTTGTATACTGTTACGTTATAACGTATAACGTTATGTAGCATTACCATATAACGTATAACGTCATATAGCATTACGTTGTAACGTATAACGTTACGTACTATTACCTTATAACGTTTAACGTTATGTAGCATTACGTTATAACGTATAACGTTATTTACTATTACCTTATAATGTATAACGTTATGTAGCATTACGTTATAACGTATAACGTTATATACAGTTACCATATAACGTATAACGTTATGTGGCATTACCATATAACGTATAACGTTATTTACTATTACCTTATAACGTATAACGTAATGTAGTATTACCATATAACGTATAACGTTATTTACTATTACCTTTTAACGTATAACGTTATGTAGCATTACGTTATAACGTATAACGTCATATAGCATTACGTTGTAACGTATAACGTTACATACTATTACCTTATAACGTTTAACGTTATGTAGCATTACGTTATAACGTATAACGTTATTTACTATTACCTTATAACGTATAACGTTATGTAGCATTACGTTATAGCGTATAACGTTATATACCGTTACCATATAACGTATAACGTTATGTAGCATTACCATATAGCGTATAACGTTATGTAGCATTACGTTATAACGTATAACGTTATTTACTATTACCTTATAACGTATAACGTTATGTAGCATTACGTTATAACGTATAACGTTATATACTGTTACGTTATAACGTATAACGTTACATACTGTTACGTTATAACGTATAACGTTATGAAGCATTACCATATAACGTTTAACGTTATGTAGCATTACGTTATAACGTATAACGTTATTTATTATTACCTTATAACGTATAACGTTATGTAGCATTACGTTATAACGTATAACGTTGTATACTGTTACGTTATAACGTATATCGTTATGTAGCATTACCATATAAAGTATAACGTCATGTAGCATTACGTTGTAACGTATAACGTTATATACTATTACCTTATAATGTTTAACGTTATGTAGCATTACGTTATAACGTATAACGTTATATACTGTTACCATATAACGTATAACGTTATGTAGCATTACCATATAACGTATAACGTTATGTAGCATTACCTTATAATGTATAACGTTATGTAGCATTACGTTATAACGTATAACGTTATATACTGTTACCATATAACGTATAACGTTATGTAGCATTACCATATAACGTATAACGTTATGTAGCATTACCTTATAATGTATAACGTTATGTAGCATTACGTTATAACGTATAACGTTATATACTGTTACCATATAACGTATAACGTTATGTAGCATTACGTTATAACGTATAACGTTACATACTGTTACCATATAACGTATAACGTTATGTAGCATTACCATATGACGTATAACGTTACGTAGCATTACCATACAATGTATAACGTTATGTAGCATTTCCTTATAACTTATAACGTTATACACTGTTACGTTATAACTTATAACGTTATGTAGCATTACCATATAACGTATAACGTTATGTAGCATTACCATATAACGTATAACGTTATGTAGCATTACGTTATAGCGTATAACGTTACATACTGTTACCATATAACGTATAACGTTATGTAGCATTACGTTCTAACGTATAACGTTATATACTGTTACGTTATAACGTGTAACGTTATATACTGTTACGTTATAACGTGTAACGTTATATACTGTTACGTTATAACGTATAACGTTATGAAGCATTACCATATAACGTATAACGCTATGTAGCATTACGTTATAACGTATAACGTTACATACTGTTACCATATAACGTATAACGTTATGTAGCATTACCTTATATCGTATAACGTTATATACTATTACCTTATAACGTTTAACGTTATGTAGCATTATGTTATAACGTATAACGTTATTTATTGTTACCTTATAACGTATAACGTTATGTAGCATTACGTTATAACGTATAACGTTGTATACTGTTACGTTATAACGTATAACGTTATGTAGCATTACCATATAAGGTATAACGTCATGTAGCATTACGTTGTAACGTATCACGTTATATACTATTACCTTATAATGTTTAACGTTATGTAGCATTACGTTATAACGTATAACGTTATTTACTATTACCTGATAACGTATAACGTCATGTAGCATTACGTTATAACGTATAACGTTATATACTGTTACCATATAACGTATAACGTTATGTAGCATTACGTTATAACGTATAACGTTGTATACTGTTACGTTATAACGTATAACGTTATGTAGCATTACCATATAAAGTATAACGTCATGTAGCATTACGTTGTAACGTATAACGTTATATACTATTACCTTATAATGTTTAACGTTATGTAGCATTACGTTATAACGTATAACGTTATATACTGTTACCATATAACGTATAACGTTATGTAGCATTACGTTATAACGTATAACGTTACATACTGTTACCATATAACGTATAACGTTATGTAGCATTACCATATAACGTATAACGTTATGTAGCATTACCATACAATGTATAACGTTATGTAGCATTACCATATAACGTATAACGTTATGTAGCATTACCATATAACGTATAACGTTATGTAGCATTACGTTATAGCGTATAACGTTATATACTGTTACCATATAACGTATAACGTTATGTAGCATTACCATATAATGTATAACGTTATGCAGCATTACGTTATAACGTATAACGTTATTTACTATTACCTTATAACGTATAACGTTATGTAGCATTACGTTCTAACGTATAACGTTATATACTGTTACGTTATAACGTGTAACGTTATATACTGTTACGTTATAACGTATAACGTTATGAAGCATCACCATATAACGTATAACGCTATGTAGCATTACGTTATAACGTATAACGTTACATACTGTTACCATATAACGTATAACGTTATGTAGCATTACCTTATATCGTATAACGTTATATACTATTACCTTATAACGTTTAACGTTATGTAGCATTACGTTATAACGTATAACGTTATATACTGTTACCATATAACGTATAACGTTATGTAGCATTACGTTATAACGTATAACGTTGTATACTGTTACGTTATAACGTATAACGTTATGTAGCATTACCATATAAAGTATAACGTCATGTAGCATTACGTTGTAACGTATAACGTTATATACTATTACCTTATAATGTTTAACGTTATGTAGCATAACGTTATAACGTATAACGTTATATACTGTTACCATATAACGTATAACGTTATGTAGCATTACGTTGTAACGTATAACGTTATATACTATTACCTTATAATGTTTAACGTTATGTAGCATTACGTTATAACGTATAACGTTATATACTGTTACCATATAACGTATAACGTTATGTAGCATTACGTTATAACGTATAACGTTATATATTGTCACCATATAACGTATAACGTTATGTAGCATTACGTTATAACGTATAACGTTATATACTGTTACCATATAACGTATAACGTTATGTAGCATTACGTTATAACGTATAACGTTATATACTGTTACCATATAACGAATAACGTTATGTAGCATTACCATATAACGTATAACGTTATGTAGCATTACCTTATAATGTATAACGTTATGTAGCATTACGTTATAACGTATAACGTTATATACTGTTACCATATAACGTATAACGTTATGTAGCATTACCATATAACGTATAACGTTATGTAGCATTACCTTATAATGTATAACGTTATGTAGCATTACGTTATAACGTATAACGTTATATACTGTTACCATATAACGTATAACGTTATGTAGCATTACGTTATAACGTATAACGTTACATAATGTTACCATATAACGTATAACGTTATGTAGCATTACCATATAACGTATAACGTTATGTAGCATTACCATACAATGTATAACGTTATGTAGCATTACCTTATAACGTATAACGTTATACACTGTTACGTTATAACTTATAACGTTATGTAGCATTACCATATAACGTATAACGTTATGTAGCATTACCATATAACGTATAACGTTATGTAGCATTACGTTATAGCGTATAACGTTATGTAGCATTACCTTATAACGTATAACGTTATATACTGTTACGTTATAACGTATAACGTTATGTAGCATTACCATATAATGTATAACGTTATGTACTGTTACGTTATAACGTATAACGTTATGAAGCATTACCATATAACGTATAACGCTATGTAGCATTACGTTATAACGTATAACGTTACATACTATTTCCTTATAACGTTTAACGTTATGTAGCACTACGTTATAACGTATAACGTTATTTATTATTACCTTATAACGTATAACGTTATGTAGCATTACGTTATAACGTATAACGTTGTATACTGTTACGTTATAACGTATAACGTTATGTAGCATTACCATATAAGGTATAACGTCATGTAGCATTACGTTGTAACGTATCACGTTATATACTATTACCTTATAATGTTTAACGTTATGTAGCATTACGTTATAACGTATAACGTTATTTACTATTACCTGATAACGTATAACGTTATGTAGCATTACCATATAACGTATAACGTTATTTACTATTACCTTATAACGTATAACGTTATGTAGTATTACGTTATAACGTATAACGTTATATACAGTTACCATATAATGTATAACGTTATGTAGCATTACCATATAATGTATAACGTTATGTACCATTACCATATAACGTATAACATTATGTAGCATTACGTTATAACGTATAACGTTACATACTGTTACCATAAAACGTATAACGTTATGTAGCATTACCATATAATGTATAACGTTATGTAGCATTACCTTATAACGTATAACGTTATATACTGTTACGTTATAACGTATAACGTTATGTAGCATTACCATATAACGTATAACGTTATGTAGCATTACCATATAACGTATAACGTTATATAGCATTACCATATAACGTATAACGTTATGTAGCATTACGTTATAGCGTATAACGTTATATACCGTTACCATATAACGTATAACGTTATGTAGCATTACCATATAGCGTATAACGTTATGTAGCATTACGTTATAACGTATAACGTTATTTACTATTACCTTATAACGTATAACGTTATGTAGCATTACGTTATAACGTATAACGTTATATACTGCTACCATATAACGTATAACGTTATGCAGCATTACCATATAATGTATAACGTCATGTAGCATCACCATATGACGTATAACGTTATGTAGCAATACCTTATATCGTATAACGTTATATACTATTACCTTATAACGTTTAACGTTATGTAGCATTACGTTATAACGTATAACGTTATTTATTATTACCTTATAACGTATAACGTTATGTAGCATTACGTTATAACGTATAACGTTATGTAGCAATACCATATAATGTATAACGTTATGTAGCATTACCTTGTAACGCGTAACGTTATACACTGTTACGTTATAACGTATAACGTTATGTAGCATTACCATATAACGTATAACGTTATGTAGCATTACGTTATAGCGTATAACGGTATATACTGTTACCATATAACGTATAACGTTATGTAGCATTACCATATAATGTATAACGTTATGCAGCATTACGTTATAACGTATAACGTTATTTACTATTACCTTATAACGTATAACGTTATGTAGCATTACGTTATAACGTATAACGTTATATACTGTTACGTTATAACGTATAACGTTATATACTGTTACGTTATAACGTATAACGTTATATACTGTTACGTTATAACGTATAACGTTATGAAGCATTACCATATAACGTATAACGCTATGTAGCATTACGTTATAACGTATAACGTTACATACTGTTACCATATAACGTATAACGTTATGTAGCATTACCTTATATCGTATAACGTTATATACTATTACCTTATGACGTTTAACGTTTTGTAGCATTACGTTATAACGTATAACGTTATTTATTATTACCTTATAACGTATAACGTTATGTAGCATTACGTTATAACGTATCACGTTGTATACTGTTACGTTATAACGTATAACGTTATGTAGCATTACCATATAACGTATAACGTCATGTAGCATTACGTTGTAACGTATCACGTTATATACTATTTCCTTATAATGTATAACGTTATGTAGCATTACGTTATAACGTATAACGTTATTTACTATTACCTGATAACGTATAACGTCATGTAGCATTCCGTTATAACGTATAACGTTATATACTGTTACCATATAACGTATAACGTTATGTAGCATTACGTTATAACGTATAACGTTATATACTGTTACCATATATCGTATAACGTTATGTAGCATTACCATATAACGTATAACGTTATGTAGCATTACCTTATAATGTATAACGTTGTGTAGCATTACGTTATAACGTATAACGTTATTTACTATTACCTGATAACGTATAACGTCATGTAGCATTACGTTATAACGTATAACGTCATGTAGCATTACGTTGTAACGTATAACGTTATATACTATTACCTTATAACGTTTAACGTTATGTAGCATTACGTTATAACGTATAACGTTATTTACTATTACCTTATAATGTAAAACGTTATGTAGCATTACGTTATAACGTATAACGTTATATACTGTTACCATATAACGTATAACGTTATGTAGCATTACCATATAACGTATAACGTTATGTAGTATTACCATATAACGTATAAGGTTATGTAGCATTACCATAAAACGTATAACGTTATTTACTATTACCTTATAACGTATAACGTTATGTAGCATTACGTTATAACGTATAACGTTATATACTGTTACGTTATAACGTATAACGTTATGTAGCATTACCATATAACGTATAACGCTATGAAGCATTACGTTATATCGTATAACGTTATATACTGTTACCATATAACGTATAACGTTATGTGGCATTACGTTATAACGTATAACGTTATTTACTATTACCTTATAACGTATAACATTATGTAGCATTACGTTATAAGGTATAACGTTATATACTGTTACCATATAACGTATAACGTTATGTAGCATTACCATATATTGTATAACGTTATGTAGCATTACCTTATAACGTATAACGTTATATACTGTTACGTTATAACGTATAACGTTATGTAGCATTACCATATCACGTATAACGTTATGTAGCATTACGTTATAACGTATAACGTTACATACTGTTACCATATAACGTATAACGTTATGTAGCATTACCTTATATCGTATAACGTTATATACTATTACCTTATAACGTATAACGTTATGTAGCATTACGTTATAACGTATAACGTTATGTAGTATTACGTTATAGCGTATAACGTTATATACTGTTACCATATAACCTATAACGTCATGTAGCATTACCATATGACGTATAACGTTATGTAGCATTACGTTATAACGTATAACGTTATGTACCATTACCATATAACGTATAACATTATGTAGCATTACGTTATAACGTATAACGTTATATACTGTTACCATATAACGTATAACGTTATGTAGCATTACCATATAATGTATAACGTTATGTAGCATTACCTTATAACGTATAACGTTTTATACTGTTACGTTATAACGTATAACGTTATGTAGCATTACCATATAACGTATAACGTTATGTAGCATTACCATACAACGTATAACGTTATGTAGCATTACGTTATAGCGTATAACGTTATATACTGTTACCATATAACGTATAACGTCATGTAGCATTACCATATGACGTATAACGTTATGTAGCATTACGTTATAACGTATAACGTTATTCACTATTATCTTATAACGTATAACGTTATGTAGCATTACGTTATAACGTATAACGTTATATACTGTTACGTTATAACGTATAACGTTATGTAGCATTACCATATAACATATAACGCTATGTAGCATTACGTTATAACGTATAACGTTACATACTGTTACCATATAACGTATAACGTTATGCAGCATTGCGCTATAACGTATAACGTTATATACTGTTACCATATAACGTATAACGTTATGTAGCATTACGTTATAACGTATAGTGTTATTTACTATTACCTTATAACGAATAACGTTATGTAGCATTACGTTATAACGTATAACGCTATATACTGTTACGTTATAACGTATAACGTTATATACTGTTACGTTATAACGTATAACGTTATGTAGCATTACCATATAACGTATAACGCTATGAAGCATTACGTTATATCGTATAACGTTATATACTGTTACCATATAACGTATAACGTTATGTGGCATTACGTTATAACATATAACGTTATTTACTATTACCTTATAACGTATAACATTATGTAGCATTACGTTATAACGTATAACGTTATATACTGTTACCAAATAACGTATAACGTTATGTAGCATTACCATATATTGTATAACGATATGTAGCATTACCTTATAACGTATAACGTTATATACTGTTACGTTATAACGTATAACGTTATGTAGCATTACCATATCACGTATAACGTTATGTAGCATTACGTTATAACGTATAACGTTACATACTGTTACCATATAACGTATAACGTTATGTAGCATTACCTTATATCGTATAACGTTATATACTATTACCTTATAACGTATAACGTTATGTAGCATTACGTTATAACGTATAACGTTATGTAGTATTACGTTATATCGTATAACGTTATATACTGTTACCATATAACCTATAACGTCATGTAGCATTACCATATGACGTATAACGTTATGTAGCATTACGTTATAACGTATAACGTTATGTACCATTACCATATAACGTATAACATTATGTAGCATTACGTTATAACGTATAACGTTATATACTGTTATCATATAACGTATAACGTTATGTAGCATTACCATATAATGTATAACGTTATGTAGCATTACCTTATAACGTATAACGTTTTATACTGTTACGTTATAACGTATAACGTTATGTAGCATTACCATATAACGTATAACGTTATGTAGCATTACCATACAACGTATAACGTTATGTAGCATTACGTTATAGCGTATAACGTTATATACTGTTACCATATAACGTATAACGTCATGTAGCATTACCATATGACGTATAACGTTATGTAGCATTACGTTATAACGTATAACGTTATTCACTATTATCTTATAACGTATAGCGTTATGTAGCATTACGTTATAACGTATAACGTTATGTAGCATTACCATATAACATATAACGCTATGTAGCATTACGTTATAACGTATAACGTTACATACTGTTACCATATAACGTATAACGTTATGCAGCATTGCGCTATAACGTATAACGTTATATACTGTTACCATATAACGTATAACGTTATGTAGCATTACGTTATAACGTATAGTGTTATTTACTATTACCTTATAACGAATAACGTTATGTAGCATTACGTTATAACGTATAACGCTATATACTGTTACGTTATAACGTATAACGTTATATACTGTTACGTTATAACGTATAACGTTATGTAGCATTACCATATAACGTATAACGCTATGAAGCATTACGTTATATCGTATAACGTTATATACTGTTACCATATAACGTATAACGTTATGTGGCATTACGTTATAACATATAACGTTATTTACTATTACCTTATAACGTATAACATTATGTAGCATTACGTTATAACGTATAACGTTATATACTGTTACCATATAACGTATAACGTTATGTAGCATTACCATATATTGTATAACGATATGTAGCATTACCTTATAACGTATAACGTTATATACTGTTACGTTATAACGTATAACGTTATGTAGCATTACCATATCACGTATAACGTTATGTAGCATTACGTTATAACGTATAACGTTACATACTGTTACCATATAACGTATAACGTTATGTAGCATTACGTTATAACGTATAGTGTTATTTACTATTACCTTATAACGAATAACGTTATTTACTATTACCTTATAACGTATAACGTTATACACTGTTACGTTATAACTTATAACGTCATGTAGCATTACCATATAACGTATAACGTTATGTAGCATTACCATATAACGTATAACGTTATGTAGCATTACGTTATAGCGTATAACATTATGTAGCATTACCTTATAACGTATAACGTTATATACTGTTACGTTATAACGTATAACGTTATGTAGCATTACCATATAATGTATAACGTTATGTACTGTTACGTTATAACGTATAACGTTATGAAGCATTACCATATAACGTATGACGCTATGTAGCATTACGTTATAACGTATAACGTTACATACTGTTACCATATAACGTATAACGTTATGTAGCATTACCTTATATCGTATAACGTTATATACTATTTCCTTATAACGTTTAACGTTATGTAGCATTACGTTATAACGTATAACGTTATTTATTATTACCTTATAACGTATAACGTTATGTAGCATTACCATATAAGGTATAACGTCATGTAGCATTACGTTGTAACGTATCACGTTATATACTACTACCTTATAATGTTTAACGTTATGTAGCATTACGTTATAACGTATAACGTTATTTACTATTACCTGATAACGTATAACGTCATGTAGCATTACGTTATAACGTATAACGTTATATACTGTTACCATATAACGTATAACGTTATGTAGCATTACGTTATAACGTATAACGTTATATACTGTTACCATATAACGTATAACGTTATGTAGCATTACGTTATAACGTATAACGTTATATACAGTTACCATATAATGTATAACGTTATGTAGCATTACCATATAATGTATAACGTTATGTACCATTACCATATAACGTATAACATTATGTAGCATTACGTTATAGCGTATAACGTTATGTAGCATTACCTTATAACGTATAACGTTATATACTGTTACGTTATAACGTATAACGTTATGTAGCATTACCATATAATGTATAACGTTATGTACTGTTACGTTATAACGTATAACGTTATGAAGCATTACCATATAACGTATAACGCTATGTAGCATTACGTTATAACGTATAACGTTACATACTGTTACCATATAACGTATAACGTTATGTAGCATTACCTTATATCGTATAACGTTATATACTATTTCCTTATAACGTTTAACGTTATGTAGCATTACGTTATAACGTATAACGTTATTTATTACTACCTTATAACGTATAGCGTTATGTAGCATTACGTTATAACGTATAACGTTGTATACTGTTACGTTATAACGTATAACGTTATGTAGCATTACCATATAAGGTATAACGTCATGTAGCATTACGTTGTAACGTATCACGTTATATACTATTACCTTATAATGTTTAACGTTATGTAGCATTACGTTATAACGTATAACGTTATTTACTATTACCTGATAACGTATAACGTCATGTAGCATTACGTTATAACGTATAACGTTATATACTGTTACCATATAACGTATAACGTTATGTAGCATTACCATATAACGTATAACGTTATGTAGCATTACCATATAACGTATAAGGTTATGTAGCATTACCATATAACGTATAACGTTATATATTGTTACCATATAACGTATAACGTTATGTAGCATTACGTTATAACGTATAACGTTATATACTGTTACCATAAAACGTATAACGTTATGTAGCATTACCATATAATGTATAACGTTATGTAGCATTACCTTATAACGTATAACGTTATATACTGTTACGTTATAACGTATAACGTTATGTAGCATTACCATGTAACGTATAACGTTATGTAGCATTACCATATAACGTATAACGTTATGCAGCATTACCAGATAACGTATAACGTTATGTAGCATTACGTTATAGCGTATAACGTTATATACCGTTACCATATAACGTATAACGTTATGTAGCATTACCATATAATGTATAACGTCATGTAGCATCACCATATGACGTATAACGTTATGTAGCAATACCTTATAACGTATAACGTTATTTATTATTACCTTATAACGTATAACGTTATGTAGCATTACGTTATAACGTATAACGTTGTATACTGTTACGTTATAACGTATAACGTTACGTAGCATTACCATATAAAGTATAACGTCATGTAGCATTACGTTGTAACGTATGACGTTATATACTATTACCTTATAATGTTTAACGTTATGTAGCATTACGTTATAACGTATAACGTTATATACTGTTACCATATAACGTATAACGTTATGTAGCATTACGTTATAACGTATAACGTTATATATTGTCACCATATAACGTATAACGTTATGTAGCATTATGTTATAACGTATAACGTTACATACTATTACCATATAACGTATAACGTTATGTAGTATTACCATATAACGTATAACGTTATGTAGCATTACCATATAACGTATAACGTTATGTAGCATTACGTTATAGCGTGTAACGTTATATACTGTTACCATATAACGTATAACGTTATGTAGCATTACCATATAATGTATAACGTTATGCAGCATTACGTTATAACGTATAACGTTATTTACTATTACCTTATAACGTATAACGTTATGTAGCATTACGTTCTAACGTATAACGTTATATACTGTTACGTTATAACGTGTAACGTTATATACTGTTACGTTATAACGTATAACGTTATGAAGCATTACCATATAACGTATAACGCTATGTAGCATTACGTTATAACGTATAACGTTACATACTGTTACCATATAACGTATAACGTTATGTAGCATTACCTTATATCGTATAACGTTATATACTATTACCTTATAACGTTTAACGTTATGTAGCATTACGTTATAACGTATAACGTTATTTATTATTACCTTATAACGTATAACGTTATGTAGCATTACGTTATAACGTATAACGTTGTATACTGTTACGTTATAACGTATAACGTTATGTAGCATTACCATATAAGGTATAACGTCATGTAGCATTACGTTGTAACGTATCACGTTATATACTATTACCTTATAATGTTTAACGTTATGTAGCATTACGTTATAACGTATAACGTTATTTACTATTACCTGATAACGTATAACGTCATGTAGCATTACGTTATAACGTATAACGTTATATACTGTTACCATATAACGTATAACGTTATGTGGCATTACCATATAACGTATAACGTTGTTTACTATTACCTTATAACGTATAACGTTATGTAGTACTACCATATAACGTATAACGTTATTTACTATTACCGTATAACGTATAACGTTATGTAGCATTACGTTATAACGTATAACGTCATATAGCATTACGTTGTAACGTATAACGTTACATACTATTACCTTATAACGTTTAACGTTATGTAGCATTACGTTATAACGTATAACGTTATTTACTATTACCTTATAACGTATAACGTTATGTAGGATTACGTTATAGCGTATAACGTTATATACCGTTACCATATAACGTATAACGTTATGTAGCATTACCATATAGCGTATAACGTTATGTAGCATTACGTTATAACGTATAACGTTATTTACTATTACCTTATAACGTATAACGTTATGTAGCATTACGTTATAACGTATAACGTTATATACTGTTACGTTATAACGTATAACGTTACATACTGTTACGTTATAACGTATAACGTTATGAAGCATTACCATATAACGTTTAACGTTATGTAGCATTACTTTATAACGTATAACGTTATTTACTATTACCTTATAACGTATAACGTTATGTAGCATTACGTTATAGCGTGTAACGTTATATACTGTTACCATATAACGTATAACGTTATGTAGCATTACCATATAATGTATAACGTTATGCAGCATTACGTTATAACGTATAACGTTATTTACTATTACCTTATAACGTATAACGTTATGTAGCATTACGTTCTAACGTATAACGTTATATACTGTTACGTTATAACGTGTAACGTTATATACTGTTACGTTATAACGTATAACGTTATGAAGCATTACCATATAACGTATAACGCTATGTAGCATTACGTTATAACGTATAACGTTACATACTGTTACCATATAACGTATAACGTTATGTAGCATTACCTTATATCGTATAACGTTATATACTATTACCTTATAACGTTTAACGTTATGTAGCATTACGTTATAACGTATAACGTTATTTATTATTACCTTATAACGTGTAACGTTATGCCGCATTACGTTATAACGTATAACGTTGTATACTGTTACGTTATAACGTATAACGTTATGTAGCATTACCATATAAGGTATAACGTCATGTAGCATTACGTTGTAACGTATCACGTTATATACTATTACCTTATAATGTTTAACGTTATGTAGCATTACGTTATAACGTATAACGTTATTTACTATTACCTTATAACGTATAACGTTATGTAGCATTACGTTATAGCGTATAACGTTATATACCGTTACCATATAACGTATAACGTTATGTAGCATTACCATATAGCGTATAACGTTATGTAGCATTACGTTATAACGTATAACGTTATTTACTATTACCTTATAACGTATAACGTTATGTAGCATTACGTTATAACGTATAACGTTATATACTGTTACGTTATAACGTATAACGTTACATACTGTTACGTTATAACGTATAACGTTATGAAGCATTACCATATAACGTTTAACGTTATGTAGCATTACGTTATAACGTATAACGTTATTTATTATTACCTTATAACGTATAACGTTATGTAGCATTACGTTATAACGTATAACGTTGTATACTGTTACGTTATAACGTATAACGTTATGTAGCATTACCATATAAAGTATAACGTCATGTAGCATTACGTTGTAACGTATAACGTTATATACTATTACCTTATAATGTTTAACGTTGTGTAGCATTACGTTATAACGTATAACGTTATATACTGTTACCATATAACGTATAACGTTATGTAGCATTACATTATAAGGTATAACGTTATATATTGTCACCATATAACGTATAACGTTATGTAGCATTATGTTATAACGTATAACGTTACATACTGTTACCATATAACGTATAACGTTATGTAGCATTACCATATAACGTATAACGTTATGTAGCATTACCTTATAATGTATAACGTTATGTAGCATTACGTTATAACGTATAACGTTATATACTGTTACCATATAACGTATAACGTTATGTAGCATTACTTTATAACGTATAACGTTATATACTGTTACCATATAACGTATAACGTTATGTAGCATTACCATATAACGTATAACGTTATGTGGCATTACCTTATAATGTATAACGTTATGTAGCATTACGTTATAACGTATAACGTTATATACTGTTACCATATAACGTATAACGTTATGTAGCATTACGTTATAACGTATAACGTTACATACTGTTACCATATAACGTATAACGTTATGTAGCATTACCATATAACGTATAACGTTATGTAGCATTACCATACAATGTATAACGTTATGTAGCATTACCTTATAACGTATAACGTTATACACTGTTACGTTATAACTTATAACATTATGTAGCATTACCATATAACGTATAACGTTATGTAGCATTACCATATAACGTATAACGTTATGTAGCATTACGTTATAGCGTATAACTTTATATACTGTTACCATATAACGTATAACGTTATGTAGCATTACCATATAATGTATAACGTTATGCAGCATTACGTTATAACGTATAACGTTATTTACTATTACCTCATAACGTATAACGTTATGTAGCATTACGTTCTAACGTATAACGTTATATACTGTTACGTTATAACGTGTAACGTTATATACTGTTACGTTATAACGTATAACGTTATGAAGCATTACCATATAACGTATAACGCTATGTAGCATTACGTTATAACGTATAACGTTATAAACTATTACCTTATAATGTTTAACGTTATGTAGCATTACGTTATAACGTATAACGTTATTTACTATTACCTGATAACGTATAACGTCATGTAGCATTACGTTATAACGTATAACGTTATATACTGTTACCATATAACGTATAACGTTATGTAGCATTACGTTATAACGTATAACGTTGTATACTGTTACGTTATAACGTATAACGTTATGTAGCATTACCATATAAAGTATAACGTCATGTAGCATTACGTTGTAACGTATAACGTTATATACTATTACCTTATAATGTTTAACGTTATGTAGCATTACGTTATAACGTATAACGTTGTATACTGTTACGTTATAACGTATAACGTTATGTAGCATTACCATATAAGGTATAACGTCATGTAGCATTACGTTGTAACGTATCACGTTATAAACTATTACCTTATAATGTTTAACGTTATGTAGCATTACGTTATAACGTATAACGTTATTTACTATTACCTGATAACGTATAACGTCATGTAGCATTACGTTATAACGTATAACGTTATATACTGTTCCCATATAACGTATAACGTTATGTAGCATTACGTTATAACGTATAACGTTGTATACTGTTACGTTATAACGTATAACGTTATGTAGCATTACCATATAAAGTATAACGTCATGTAGCATTACGTTGTAACGTATAACGTTATATACTATTACCTTATAATGTTTAACGTTATGTAGCATTACGTTATAACGTATAACGTTATATACTGTTACCATATAACGTATAACGTTATGTAGCATTACGTTGTAACGTATAACGTTATATACTATTACCTTATAATGTTTAACGTTATGTAGCATTACGTTATAACGTATAACGTTATATACTGTTACCATATAACGTAGAACGTTATGTAGCATTACGTTATAACGTATAACGTTATATATTGTCACCATATAACGTATAACGTTATGTAGCATTACGTTATAACGTATAACGTTATATACTGTTACCATATAACGTATAACGTTATGTAGCATTACGTTATAACGTATAACGTTATATACTGTTACCATATAACGAATAACGTTATGTAGCATTACCATATAACGTATAACGTTATGTAGCATTACCTTATAATGTATAACGTTATGTAGCATTACGTTATAACGTATAACGTTATATACTGTTACCATATAACGTATAACGTTATGTAGCATTACGTTGTAACGTATAACGTTATATACTATTACCTTATAATGTTTAACGTTATGTAGCATTACGTTATAACGTATAACGTTATATACTGTTACCATATAACGTATAACGTTATGTAGCATTACGTTATAACGTATAACGTTATATATTGTCACCATATAACGTATAACGTTATGTAGCATTACGTTATAACGTATAACGTTATATACTGTTACCATATAACGTATAACGTTATGTAGCATTACGTTATAACGTATAACGTTATATACTGTTACCATATAACGAATAACGTTATGTAGCATTACCATATAACGTATAACGTTATGTAGCATTACCTTATAATGTATAACGTTATGTAGCATTACGTTATAACGTATAACGTTATATACTGTTACCATATAACGTATAACGTTATGTAGCATTACGTTGTAACGTATAACGTTATATACTATTACCTTATAATGTTTAACGTTATGTAGCATTACGTTATAACGTATAACGTTATATACTGTTACCATATAACGTATAACGTTATGTAGCATTACGTTATAACGTATAACGTTATATATTGTCACCATATAACGTATAACGTTATGTAGCATTACGTTATAACGTATAACGTTATATACTGTTACCATATAACGTATAACGTTATGTAGCATAACGTTATAACGTATAACGTTATATACTGTTACCATATAACGAATAACGTTATGTAGCATTACCATATAACGTATAACGTTATGTAGCATTACCTTATAATGTATAACGTTATGTAGCATTACGTTATAACGTATAACGTTATATACTGTTACCATATAACGTATAACGTTATGTAGCATTACCATATAACGTATAACGTTATGTAGCATTACCTTATAATGTATAACGTTATGTAGCATTACGTTATAACGTATAACGTTATATACTGTTACCATATAACGTATAACGTTATGTAGCATTACGTTATAACGTATAACGTTACATACTGTTACCATATAACGTATAACGTTATGTAGCATTACCATATAACGTATAACGTTATGTAGCATTACCATACAATGTATAACGTTATGTAGCATTACCTTATAACGTATAACGTTATACACTGTTACGTTATAACTTATAACGTTATGTAGCATTACCATATAACGTATAACGTTATGTAGCATTACCATATAACGTATAACGTTATGTAGCATTACGTTATAGCGTATAACGTTATGTAGCATTACCATATAACGTATAAGGTTATGTAACATTACCATATAACGTATAACGTTATTTACTATTACCTTATAACGTATAACGTTATGTAGCATTACGTTATAACGTATAACGTTATATACTGTTACCATATAACGAATAACGTTATGTAGCATTACCATATAACGTATAACGTTATGTAGCATTACCTTATAATGTATAACGTTATGTAGCATTACGTTATAACGTATAACGTTATATACTGTTACCATATAACGTATAACGTTATGTAGCATTACCATATAACGTATAACGTTATGTAGCATTACCATATAGCGTATAACGTTATGTAGCATTACCATATAACGTATAACGTTATGTAGCATTACGTTATAGCGTATAACGTTATGTAGCATTACCATATAACGTATAAGGTTATGTAACATTACCATATAACGTATAACGTTATTTACTATTACCTTATAACGTATAACGTTATATAGCATTACGTTATAACGTATAACGTTATATACAGTTACCATATAATGTATAACGTTATGTAGCATTACCATATAATGTATAACGTTATGTAGCATTACCTTATAACGTATAACGTTATATACTGTTACGTTATAACGTATAACGTTATGTAGCATTACGATATAACGTATAACGTTATGTAGCATTACCATATAACGTATAACGTTATGTAGCATTACCATATAACGTATAACGTTATGTAGCATTACGTTATAACGTATAACGTTACTTACTATTACCTTATAGCGTATAACGTAGTGTAGCATTACGTTATAACGTATAACGTTATTTACTATTACCTTATAACGTATAACGTTATGTAGCATTACGTTATAATGTATAACGTTATATACTGTTACGTTATAACGTATATCGTTATATACTGTTACGTTATAACGTATAACGTTATGTAGCATTACCATATAACGTATAACGCTATGTAGCATTACGTTATAATGTATAACGTTACATACTGTTACCATATAACGTATAACGTTATGTAGCATTACCTTATATCGTATAACGTTATATACTATTACCTTATAACGTATAACGTTATGTAGCATTACGTAATAACGTATAACGTTATGTAGCATTACCATATGACGTATAACGTTATGTAGCATTACGTTATAACGTATAACGTTACTTACTATTACCTTATAGCGTATAACGTAGTGTAGCATTACGTTATAACGTATAACGTTATTTACTATTACCTTATAACGTATAACGTTATGTAGCATTACGTTATAATGTATAACGTTATATACTGTTACGTTATAACGTATAACGTTATATACTGTTACGTTATAACGTATAACGTTATGTAGCATTACCATATAACGTATAACGCTATGTAGCATTACGTTATAATGTATAACGTTACATACTGTTACCATATAACGTATAACGTTATGTAGCATTACCTTATAGCGTATAACGTTATATACTATTACCTTATAAAGTATAACGTTATGTAGCATTACGTTATAACGTTTAACGTTATATACTGTTACGTTATAACGTATAACGTTATGTAGCATTACCATATAACATATAACGCTATGTAGCATTACGTCATAACGCATAACGTTACATACTGTTACCATATAACGTATAACGTTATGTAGCATTACCTTATATCGTATAACGTTATATACTATTACCTTATAACGTTTAACGTTATGTAGCATTACGTTATAACGTATAGCGTTATTTACTATTACCTTATAACGTATAACGTTATGTAGCATTACGTTATAACGTATAACGTTATTTACTATTACCTTATAACGTATAACGCTATGTAGCATTACGTTATAACGTATAACGTTACATACTGTTACCATATAACGTATAACGTTATGTAGCATTACCTTATATCGTATAACGTTATATACTATTACCTTATAACGTTTAACGTTATGTAGCATTACGTTATAACGTATAACGTTATGTAGCATTACCATATGACGTATAACGTTATGTAGCATTACGTTATAACGTATAACGTTACTTACTATTACCTTATAACGTATAACGTAGTGTAGCATTACGTTATAACGTATAACGTTATTTACTATTACCTTATAACGTATAACGTTATGTAGCATTACGTTATAATGTATAACGTTATATACTGTTACGTTATAACGTATAACGTTATATCCTGTTACGTTATAACGTATAACGTTATGTAGCATTACCATATAACGTATAACGCTATGTAGCATTACGTTATAATGTATAACGTTACATACTGTTACCATATAACGTATAACGTTATGTAGCATTACCTTATATCGTATAACGTTATATACTATTACCTTATAACGTATAACGTTATGTAGCATTACGTTATAACGTTTAACATTATATACTGTTACGTTATAACGTATAACGTTATGTAGCATTACCATATAACATATAACGCTATGTAGCATTACGTTATAACGTATAACGTTACATACTGTTACCATATAACGTATAACGTTATGTAGCATTACCTTATATCGTATAACGTTATATACTATTACCTTATAACGTTTAACGTTATGTAGCATTACGTTATAACGTATAGCGTTATTTACTATTACCTTATAACGTATAACGTTATGTAGCATTACGTTATAACGTATAACGTTATTTACTATTACCTTATAACGTATAACGCTATGTAGCATTACGTTATAACGTATAACGTTACATACTGTTACCACGTAACGTATAACGTTATGTAGCATTACCTTATATCGTATAACGTTATATACTATTACCTTATAACGTTTAACGTTATGTAGCATTACGTTATAACGTATAACGTTATTTATTATTACCTTATAACGTATAACGTTATGTAGCATTACGTTATAACGTATAACGTTATGTAGCATTACCATATATCGTATAACGTCATGTAGCATTACGTTATAAACGTATAACGTTATATACTATTACCTTATAACGTTTAACATTATGTAGCATTACGTTATAACGTGTAACGTTATTTACTATTACCTTATAATGTATAACGTTATGTAGCTTTACGTTATAACGCTTAACGTTATATACTGTTACCATATAACGTATAACGTTATGTAGCATTACCATATAACGTATAACGTTATGTAGCATTACCATATAACGTATAAGGTTATGTAGCATTACCATATAACGTATAACGTTATTTACTATTACCTTATAACGTATAACGTTATGTAGCATTACGTTATAACGTATAACGTTATATACTGTTACGTTATAACGTATAACGTTATATACTGTTACGTTATAACGTATAACGTTATGTAGCATTACCATATAACGTATAACGCTATGTAGCATTCCGTTATAACGTATAACGTTACATACTGTTACCATATAACGTATAACGTTACGTAGCATTACCATATAACGTATAACGTTATGTAGCATTACCATATAACGTATAAGGTTATGTAGCATTACGTTATAACGTATAGCGTTATTTACTATTACCTTATAACGTATAACGTTATGTAGCATTACCTTATATCGTATAACGTTAAATACTATTACCTTATAACGTTTAACGTTATGTAGCATTGCGTCATAACGTATAGCGTTATTTACTATTACCTTATAACGTATAACGTTATGTAGCATTACGTTATAACGTATAACGTTATTTACTATTACCTTATAACGTATAACGTTATGTAGCATTACGTTATAACATATAACGTTATATACTGTTACGTTATAACGTATAACGTTATGTAGCATTACCATATAACATATAACGCTATGTAGCATTACGTTATAACGTATAACGTTATTTACTATTACCTTATAACGTATAACGCTATGTAGCATTACGTTATAACGTATAACGTTACATACTGTTACCATATAACGTATAACGTTATGTAGCATTACCTTATATCGTATAACGTTATATACTATTACCTTATAACGTTTAACGTTATGTAGCATTACGTTATAACGTATAACGTTATTTACTATTACCTTATAACGTATAACGTTATGTAGCATTAAGTTATAATGTATAACGTTATATACTGTTACGTTATAACGTATAACGTTATATCCTGTTACGTTATAACGTATAACGTTATGTAGCATTACCATATAACGTATAACGCTATGTAGCATTACGTTATAACGTATAACGTTACATACTGTTACCATATAACGTATAACGTTATGTAGCAATACCTTATATCGTATAACGTTATATACTATTACCTTATAACGTTTAACGTTATGTAGCATTACGTTATAACGTATAACGTTATTTATTATTACCTTATAACGTATAACGTTATGTAGCATTACGTAATAACGTATAACGTTATGTAGCATTACCATATGACGTATAACGTTATGTAGCATTACGTTATAACGTATAACGTTACTTACTATTACCTTATAACGTATAACGTAGTGTAGCATTACGTTATAACGTATAACGTTATTTACTATTACCTTATAACGTATAACGTTATGTAGCATTACGTTATAATGTATAACGTTATATACTGTTACGTTATAACGTATAACGTTATATACTGTTACGTTATAACGTATAACGTTATGTAGCATTACCATATAACGTATAACGTTATATACAGTTACCATATAATGTATAACGTTATGTAGCATTACCATATAATGTATAACGTTATGTAGCATTACCTTATAACGTATAACGTTATATACTGTTACGTTATAACGTATAACGTTATGTAGCATTACGATATAACGTATAACGTTATGTAGCATTACCATATAACGTATAACGTTATGTAGCATTACCATATAACGTATAACGTTATGTAGCATTACGTTATACCGTATAACGTTATATACCGTTACCATATAACGTATAACGTTATGTAGCACTACCATATAGCGTATAACGTTATGTAGCATTACGTTATAACGTATAACGTTATTTACTATTACCTTATAATGTATAACGTTATCTAGCATTACGTTATAACGTATAACGTTATATACTGTTACCATATAACGTATAACGTTATGTAGCATTACCATATTATGTATAACGTTATGTACCATTACCATATAACGTATAACATTATGTAGCATTACGTTATAACGTGTAACGTTATATACTGTTACCATATAACGTATAACGTTATGTAGCATTACCATATAATGTATAACGTTATGTAGCATTACCTTATAACGTATAACGTTATATACTGTTACGTTATAACGTATAACGTTATGTAGCATTACCATATAACGTATAACATTATGTAGCATTACGTTATAGCGTATAACGTTATATACTGTTACCATATAACGTATAACGTCATGTAGCATTACCATATGTCGTATAACGTTATGTAGCATTACGTTATAACGTATAACGTTATTTACTATTACCTTATAACGTATAACGTAGTGTAGCATTACGTTATAACGTATAACGTTATTTACTATTACCTTATAATGTATAACGTTATGTAGCATTACGTTATAACGTATAACGTTATGTAGCATTACCATATAACGTATAACGTCATGTAGCATTACGTTATAAACGTATAACGTTGTATACTATTACCTTATAACGTTTAACGTTATGTAGCATTACGTTATAACGTGTAACGTTATTTACTATTACCTTATAATGTATAACGTTATGTAGCTTTACGTTATAACGCTTAACGTTATATACTGTTACCATATAACGTATAACGTTATGTAGCATTACCATATAACGTATAACGTTATGTAGCATTACCATATAACGTATAAGGTTATGTAGCATTACCATATAACGTATAACGTTATTTACTATTACCTTATAACGTATAACGTTATGTAGCATTACGTTATAACGTATAACGTTATATACTGTTACGTTATAACGTATAACGTTATATACTGTTACGTTATAACGTATAACGTTATGTAGCATTACCATATAACGTATAACGCTATGTAGCATTCCGTTATAACGTATAACGTTACATACTGTTACCATATAACGTATAACGTTACGTAGCATTACCATATAACGTATAACGTTATGTAGCATTACCATATAACGTATAAGGTTATGTAGCATTACCATATAACGTATAACGTTATTTACTATTACCTTATAACGTATAACGTTATGTAGCATTACGTTATAACGTATAACGTTATATACTGTTTCGTTATAACGTATAACGTTATATACTGTTACGTTATAACGTATAACGTTATGTAGCATTACCATATAACGTATAACGCTATGTAGCAAAACGTTATAACGTATAACGTTACATACTGTTACCATATAACGTATAACGTTATGTAGCATTACCGTATATCGTATAACGTTATATACTATTACCTTATAACGTTTAACGTTATGTAGCATTACGTTATAACGTATAGCGTTATTTACTATTACCTTATAACGTATAACGTTATGTAGCATTACCTTATATCGTATAACGTTAAATACTATTACCTTATAACGTTTAACGTTATGTAGCATTGCGTCATAACGTATAGCGTTATTTACTATTACCTTATAACGTATAACGTTATGTAGCATTACGTTATAACGTATAACGTTATTTACTATTACCTTATAACGTATAACGTTATGTAGCATTACGTTATAACATATAACGTTATATACTGTTACGTTATAACGTATAACGTTATGTAGCATTACCATATAACATATAACGCTATGTAGCATTACGTTATAACGTATAACGTTACATACTGTTACCATATAACGTATAACGTTATGTAGCATTACCTTATATCGTATAACGTTATATACTATTACCTTATAACGCTTAACGTTATGTAGCATTACGTCATAACGTATAACGTTATTTATTATTACCTTATAACGTACAACGTTATGTAGCATTACGTTATAACGTATAACGTTGTATACTGTTACGTTATAACGTATAACGTTATGTAGCATTATCATATAACGTATAACATCATGTAGCATTACGTTGTAACGTATAACGTTACATACTATTACCTTATAACATTTAACGTTATGTAGCATTACGTTATAACGTATAACGTTATTTACTATTACCTTATAATGTATAACGTTATCTAGCATTACGTTATAACGTATAACGTTATATACTGTTACCATATAACGTATAACGTTATGTAGCATTACCATATTATGTATAACGTTATGTACCATTACCATATAACGTATAACATTATGTAGCATTACGTTATAACGTGTAACGTTATATACTGTTACCATATAACGTATAACGTTATGTAGCATTACCATATAATGTATAACGTTATGTAGCATTACCTTATAACGTATAACGTTATATACTGTTACGTTATAACGTATAACGTTATGTAGCATTACCATATAACGTATAACGTTATGTAGCATTACGTTATAGCGTATAACGTTATATACTGTTACCATATAACGTATAACGTCATGTAGCATTACCATATGACGTATAACGTTATGTAGCATTACGTTATAACGTATAACGTTATTTACTATTACCTTATAACGTATAACGTAGTGTAGCATTACGTTATAACGTATAACGTTATTTACTATTACCTTATAATGTATAACGTTATGTAGCATTACGTTATAACGTATAACGTTATATACTGTTACCATATAACGTATAACGTTATGTAGCATTACCATATAACGTATAACGTTATGTAGCATTACCATATAACGTATAAGGTTATGTAGCATTACCATATACCGTATAACGTTATTTACTATTACCTTATAACGTATAACGTTATGTAGCATTACGTTATAGCGTATCACGTTATATACTGTTACCACATAACGTATAACGTTATGTAGCATTACCATATAGCGTATAACGTTATGTAGCATTACGTTACAACGTATAACGTTATTTACTATTACCTTATAACGTATAACGTTATGTAGCATTTCGTTATAACGTATAACGTTATATACTGTTACGTTATAACGTATAACGTTACATACTGTTACGTTATAACGTATAACGTTATGCAGCATTACCATATAACGTTTAACGTTATGTAGCATTACGTTATAACGTATAACGTTATTTATTATTACCTTATAACGTATAACGTTATGTAGCATTACGTTATAACGTATAACGTTGTATACTGTTACGTTATAACGTATAACGTTATGTAGCATTACCATATAAAGTATAACGTCATGTAGCATTACGTTGTAACGTATAACGTTATATACTATTACCTTATAATGTTTAACGTTATGTAGCATTACGTTATAACGTATAACGTTATATACTGTTACCATATAACGTATAACGTTATGTAGCATTACGTTATAACGTATAACGTTATATATTGTCACCATATAACGTATAACGTTATGTAGCATTATGTTATAACGTATAACGTTACATACTGTTACCATATAACGTATAACGTTATGTAGCATTACCATATAACGTATAACGTTATGTAGCATTACCTTATAATGTGTAACGTTATGTAGCATTACGTTATAACGTATAACGTTATATACTGTTACCATATAACGTATAACGTTATGTAGCATTACCATATAACGTATAACGTTATGTAGCATTACCTTATAATGTATAACGTTATGTAGCATTACGTTATAACGTATAACGTTATATACTGTTACCATATAACGTATAACTTTATGTAGCATTACCATATAACGTATAACGTTATGTAGCATTACCTTATAATGTATAACGTTATGTAGCATTACGTTATAACGTATAACGTTATATACTGTTACCATATAACGTATAACGTTATGAAGCATTACCATATAACGTATAACGTTATGTAGCATTACCATATAACGTTTAACGTTATGTAGCATTACGTTATAACGTATAACGTTATTTTCTATTACCTTATAATGTATAACGTTATGTAGCATTACGTTATAACGTATAACGTTATGAAGCATTACCATATAACGTATAACGTTATGTAGCATTACGTTATAACGTATAACGTTATTTATTATAACCTTATAACGTATAACGTTATGTAGCATTACGTTATAACGTATAACGTTATGTAGCATTACCATATAACGTATAACGTCATGTAGCGTTACGTTATAAACGTATAACGTTATATACTATTACCTTATAACGTTTAACGTTATGTAGCATTACGTTATAACGTGTAACGTTATTTACTATTACCTTATAATGTATAACGTTATGTAGCATTACGTTATAACGTATAACGTTATATACTGTTACCATATAACGTATAACGTTATGTAGCATTACCATATAACGTATAACGTTATGTAGCATTACCATATAACGTATAAGGTTATGTAGCATTACCATATAACGCGTAACGTTATTTACTATTACCTTATAACGTATAACGTTATGTAGAATTACGTTATAACGTATAACGTTATATACTGTTACGTTATAACGTGTAACGTTATATACTGTTACCATATAACGTATAACGTTATGTAGCATTACCATATAACGTATAACGTTATGTAGCATTACCATATAACGTATAAGGTTATGTAGCATTACCATATAACGTATAACGTTATTTACTATTACCTTATAACGTATAACGTTATGTAGCATTACGTTATAACGTATAACGTTATATACAGTTACCATATAATGTATAACGTTATGTAGCATTACCATATAGTGTATAACGTTATGTACCATTACCATATAACGTATAACATTATGTAGCATTACGTTATAACGTATAACGTTATATACTGTTACCATAAAACGTATAACGTTATGTAGCATTACCATATAATGTATAACGTTATGTAGCATTACCTTATAACGTATAACGTTATATACTGTTACGTTATAACGTATAACGTTATGTAGCATTACGCTATAGCGTATAACGTTATGTACTGTTACCATATAACGTATAACGTTATGTAGCATTACCATATAACGTATAACGTTATGTAGCATTACGTTATAACGTATAGCGTTATTTACTATTACCTTATAACGTATAACATTATGTAGCATTACGTTATAACGTATAACGTTATTTACTATTACCTTATAACGTATAACGGTATGTAGCATTACGTTATAACGTATAACGTTTTATACTGTAACGTTATAACGTATAACGTTATGTAGCATTACCATATAACGTATAACGTTATGTAGCATTACGTTATAGCGTATAACGTTATATACTGTTATCATATAACGTATAACGTTATGTAGCGTTACCATATAACGTACAACGCTATGTAGCATTACGTTATAACGTATAACGTTATATACTGTTACCATAAAACGTATAACGTTATGTAGCATTACCATATAATGTATAACGTTATGTAGCATTACCTTATAACGTATAACGTTATATTCTGCTACGTTATAACGTATAACGTTATATACTGTTACCTTATAACGTATAACGTTATGTAGCGTTACCATATAACGTACAACGCTATGTAGCATTACGTTATAACGTATAACGTTACATACTGTTACCATATAACGTATAACGTTATGTAGCATTACCTTATATCGTATAACGTTATATACTATTACCTTATAACGTTTAACGTTATGTAGCATTACGTTATAACGTATAACGTTATTTATTATTACCTTATAACGTACAACGTTATGTAGCATTACGTTATAACGTATAACGTTTTATACTGTAACGTTATAACGTATAACGTTATGTAGCATTACCATATAACGTATAACGTTATGTAGCATTACGTTATAGCGTATAACGTTATATACTGTTATCATATAACGTATAACGTTATGTAGCATTACCATATAACGTATAACGTTATGTAGCATTACGTTATAACGTATAGCGTTATCGACTATTGCCTTATGACGTATAACGTTATGTAGCATTACGTTGTAACGTATAACGTTACATACTATTACCTTATAACATTTAACGTTATGTAGCATTACGTTATAACGTATAACGTTATTTACTATTACCTTATAATGTATAACGTTATCTAGCATTACGTTATAACGTATAACGTTATATACTGTTACCATATAACGTATAACGTTATGTAGCATTACCATATTATGTATAACGTTATGTACCATTACCATATAACGTATAACATTATGTAGCATTACGTTATAACGTGTAACGTTATATACTGTTACCATATAACGTATAACGTTATGTAGCATTACCATATAATGTATAACGTTATGTAGCATTACGTTATAACGTATAACGTTATATACTGTTACCATATAACGTATAACGTTATGTAGCATTACGTTATAACGTATAACGTTATATATTGTCACCATATAACGTATAACGTTATGTAGCATTATGTTATAACGTATAACGTTACATACTGTTACCATATAACGTATAACGTTATGTAGCATTACCATATAACGTATAACGTTATGTAGCATTACCTTATAATGTGTAACGTTATGTAGCATTACGTTATAACGTATAACGTTATATACTGTTACCATATAACGTATAACGTTATGTAGCATTACCATATAACGTATAACGTTATGTAGCATTACCTTATAATGTATAACGTTATGTAGCATTACGTTATAACGTATAACGTTATATACTGTTACCAAATAACGTATAACTTTATGTAGCATTACCATATAACGTATAACGTTATGTAGCATTACCTTATAATGTATAACGTTATGTAGCATTACGTTATAACGTATAACGTTATATACTGTTACCATATAACGTATAACGTTATGAAGCATTACCATATAACGTATAACGTTATGTAGCATTACCATATAACGTTTAACGTTATGTAGCATTACGTTATAACGTATAACGTTATTTTCTATTACCTTATAATGTATAACGTTATGTAGCATTACGTTATAACGTATAACGTTATGAAGCATTACCATATAACGTATAACGTTATGTAGCATTACGTTATAACGTATAACGTTATTTATTATAACCTTATAACGTATAACGTTATGTAGCATTACGTTATAACGTATAACGTTATGTAGCATTACCATATAACGTATAACGTCATGTAGCATTACGTTATAAACGTATAACGTTATATACTATTACCTTATAACGTTTAACGTTATGTAGCATTACGTTATAACGTGTAACGTTATTTACTATTACCTTATAATGTATAACGTTATGTAGCATTACGTTATAACGTATAACGTTATATACTGTTACCATATAACGTATAACGTTATGTAGCATTACCATATAACGTATAACGTTATGTAGCATTACCATATAACGTATAAGGTTATGTAGCATTACCATATAACGCGTAACGTTATTTACTATTACCTTATAAAGTATAACGTTATGTAGAATTACGTTATAACGTATAACGTTATATACTGTTACGTTATAACGTGTAACGTTATATACTGTTACCATATAACGTATAACGTTATGTAGCATTACCATATTAACGTATAACGTTATGTAGCATTACCATATAACGTATAAGGTTATGTAGCATTACCATATAACGTATAACGTTATTTACTATTACCTTATAACGTATAACGTTATGTAGCATTACGTTATAACGTATAACGTTATATACAGTTACCATATAATGTATAACGTTATGTAGCATTACCATATAGTGTATAACGTTATGTACCATTACCATATAACGTATAACATTATGTAGCATTACGTTATAACGTATAACGTTATATACTGTTACCATAAAACGTATAACGTTATGTAGCATTACCATATAATGTATAACGTTATGTAGCATTACCTTATAACGTATAACGTTATATACTGTTACGTTATAACGTATAACGTTATGTAGCATTATCATATAACGTATAACGTTATGTAGCATTACGCTATAGCGTATAACGTTATGTACTGTTACCATATAACGTATAACGTTATGTAGCATTACCATATAACGTATAACGTTATGTAGCATTACGTTATAACGTATAGCGTTATTTACTATTACCTTATAACGTATAACATTATGTAGCATTACGTTATAACGTATAACGTTATTTACTATTACCTTATAACGTATAACGGTATGTAGCATTACGTTATAACGTATAACGTTTTATACTGTAACGTTATAACGTATAACGTTATGTAGCATTACCATATAACGTATAACGTTATGTAGCATTACGTTATAGCGTATAACGTTATATACTGTTATCATATAACGTATAACGTTATGTAGCGTTACCATATAACGTACAACGCTATGTAGCATTACGTTATAACGTATAACGTTATATACTGTTACCATAAAACGTATAACGTTATGTAGCATTACCATATAATGTATAACGTTATGTAGCATTACCTTATAACGTATAACGTTATATTCTGCTACGTTATAACGTATAACGTTATATACTGTTACCTTATAACGTATAACGTTATGTAGCGTTACCATATAACGTACAACGCTATGTAGCATTACGTTATAACGTATAACGTTACATACTGTTACCATATAACGTATAACGTTATGTAGCATTACCTTATATCGTATAACGTTATATACTATTACCTTATAACGTTTAACGTTATGTAGCATTACGTTATAACGTATAACGTTATTTATTATTACCTTATAACGTACAACGTTATGTAGCATTACGTTATAACGTATAACGTTTTATACTGTAACGTTATAACGTATAACGTTATGTAGCATTACCATATAACGTATAACGTTATGTAGCATTACGTTATAGCGTATAACGTTATATACTGTTATCATATAACGTATAACGTTATGTAGCATTACCATATAACGTATAACGTTATGTAGCATTACGTTATAACGTATAGCGTTATCGACTATTGCCTTATGACGTATAACGTTATGTAGCATTACGTTGTAACGTATAACGTTACATACTATTACCTTATAACATTTAACGTTATGTAGCATTACGTTATAACGTATAACGTTATTTACTATTACCTTATAATGTATAACGTTATCTAGCATTACGTTATAACGTATAACGTTATATACTGTTACCATATAACGTATAACGTTATGTAGCATTACCATATTATGTATAACGTTATGTACCATTACCATATAACGTATAACATTATGTAGCATTACGTTATAACGTGTAACGTTATATACTGTTACCATATAACGTATAACGTTATGTAGCATTACCATATAATGTATAACGTTATGTAGCATTACCTTATAACGTATAACGTTATATACTGTTACGTTATAACGTATAACGTTATGTAGCATTACCATATAACGTATAACGTTATGTAGCATTACGTTATAGCGTATAACGTTATATACTGTTACCATATAACGTATAACGTTATGTAGCATTACCATATTATGTATAACGTTATGTACCATTACCATATAACGTATAACATTATGTAGCATTACGTTATAACGTGTAACGTTATATACTGCTACGTTATAACGTATAACGTTATATACTGTTACCTTATAACGTATAACGTTATGTAGCATTACCATATAACGTATAACGTTATGTAGCATTACGATATAACGTATAGGGTTATCTACTATTACCTTGTAACGTATAACGTTATGTAGCATTACGTTATAACGTATAACGTTATTTACTATTACCTTATAACGTATAACGTTATGTAGCAGTACGTTATAACGTATAACGTTATATACTGTTACGTTATAACGTATAACGTTATTTACTATTACCTTATAACGTATAACGGTATGTAGCATTACGTTATAACGTATAACGTTTTATACTGTAACGTTATAACGTATAACGTTATGTAGCATTACCATATAACGTATAACGTTATGTAGCATTACGTTATAGCGTATAACGTTATATACTGTTATCATATAACGTATAACGTTATGTAGCGTTACCATATAACGTACAACGCTATGTAGCATTACGTTATAACGTATAACGTTATATACTGTTACCATAAAACGTATAACGTTATGTAGCATTACCATATAATGTATAACGTTATGTAGCATTACCTTATAACGTATAACGTTATATTCTGCTACGTTATAACGTATAACGTTATATACTGTTACCTTATAACGTATAACGTTATGTAGCGTTACCATATAACGTACAACGCTATGTAGCATTACGTTATAACGTATAACGTTACATACTGTTACCATATAACGTATAACGTTATGTAGCATTACCTTATATCGTATAACGTTATATACTATTACCTTATAACGTTTAACGTTATGTAGCATTACGTTATAACGTATAACGTTATTTATTATTACCTTATAACGTACAACGTTATGTAGCATTACGTTATAACGTATAACGTTTTATACTGTAACGTTATAACGTATAACGTTATGTAGCATTACCATATAACGTATAACGTTATGTAGCATTACGTTATAGCGTATAACGTTATATACTGTTATCATATAACGTATAACGTTATGTAGCATTACCATATAACGTATAACGTTATGTAGCATTACGTTATAACGTATAGCGTTATCGACTATTGCCTTATGACGTATAACGTTATGTAGCATTACGTTGTAACGTATAACGTTACATACTATTACCTTATAACATTTAACGTTATGTAGCATTACGTTATAACGTATAACGTTATTTACTATTACCTTATAATGTATAACGTTATCTAGCATTACGTTATAACGTATAACGTTATATACTGTTACCATATAACGTATAACGTTATGTAGCATTACCATATTATGTATAACGTTATGTACCATTACCATATAACGTATAACATTATGTAGCATTACGTTATAACGTGTAACGTTATATACTGTTACCATATAACGTATAACGTTATGTAGCATTACCATATAATGTATAACGTTATGTAGCATTACCTTATAACGTATAACGTTATATACTGTTACGTTATAACGTATAACGTTATGTAGCATTACCATATAACGTATAACGTTATGTAGCATTACGTTATAGCGTATAACGTTATATACTGTTACCATATAACGTATAACGTTATGTAGCATTACCATATTATGTATAACGTTATGTACCATTACCATATAACGTATAACATTATGTAGCATTACGTTATAACGTGTAACGTTATATACTGCTACGTTATAACGTATAACGTTATATACTGTTACCTTATAACGTATAACGTTATGTAGCGTTACCATATAACGTACAACGCTATGTAGCATTACGTTATAACGTATAACGTTACATACTGTTACCATATAACGTATAACGTTATGTAGCATTACCTTATATCGTATAACGTTATATACTATTACCTTATAACGTTTAACGTTATGTAGCATTACGTTATAACGTATAACGTTATTTATTATTACCTTATAACGTACAACGTTATGTAGCATTACGTTATAACGTATAACGTTTTATACTGTAACGTTATAACGTATAACGTTATGTAGCATTACCATATAACGTATAACGTTATGTAGCATTACGTTATAGCGTATAACGTTATATACTGTTATCATATAACGTATAACGTTATGTAGCATTACCATATAACGTATAACGTTATGTAGCATTACGTTATAACGTATAGCGTTATCGACTATTGCCTTATGACGTATAACGTTATGTAGCATTACGTTGTAACGTATAACGTTACATACTATTACCTTATAACATTTAACGTTATGTAGCATTACGTTATAACGTATAACGTTATTTACTATTACCTTATAATGTATAACGTTATCTAGCATTACGTTATAACGTATAACGTTATATACTGTTACCATATAACGTATAACGTTATGTAGCATTACCATATTATGTATAACGTTATGTACCATTACCATATAACGTATAACATTATGTAGCATTACGTTATAACGTGTAACGTTATATACTGTTACCATATAACGTATAACGTTATGTAGCATTACCATATAATGTATAACGTTATGTAGCATTACCTTATAACGTATAACGTTATATACTGTTACGTTATAACGTATAACGTTATGTAGCATTACCATATAACGTATAACGTTATGTAGCATTACGTTATAGCGTATAACGTTATATACTGTTACCATATAACGTATAACGTTATGTAGCATTACCATATTATGTATAACGTTATGTACCATTACCATATAACGTATAACATTATGTAGCATTACGTTATAACGTGTAACGTTATATACTGCTACGTTATAACGTATAACGTTATATACTGTTACCTTATAACGTATCACGTTATGTAGCATTACCATATAACGTATAACGTTATGTAGCATTACGATATAACGTATAGGGTTATCTACTATTACCTTGTAACGTATAACGTTATGTAGCATTACGTTATAACGTATAACGTTATTTACTATTACCTTATAACGTATAACGTTATGTAGCAGTACGTTATAACGTATAACGTTATATACTGTTACGTTATAACGTATAACGTTACATACTGTTACGTTATAACGTATAACGTTATGTAGCATTACCATATAACGAAATAACGCTATGTAGCATTACGTTATAACGTATAACGTTCCATACTGTTACCATATAACGTATAACGTTATGTAGCATTACGTTATGACGTATAACGTTATATACTGCTACGTTATAACGTATAACGTTATATACTGTTACCTTATAACGTATAACGTTATGTAGCATTACCATATAACGTATAACGTTATGTAGCATTACGTTATAACGTATAGCGTTATCTACTATTACCTTGTAACGTATAACGTTATGTAGCATTACGTTATAACGTATAACGTTATATACTGTTACCATATAACGTATAACGTTATGTAGCATTACCATATAACGTATAACGTTATGTAGCATTACCATATAACGTATAAGGTTATGTAGCATTACCATATAACGTATAACGTTATGTAGCATTACGTTATAGCGTATAACGTTATATACTGTTACCATATAACGTATAACATCATGTAGCATTACCATATAACGTATAACGTTATGTAGCATTACGTTATAACGTATAGCGTTATTTATTGTTACCTTATAACGTATAACGTTATGTAGCATTACGTTATAACGTATAACGTTATTTACTATTACCTTATAACGTATAACGTTATGTAGCATTACGTTATAACGTATAACGTTATATACTGTTACGTTATAACGTATAACGTTATATACTGTTACGTTATAACGTATAACGTTATGTAGCATTACCATATAACGTATGACGCTATGTAGCATTACGTTATAACGTATAACGTTACATACTGTTACCATATAACGTATAACGTTATGTAGCATTACGTTATAACGTATAACGTTATATACCGTTACCAAATAACGTATAACGTTATGTAGCATTACCATATAACGTACAACGCAATGTAGCATTAAGTTACAACGTATAACGTTACATACTGTTAACATATAACGTATAACGTTATGTAGCATTACCTTATATCGTATAACGTTATATACTATCACCTTATAACGTTTAACGTTATGTAGCATTACGTTATAACGTATAACGTTATTTATCATTACCTTATAACGTACAACGTTATGTAGCATTACGTTATAACGTATAACGTTTTATACTGTAACGTTATAACGTATAACGTTATGTAGCATTACCATATAACGTATAACGTTATGTAGCATTACGTTATAGCGTATAACGTTATATACTGTTATCATATAACGTATAACGTTATGTAGCATTACCATATAACGTATAACGTTATGTAGCATTACGTTATAACGTATAGCGTTATCGACTATTGCCTTATGACGTATAACGTTATGTAGCATTACGTTGTAACGTATAACGTTACATACTATTACCTTATAACATTTAACGTTATGTAGCATTACGTTATAACGTATAACGTTATTTACTATTACCTTATAATGTATAACGTTATCTAGCATTACGTTATAACGTATAACGTTATATACTGTTACCATATAACGTATAACGTTATGTAGCATTACCATATTATGTATAACGTTATGTACCATTACCATATAACGTATAACATTATGTAGCATTACGTTATAACGTGTAACGTTATATACTGTTACCATATAACGTATAACGTTATGTAGCATTACCATATAATGTATAACGTTATGTAGCATTACCTTATAACGTATAACGTTATATACTGTTACGTTATAACGTATAACGTTATGTAGCATTACCATATAACGTATAACGTTATGTAGCATTACGTTATAGCGTATAACGTTATATACTGTTACCATATAACGTATAACGTTATGTAGCATTACCATATAACGTATAACGTTATGTAGCATTACCATATAACGTATAACGTTATGTAGCATTACGATATAACGTATAGGGTTATCTACTATTACCTTGTAACGTATAACGTTATGTAGCATTACGTTATAACGTATAACGTTATTTACTATTACCTTATAACGTATAACGTTATGTAGCAGTACGTTATAACGTATAACGTTATATACTGTTACGTTATAACGTATAACGTTACATACTGTTACGTTATAACGTATAACGTTATGTAGCATTACCATATAACGAAATAACGCTATGTAGCATTACGTTATAACGTATAACGTTCCATACTGTTACCATATAACGTATAACGTTATGTAGCATTACGTTATGACGTATAACGTTATATACTGCTACGTTATAACGTATAACGTTATATACTGTTACCTTATAACGTATAACGTTATGTAGCATTACCATATAACGTATAACGTTATGTAGCATTACGTTATAACGTATAGCGTTATCTACTATTACCTTGTAACGTATAACGTTATGTAGCATTACGTTATAACGTATAACGTTATATACTGTTACCATATAACGTATAACGTTATGTAGCATTACCATATAACGTATAACGTTATGTAGCATTACCATATAACGTATAAGGTTATGTAGCATTACTATATAACGTATAACGTTATGTAGCATTACGTTATAGCGTATAACGTTATATACTGTTACCATATAACGTATAACATCATGTAGCATTACCATATAACGTATAACGTTATGTAGCATTACGTTATAACGTATAGCGTTATTTATTGTTACCTTATAACGTATAACGTTATGTAGCATTACGTTATAACGTATAACGTTATTTACTATTACCTTATAACGTATAACGTTATGTAGCATTACGTTATAACGTATAACGTTATATACTGTTACGTTATAACGTATAACGTTATATACTGTTACGTTATAACGTATAACGTTATGTAGCATTACCATATAACGTATGACGCTATGTAGCATTACGTTATAACGTATAACGTTACATACTGTTACCATATAACGTATAACGTTATGTAGCATTACGTTATAACGTATAACGTTATATACCGTTACCAAATAACGTATAACGTTATGTAGCATTACCATATAACGTACAACGCAATGTAGCATTAAGTTACAACGTATAACGTTACATACTGTTAACATATAACGTATAACGTTATGTAGCATTACCTTATATCGTATAACGTTATATACTATCACCTTATAACGTTTAACGTTATGTAGCATTACGTTATAACGTATAACGTTATTTATCATTACCTTATAACGTACAACGTTATGTAGCATTACGTTATAACGTATAACGTTGTATACCTTTACGTAATAACGTATAACGTTATGTAGCATTACGTTATAACGTATAACGTTATATACTGTTACGTTATAACGTATAACGTTACATACTGTTACGTTATAACGTATAACGTTATGTAGCATTACCATATAACGTATAACGCTATGTAGCATTACGTTATAACGTATAACGTTACATACTGTTACCATATAACGTATAACGTTATGTAGCATTACGTTATAACGTATAACGTTATATACTGCTACGTTATAACGTATAACGTTATGTAGCATTACGTTATAACGTATAACGTTATATACTGTTACCATATAACGTATAACGTTATGTAGCATTACGTTATAACGTATAGCGTTATCTACTATTACCTTGTAACGTATAACGTTATGTAGCATTACGTTATTACGTATAACGTTATATACTGTTACCATATAACGTATAACGTTATGTAGCATTACCATATAACGTATAACGTTATGTAGCATTACCATATAACGTATAAGGTTATGTAGCATTACCATATAACGTATAACGTTATGTAGCATTACGTTATAACGTATAACGTTACATACTGTTACCATATAACGTATAACGTTATGTAGCATTACCATATAACGTATAACGTTATGTAGCATTACCATATAACGTATAACGTTATGTAGCATTACGTTATAACGTATAACGTTATATACCGTTACCAAATAACGTATAACGTTATGTAGCATTACCATATAACATATAACGTATAAGGTTATGTAGCATTACCATATAACGTATAATGTTATGTGGCATTACGTTATAGCGTATAACGTTATCTACTGTTACCATATAACGTTTAACGTTATGTAGCATTACCATATAACGTATAACGTTATGTAGCATTACGTTATAGCGTATAACGTTATATACTGTTATCATATAACGTATAACGTTATGTAGCATTACCATATAACGTATAACGTTATGTAGCATTACGTTATAACGTATAACGTTATATACTGTTACGTTATAACGTATAACGTTATGTAGCATTACCATATAACGTACAACGCAATGTAGCATTACGTTACAACGTATAACGTTACATACTGTTACCATATAACGTATAACGTTATGTAGCATTACCTTATATCGTATAACGTTATATACTATCACCTTATAACGTTTAACGTTATGTAGCATTACGTTATAACGTATAACGTTATTTATTATTACCTTATAACGTACAACGTTATGTAGCATTACGTTATAACGTATAACGTTGTATACCGTTACGTAATAACGTATAACGTTATGTAGCATTACGTTATAACGTATAACGTTATAATCTGTTACGTTATAACGTATAACGTTATGTAGCATTACCATATAACGTATAACGTTATGTAGCATTACCATATAACGTATAAGGTTATGTAGCATTACCATATAACGTATAACGTTATGTAGCATTACGTTATAGCGTATAACGTTACATACTGTTACGTTATAACGTATAACGTTATGTAGCATTACCATATAACGTATAACGCTATGTAGCATTACGTTATAACGTATAACGTTACATACTGTTACCATATAACGTATAACGTTTTGTAGCATTACGTTATAACGTATAACGTTATATACTGCTACGTTATAACGTATAACGTTATGTAGCATTACGTTATAACGTATAACGTTATATACTGTTACCATATAACGTATAACGTTATGTAGCATTACGTTATAACGTATAGCGTTATCTACTATTACCTTGTAACGTATAACGTTATGTAGCATTACGTTATTACGTATAACGTTATATACTGTTACCATATAACGTATAACGTTATGTAGCATTACCATATAACGTATAACGTTATGTAGCATTACCATATAACGTATAAGGTTATGTAGCATTACCATATAACGTATAACGTTATGTAGCATTACGTTATAGCGTATAACGTTATATACTGTTACCATATAACGTATAACATCATGTAGCATTACCATATAACGTATAACGTTATGTAGCTTTACGTTATAACGTATAGCGTTATTTATTATTACCTTATAACGTATAACGTTATGTAGCATTACGATATAACGTATAACGTTATTTACTATTACCTTATAACGTATAACGTTATGTAGCATTACGTTATAACGTATAACGTTATATACTGTTACGTTATAACGTATAACGTTATGTAGCATTACCATATAACGTATGACGCTATGTAGCATTACGTTATAACGTATAACGTTACATACTGTTACCATATAACGTATAACGTTAGGTAGCATTACGTTGTAACGTATAACGTTATATACTGTTACCATGTAACGTATAACGTTATTTACTATTACCTTATAACGTATAACGTTATGTAGCATTACGTTATAACGTATAACGTTATATACTGTTACCATATAATGTATAACGTTATGTAGCATTACCATATAATGTATAACGTTATGTACCACTACCATATAACGTATAACGTTATATACTGTTACGTTATAACGTATAACGTTATGTAGCATTACCATATAACGTATAACGTTATGTAGCATTACCATATAACGTATAAGGTTATGTAGCATTACCGTATAACGTATAACGTTATTTACTATTACCTTATAACGTATAACGTTATGTAGCATTACGTTATAACGTATAGCGTTATTTACTATTACCTTATAACGTATAACGTTATGTAGCATTACGTTATAACGTATAACGTTATTTACTACTACCTTATAACGTATAACGTTATGTAGCATTACGTTATAACGTATAACGTTATATACTGTTACGTTATAACGTATAACGTTATATACTGTTACGTTATAACGTATAACGTTATGTAGCATTACCATATAAAGTATAACGTCATGTAGCATTACGTTGTAACGTATAACGTTATATACTATTACCTTATAATGTTTAACGTTATGTAGCATTACGTTATAACGTATAACGTTATATACTGTTACCATATAACGTATAACGTTATGTAGCATTACGTTTTAACGTATAACGATATATCCTGTTACCATATAACGTATAACGTTATGTAGCATTACGTTATAACGTATAACGTTATATATTGTCACCATATAACGTATAACGTTATGTAGCATTATGTTATAACGTATAACGTTACATACTGTTACCATATAACGTATAACGTTATGTAGCATTACCATATAACGTATAACGTTATGTAGCATTACCTTATAATGTGTAACGTTATGTAGCATTACGTTATAACGTATAACGTTATATACTGTTACCATATAACGTATAACGTTATGTAGCATTACGTTTTAACGTATAACGATATATCCTGTTACCATATAACGTATAACGTTATGTAGCATTACCATATAACGTATAACGTTATGTAGCATTACCTTATAATGTATAACGTTATGTAGCATTACGTTATAACGTATAACGTTATATACTGTTACCATATAACGTATAACGTTATTTACTATTACCTTATAACGTATAACGTTATGTAGCAGTACGTTATAACGTATAACGTTATATACAGTTACCATATAATGTATAACGTTATGTAGCATTACCATATAGTGTATAACGTTATGTACCATTACCATATAACGTATAACATTATGTAGCATTACGTTATAACGTATAACGTTATATACTGTTACCATAAAACGTATAACGTTATGTAGCATTACGTTCTAACGTATAACGTTATATACTGTTACGTTATAACGTATAACGTTATGTAGCATTACGTTATAACGTATAACGTTATGAAGCATTACGTTATAACGTATAACGTTATTTTCTATTACCTTATAATGTATAACGTTATGTAGCATTACGTTATAACGTATAACGTTATGAAGCATTACCATATAACGTATAACGTTATGTAGCATTACGTGATAACGTATAACGTTATTTATTATAACCTTATAACGTTTAACGTTATGTAGCATTACGTTATAACGTATAACGTTATTTTCTATTACCTTATAATGTATAACGTTATGTAGCATTACGTTATAACGTATAACGTTATGAAGCATTACCATATAACGTATAACGTTATGTAGCATTACGTGATAACGTATAACGTTATTTATTATAACCTTATAACGTATAACGTTATGTAGCATTACGTTATAACGTATAACGTTATGTAGCATTACCATATAACGTATAACGTCATGTAGCATTACGTTATAAACGTATAACGTTATATACTATTACCTTATAACGTTTAACGTTATGTAGCATTACGTTATAACGTGTAACGTTATTTACTATTACCTTATAATGTATAACGTTATGTAGCATTACGTTATAACGTATAACGTTATATACTGTTACCATATAACGTATAACGTTATGTAGCATTACCATATAACGTATAACGTTATGTAGCATTACCATATAACGTATAAGGTTATGTAGCATTACCATATAACGTATAACGTTATTTACTATTACCTTATAACGTATAACGTTATGTAGCATTACGTTATAACGTATAACGTTATATTCTGCTACGTTATAACGTATAACGTTATATACTGTTACCTTATAACGTATAACGTTATGTAGCGTTACCATATAACGTACAACGTTATCTAGCATTACGTTATAACGTATAACGTTATATACTGTTACCATATAACGTATAACGTTATGTAGCATTACCATATTATGTATAACGTTATGTACCATTACCATATAACGTATAACATTATGTAGCATTACGTTATAACGTGTAACGTTATATACTATTACCTTATAACGTTTAACGTTATGTAGCATTACGTTATAACGTATAACGTTATTTATTATTACCTTATAACGTACAACGTTATGTAGCATTACGTTATAACGTATAACGTTTTATACTGTAACGTTATAACGTATAACGTTATGTAGCATTACCATATAACGTATAACGTTATGTAGCATTACGTTATAGCGTATAACGTTATATACTGTTATCATATAACGTATAACGTTATGTAGCATTACCATATAACGTATAACGTTATGTAGCATTACGTTATAACGTATAGCGTTATCTACTATTGCCTTATGACGTATAACGTTATGTAGCATTACGTTGTAACGTATAACGTTACATACTATTACCTTATAACATTTAACGTTATGTAGCATTACGTTATAACGTATAACGTTATTTACTATTACCTTATAATGTATAACGTTATCTAGCATTACGTTATAACGTATAACGTTATATACTGTTACCATATAACGTATAACGTTATGTAGCATTACCATATTATGTATAACGTTATGTACCATTACCATATAACGTATAACATTATGTAGCATTACGTTATAACGTGTAACGTTATATACTGTTACCATATAACGTATAACGTTATGTAGCATTACCATATAATGTATAACGTTATGTAGCATTACCTTATAACGTATAACGTTATATACTGTTACGTTATAACGTATAACGTTATGTAGCATTACCATATAACGTATAACGTTATGTAGCATTACGTTATAGCGTATAACGTTATATACTGTTACCATATAACGTATAACGTTATGTAGCATTACCATATAACGTATAACGTTATGTAGCATTACGATATAACGTATAGGCTTATCTACTATTACCTTGTAACGTATAACGTTATGTAGCATTACGTTATAACGTATAACGTTATTTACTATTACCTTATAACGTATAACGTTATGTAGCATTACGTTATAACGTATAACGTTCCATACTGTTACCATATAACGTATAACGTTATGTAGCATTACGTTATGACGTATAACGTTATATACTGCTACGTTATAACGTATAACGTTATATACTGTTACCTTATAACGTATAACGTTATGTAGCATTACCATATAACGTATAACGTTATGTAGCATTACGTTATAACGTATAGCGTTATCTACTATTACCTTGTAACGTATAACGTTATGTAGCATTACGTTATAACGTATAACGTTATATACTGTTACCATATAACGTATAACGTTATGTAGCATTACCATATAACGTATAACGTTATGTAGCATTACCATATAACGTATAAGGTTATGTAGCATTACCATATAACGTATAACGTTATGTAGCATTACGTTATAGCGTATAACGTTATATACTGTTACCATATAACGTATAACATCATGTAGCATTACCATATAACGTATAACGTTATGTAGCATTACGTTATAACGTATAGCGTTATTTATTATTACCTTATAACGTATAACGTTATGTAGCATTACGTTATAACGTATAACGTTATTTACTATTACCTTATAACGTATAATGTTATGTAGCATTACGTTATAACGTATAACGTTATATACTGTTACGTTATAACGTATAACGTTATATACTGTTACGTTATAACGTATAACGTTATGTAGCATTACCATATAACGTATGACGCTATGTAGCATTACGTTATAACGTATAACGTTACATACTGTTACCATATAACGTATAACGTTATGTAGCATTACGTTATAACGTATAACGTTATATACCGTTACCAAATAACGTATAACGTTATGTAGCATTACCATATAACGTACAACGCAATGTAGCATTACGTTACAACGTATAACGTTACATACTGTTACCATATAACGTATAACGTTATGTAGCATTACCTTATATCGTATAACGTTATATACTATCACCTTATAACGTTTAACGTTATGTAGCATTACGTTATAACGTATAACGTTATTTATCATTACCTTATAACGTACAACGTTATGTAGCATTACGTTATAACGTATAACGTTGTATACCGTTACGTAATAACGTATAACGTTATGTAGCATTACGTTATAACGTATAACGTTATATACTGTTACGTTATAACGTATAACGTTACATACTGTTACGTTATAACGTATAACGTTATGTAGCATTACCATATAACGTATAACGCTATGTAGCATTACGTTATAACGTATAACGTTACATACTGTTACCATATAACGTATAACGTTATGTAGCATTACGTTATTACGTATAACGTTATATACTGTTACCATATAACGTATAACGTTATGTAGCATTACCATATAACGTATAACGTTATGTAGCATTACCATGTAACGTATAAGGTTATGTAGCATTACCATATAACGTATAACGTTATGTAGCATTACGTTATAACGTATAACGTTACATACTGTTACCATATAACGTATAACGTTATGTAGCATTACGTTATAACGTATAACGTTATATACCGTTACCAAATAACGTATAACGTTATGTAGCATTACCATATAACATATAACGTATAAGGTTATGTAGCATTACCATATAACGTATAATGTTATGTGGCATTACGTTATAGCGTATAACGTTATCTACTGTTACCATATAACGTTTTGACGTTATGTAGCATTACCATATAACGTATAACGTTATGTAGCATTACGTTATAGCGTATAACGTTATATACTGTTATCATATAACGTATAACGTTATGTAGCATTACCATATAACGTATAACGTTATGTAGCATTACGTTATAACGTATAACGTTATATACTGTTACGTTATAACGTATAACGTTATGTAGCATTACCATATAACGTACAACGCAATGTAGCATTACGTTACAACGTATAACGTTACATACTGTTACCATATAACGTATAACGTTATGTAGCATTACCTTATATCGTATAACGTTATATACTATCACCTTATAACGTTTAACGTTATGTAGCATTACGTTATAACGTATAACGTTATTTATTATTACCTTATAACGTACAACGTTATGTAGCATTACGTTATAACGTATAACGTTGTATACCGTTACGTAATAACGTATAACGTTATGTAGCATTACGTTATAACGTATAACGTTATATACTGTTACGTTATAACGTATAACGTTATGTAGCATTACCATATAACGTATAACGTTATGTAGCATTACCATATAACGTATAAGGTTATGTAGCATTACCATATAACGTATAACGTTATGTAGCATTACGTTATAGCGTATAACGTTACATACTGTTACGTTATAACGTATAACGTTATGTAGCATTACCATATAACGTATAACGCTATGTAGCATTACGTTATAACGTATAACGTTACATACTGTTACCATATAACGTATAACGTTTTGTAGCATTACGTTATAACGTATAACGTTATATACTGCTACGTTATAACGTATAACGTTATGTAGCATTACGTTATAACGTATAACGTTATATACTGTTACCATATAACGTATAACGTTATGTAGCATTACGTTATAACGTATAGCGTTATCTACTATTACCTTGTAACGTATAACGTTATGTAGCATTACGTTATTACGTATAACGTTATATACTGTTACCATATAACGTATAACGTTATGTAGCATTACCATATAACGTATAACGTTATGTAGCATTACCATATAACGTATAAGGTTATGTAGCATTACCATATAACGTATAACGTTATGTAGCATTACGTTATAGCGTATAACGTTATATACTGTTACCATATAACGTATAACATCATGTAGCATTACCATATAACGTATAACGTTATGTAGCATTACGTTATAACGTATAGCGTTATTTATTATTACCTTATAACGTATAACGTTATGTAGCATTACGATATAACGTATAACGTTATTTACTATTACCTTATAACGTATAACGTTATGTAGCATTACGTCATAACGTATAACGTTATATACTGTTACGTTATAACGTATAACGTTATGTAGCATTACCATATAACGTATGACGCTATGTAGCATTACGTTATAACGTATAACGTTACATACTGTTACCATATAACGTATAACGTTAGGTAGCATTACGTTGTAACGTATAACGTTATATACTGTTACCATGTAACGTATAACGTTATTTACTATTACCTTATAACGTATAACGTTATGTAGCATTACGTTATAACGTATAACGTTATATACTGTTACCATATAATGTATAACGTTATGTAGCATTACCATATAATGTATAACGTTATGTACCACTACCATATAACGTATAACATTATGTAGCATTACGTTATAACGTATAACGTTATACACTGTTACCATATAACGTATAACGTTATTTACTATTACCTTATAACGTATAACGTTATGTAGCATTACGTTATAACGTATAACGTTAAATACTGTTACCATATAATGTATAACGTTATGTAGCATTACCATATAATGTATAACGTTATGTAGCATTACATTATAACGTATAACGTTATATACTGTTACGTTATAACGTATAACGTTATGTAGCATTACCATATAACGTATAACGTTATGTAGCATTACCATATAACGTATAAGGTTATGTAGCATTACCGTATAACGTATAACGTTATTTACTATTACCTTATAACGTATAACGTTATGTAGCATTACGTTATAACGTATAGCGTTATTTACTATTACCTTATAACGTATAACGTTATGTAGCATTACGTTATAACGTATAACGTTATTTACTACTACCTTATAACGTATAACGTTATGTAGCATTACGTTATAACGTATAACGTTATATACTGTTACGTTATAACGTATAACGTTATATACTGTTACGTTATAACGTATAACGTTATGTAGCATTACCATATAACGTATAACGCTATGTAGCATTACGTTATAACGTATAACGTTACATACTGTTACCTTATAACGTATAACTTTATGTAGCATTACCTTATATCGTATAACGTTATATACTATTACCTTATAACGTTTAACGTTATGTAGCATTACGTTATAACGTATAACGTTATTTATTATTACCTTATAACGTACAACGTTATGTAGCATTACCATATAACGTATAAGGCTATGTAGCATTACGTTATAACGTATAACGTTATGTAGCATTACGTTATAACGTATAACGTTATATACTGTTACGTTATAACGTATAACGTTATGTAGCATTACGTTATAACGTATAACGTTATATACTGTTACCATATAACGTATAACGTTATGTAGCATTACGTTATAACGTATAACGTTATGTAGCATTACGTTATAACGTATAACGTTATGTAGCATTACCTTATAACGTATAACGGTATATACTGTTACGTTATAACGTATAACGATGTGTAGCATTACCATATAACGTATAACGTTATGTAGCATTACGTTATAACGTATAGCGTTAATTACTATTACCTTATAACGTATAACGTTATGTAGCATTACGTTATAACGTATAACGTTATTCACTATTACCTTATAACGTATAACGTTATGTATCATTACGTTATAACGTATAACGTTATATACTGCTACGTTATAACGTATAACGTTATATACTGTTACGTTATAACGTATAACGTTATATACTGTTACGTTATAACGTATAACGTTATGTAGCATTACCATATAACGTATAACGCTATGTAGCATTACGTTATAACGTATAACGTTACATACTGTTACCATATAACGTATAACGTTATGTAGCATTACCTTATATCGTATAACGTTATATACTATTACCTTATAACGTTTAACGTTATGTAGCATTACGTTATAACGTATGACGTTATTTATTATTACCTTATAACGTACAACGTTATGTAGCATTACGTTATAACGTATAACGTTGTATACTGTTACGTTATAACGTATAACGTTATGTAGCATTACGTTATAACGTATAGCGTTATCTACTATTACCTTGTAACGTATAACGTTATGTAGCATTACGTTATTACGTATAACGTTATATACTGTTACCATATAACGTATAACGTTATGTAGCATTACCATATAACGTATAACGTTATGGAGCATTACCATATAACGTATAAGGTTATGTAGCATTACCATATAACGTATAACGTTATGTAGCATTACGTTATAGCGTATAACGTTATATACTGTTACCATATAACGTATAACATCATGTAGCATTACCATATAACGTATAACGTTATGTAGCATTACGTTATAACGTATAACGTTACATACTGTTACCATATAACGTATAACGTTATGTAGCATTACCTTATATCGTATAACGTTATATACTATTACCTTATAACGTTTAACGTTATGTAGCATTACGTTATAACGTATAACGTTATTTATTATTACCTTATAACGTACAACGTTATGTAGCATTACGTTATAACGTATAACGTTGTATACTGTTACGTTATAACGTATAACGTTATGTAGCATTACGTTATAACGTATAGCGTTATCTACTATTACCTTGTAACGTATAACGTTATGTAGCATTACGTTATTACGTATAACGTTATATACTGTTACCATATAACGTATAACGTTATGTAGCATTACCATATAACGTATAACGTTATGTAGCATTACGTTATAACGTATAACGTTTTATACTGTTACCATATAATGTATAACGTTATGTAGCATTACCATATAATGTATAACGTTATGTAGCATTACGTTATAACGTATAACGTTATGTAGCATTACCTTATAACGTATAACGTTATATGCTGTTACGTTATAACGTATAACGTTATGTAGCATTACCATATAACGTATAACGTTATGTAGCATTACGTTATAGCGTATAACGTTATGTACTGTTACCATATAACGTATAACATCATGTAGCATTACCATATAACGTATAACGTTATGTAGCATTACGTTATAACGTATAGCGTTATTTATTATTACCTTATAACGTATAACGTTATGTAGCATTACGTTATAACGTATAACGTTATTTACTATTACCTTATAACGTATAACGTTATGTAGCATTACGTTATAACGTATATCGTTATATACTGTTACGTTATAACGTATAACGTTATGTAGCATTACCATATAACGTATGACGCTATGTAGCATTACGTTATAACGTATAACGTTACATACTGTTACCATATAACGTATAACGTTAGGTAGCATTACGTTGTAACGTATAACGTTATATACTGTTACCATATAACGTATAACGTTATTTACTATTACCTTATAACGTATAACGTTATGTAGCATTGCGTTATAACGTATAACGTTATATACTGTTACCATATAATGTATATCGTTATGTAGCATTACCATATAATGTATAACGTTATATACTGTTACCATATAACGTATAACGTTATGTAGCATTACCATATAACGTATAACGTTATGTAGCATTACGTTATAACGTATAACGTTTTATACTGTTACCATATAATGTATAACGTTTTATACTGTTACCATATAATGTATAACGTTATGTAGCATTACCATATAATGTATAACGTTATGTAGCATTACCTTATATCGTATAACGTTATATACTATTACCTTATAACGTTTAACGTTATGTAGCATTACGTTATAACGTATAACGTTATTTATTATTACCTTATAACGTACAACATTATGTAGCATTACGTTATAACGTATAACGTTGTATACTGTTACGTTATAACGTATAACGTTATGTAGCATTACGTTATAACGTATAGCGCTATCTACTATTACCTTGTAACGTATAACGTTATGTAGCATTACTTTATTACGTATAACGTTATATACTGTTACCATATAACGTATAACGTTATGTAGCATTACCATATAACGTATAACGTTATGTAGCATTACGTTATAACGTATAACGTTTTATACTGTTACCATATAATGTATAACGTTATGTAGCATTACCATATAATGTATAACGTTATGTAGCATTACGTTATAACGTATAACGTTATGTAGCATTACCTTATAACGTATAACGTTATATACTGTTACGTTATAACGTATAACGTTATGTAGCATTACCATATAACGTATAACGTTATGTAGCATTACGTTATAGCGTATAACGTTATGTACTGTTACCATATAACGTATAACATCATGTAGCATTACCATATAACGTATAACGTTATGTAGCATTACGTTATAACGTATAGCGTTATTTATTATTACCTTATAACGTATAACGTTATGTAGCATTACGTTATAACGTATAACGTTATTTACTATTACCTTATAACGTATAACGTTATGTAGCATTACGTTATAACGTATAACGTTATATACTGTTACGTGATAACGTATAACGTTATGTAGCATTACCATATAACGTATGACGCTATGTAGCATTACGTTATAACGTATAACGTTACATACTGTTACCATATAACGTATAACGTTAGGTAGCATTACGTTGTAACGTATAACGTTATATGCTGTTACCATATAACGTATAACGTTATTTACTACTACCTGATAACGTATAACGTCATGTAGCATTACGTAATAACGTATAACGTTATATACAGTTACCATATAATGTATAACGTTATGTAGCATTACCATATAATGTATAACGTTATGTACCATTACCATATAACGTATAACATTGTGTAGCATTACGTTATAACGTATAACGTTATATACTGTTACCATAAAACGTATAACGTTATGAAGCATTACCATATAATGTATAACGTTATGTAGCATTACCTTATAACGTATAACGTTATATACTGTTACGTTATAACGTATAACGTTATGTAGCATTACCATATAACGTATAACGTTATGTAGCATTACCATATAACGTATAACGTTATGTAGCATTACCATATAACGTATAACGTTATGTAGCATTACCATATAACGTATAACATTATGTAGCATTACGTTATAGCGTATAACGTTATATACCGTTACCATATAACGTATAACGTTATGTAGCATTACCATATAGCGTATAACGTTATGTAGCATTACGTTATAACGTATAACGTTATTTACTATTACCTTATAACGTATAACGTTATGTAGCATTACGTTATAACGTATAACGTTATATACTGTTACCATATAACGTATAACGTTATGTAGCATTACCATATAACGTATAACGTTATGTAGCATTACCATACAATGTATAACGTTATGTAGCATTACCTTATAACGTATAACGTTATATACTGTTACGTTATAACGTATAACGTTATGTAGCATTACCATATAACGTATAACGTTATGTAGCATTACCATATAACGTATAACGTTATGTAGCATTACCATATAACGTATAACGTTATGTAGCATTACCATATAACGTATAACGTTATGTAGCATTACCATATAACGTATAACGTTATGTAGCATTACCATATAACGTATAACGTTATGTAGCATTACGTTATAGCGTATAACGTTATATACCGTTACCATATAACGTATAACGTTATGTAGCATTACCATATAGCGTATAACGTTATGTAGCATTACCTGATAACGTATAACGTTATATACTGTTACGTTATAACGTATAACGTTATGTAGCATTACCATATAATGTATAACGTTATGTACTGTTACGTTATAACGTATAACGTTATGAAGCATTACCATATAACGTATAACGCTATGTAGCATTACGTTATAACGTATAACGTTACATACTGTTACCATATAACGTATAACGTTATGTAGCATTACCTTATATCGTATAACGTTATATACTATTTCCTTATAACGTTTAACGTTATGTAGCATTACGTTATAACGTATAACGTTATTTATTATTACCTTATAACGTATAGCGTTATGTAGCATTACGTTATAACGTATAACGTTGTATACTGTTACGTTATAACGTATAACGTTATGTAGCATTACCATATAAGGTATATCGTCATGTAGCATTACGTTGTAACGTATCACGTTATATACTATTACCTTATAATGTTTAACGTTATGTAGCATTACGTTATAACGTATAACGTTATTTACTATTACCTGATAACGTATAACGTCATGTAGCATTACGTTATAACGTATAACGTTATATACTGTTACCATATAACGTATAACGTTATGTAGCATTACGTTATAACGTATAACGTTATATACTGTTACCATATAACGTATAACGTTATGTAGCATTACCATATAACGTATAACGTTATGTAGCATTACCATATAACGTATAAGGTTATGTAGCATTACCATATAACGTATAACGTTATATACTGTTACCATATAATGTATAACGTTATGTAGCATTACCTTATAACGTATAACGTTATATACTGTTACGTTATAACGTATAACGTTATGTAGTATTACCATATAACGTATAACGTTATGTAGCATTACCATATAACGTATAACGTTATGTAGCATTACCAGATAACGTATAACGTTATGTAGCATTACGTTATAGCGTATAACGTTATATACCGTTACCATATAACGTATAACGTTATGTAGCATTACCATATAGCGTATAACGTTATGTAGCATTACGTTATAACGTATAACGTTATTTACTATTACCTTATAACGTATAACGTTATGTAGCATTACGTTATAACGTATAACGTTATATACTGTTACCACATAACGTATAACGTTATGTAGCATTACCATATAATGTATAACGTCATGTAGCATCACCATATGACGTATAACGTTATGTAGCAATACCTTATAACGTATAACGTTATTTATTATTACCTTATAACGTATAACGTTATGTAGCATTACGTTATAACGTATAACGTTGTATACTGTTACGTTATAACGTATAACGTTATGTAGCATTACCATATAAAGTATAACGTCATGTAGCATTACGTTGTAACGTATGACGTTATATATTATTACCTTATAATGTTTAACGTTATGTAGCATTACGTTATAACGTATAACGTTATATATTGTCACCATATAACGTATAACGTTATGTAGCATTATGTTATAACGTATAACGTTACATACTGTTACCATATAACGTATAACGTTATGTAGTATTACCATATAACGTATAACGTTATGTAGCATTACCTTATAATGAATAACGTTATGTAGCATTACGTTATAACGTATAACGTTATATACTGTTACCATATAACGTATAACGTTATGTAACATTACTTTATAACATATAACATTATATACTGTTACCATATAACGTATAACGTTATGTAGCATTACCATATAACGTATAACGTTATGTAGCATTACCATATAACGTATAACGTTATGTAGCATTACGTTATAGCGTGTAACGTTATATACTGTTACCATATAACGTATAACGTTATGTAGCATTACCATATAACGTTTAACGTTATGTAGCATTACTTTATAACGTATAACGTTATTTACTATTACCTTATAACGTATAACGTTATGTAGCATTACGTTATAGCGTGTAACGTTATATACTGTTACCATATAACGTATAACGTTATGTAGCATTACCATATAATGTATAACGTTATGCAGCATTACGTTATAACGTATAACTTTATTTACTATTACCTTATAACGTATAACGTTATGTAGCATTACGTTCTAACGTATAACGTTATATACTGTTACGTTATAACGTGTAACGTTATATACTGTTACGTTATAACGTATAACGTTATGAAGCATTACCATATAACGTATAACGCTATGTAGCATTACGTTATAACGTATAACGTTACATACTGTTACCATATAACGTATAACGTTATGTAGCATTACCTTATATCGTATAATGTTATATACTATTACCTTATAACGTTTAACGTTATGTAGCATTACGTTATAACGTATAACGTTATTTATTATTACCTTATAACGTGTAACGTTATGTCGCATTACGTTATAACGTATAACGTTGTATACTGTTACGTTATAACGTATAACGTTATGTAGCATTACCATATAAGGTATAACGTCATGTAGCATTACGTTGTAACGTATCACGTTATATACTATTACCTTATAATGTTTAACGTTATGTAGCATTACGTTATAACGTATAACGTTATTTACTATTACCTGATAACGTATAACGTCATGTAGCATTACGTTATAACGTATAACGTTATATACTGTTACCATATAACGTATAACGTTATGTGGCATTACCATATAACGTATAACGTTATTTACTATTACCTTATAACGTATAACGTTATGTAGTATTACCATATAACGTATAACGTTATTTACTATTACCGTATAACGTATAACGTTATGTAGCATTACGTTATAACGTATAACGTCATATAGCATTACGTTGTAACGTATAACGTTACATACTATTACCTTATAACGTTTAACGTTATGTAGCATTACGTTATAACGTATAACGTTATTTACTATTACCTTATAACGTATAACGTTATGTAGCATTACGTTATAGCGTATAACGTTATATACCGTTACCATATAACGTATAACGTTATGTAGCATTACCATATAGCGTAAAACGTTATGTAGCATTACGTTATAACGTATAACGTTATTTACTATTACCTTATAACGTATAACGTTATGTAGCATTACGTTATAACGTATAACGTTATATACTGTTACGTTATAACGTATAACGTTACATACTGTTACGTTATAACGTATAACGTTATGAAGCATTACCATATAACGTTTAACGTTATGTAGCATTACGTTATAACGTATAACGTTATATACTGTTACCATATAACGTATAACGTTATGTAGCATTACGTTATAAGGTATAACGTTATATATTGTCACCATATAACGTATAACGTTATGTAGCATTATGTTATAACGTATAACGTTACATACTGTTACCATATAACGTATAACGTTATGTAGCATTACCATATAACGTATAACGTTATGTAGCATTACCTTATAATGTATAACGTTATGTAGCATTACGTTATAACGTATAACGTTATATACTGTTACCATATAACGTATAACGTTATGTAGCATTACTTTATAACGTATAACGTTATATACTGTTACCATATAACGTATAACGTTATGTAGCATTACCATATAACGTATAACGTTATGTGGCATTACCTTATAATGTATAACGTTATGTAGCATTACGTTATAACGTATAACATTATATACTGTTACCATATAACGTATAACGTTATGTAGCATTACCATATGACGTATAACGTTATGTAGCATTACCTTATAATGTATAACGTTATGTAGCGTTACGTTATAACGTATAACGTTATATACTGTTACCATATAACGTATAACGTTATGTAGCATTACGTTATAACGTATAACGTTACATACTGTTACCATATAACGTATAACGTTATGTAGCATTACCATATAACGTATAACGTTATGTAGCATTACCATACAATGTATAACGTTATGTAGCATTACCTTATAACGTATAACGTTATACACTGTTACGTTATAACTTATAACATTATGTAGCATTACCATATAACGTATAACGTTATGTAGCATTACCATATAACGTATAACGTTATGTAGCATTACGTTATAGCGTATAACGTTATATACTGTTACCATATAACGTATAACGTTATGTAGCATTACCATATAATGTATAACGTTATGCAGCATTACGTTATAACGTATAACGTTATTTACTATTACCTTATAACGTATAACGTTATGTAGTATTACCATATAACGTATAACGTTATTTACTATTACCGTATAACGTATAACGTTATGTAGCATTACGTTATAACGTATAACGTCATATAGCATTACGTTGTAACGTATAACGTTACATACTATTACCTTATAACGTTTAACGTTATGTAGCATTACGTTATAACGTATAACGTTATTTACTATTACCTTATAACGTATAACGTTATGTAGCATTACGTTATAGCGTATAACGTTATATACCGTTACCATATAACGTATAACGTTATGTAGCATTACCATATAGCGTAAAACGTTATGTAGCAATACGTTATAACGTATAACGTTATTTACTATTACCTTATAACGTATAACGTTATGTAGCATTACGTTATAACGTATAACGTTATATACTGTTACGTTATAACGTATAACGTTACATACTGTTACGTTATAACGTATAACGTTATGAAGCATTACCATATAACGTTTAACGTTATGTAGCATTACGTTATAACGTATAACGTTATATACTGTTACCATATAACGTATAACGTTATGTAGCATTACGTTATAAGGTATAACGTTATATATTGTCACCATATAACGTATAACGTTATGTAGCATTATGTTATAACGTATAACGTTACATACTGTTACCATATAACGTATAACGTTATGTAGCATTACCATATAACGTATAACGTTATGTAGCATTACCTTATAATGTATAACGTTATGTAGCGTTACGTTATAACGTATAACGTTATATACTGTTACCATATAACGTATAACGTTATGTAGCATTACGTTATAACGTATAACGTTACATACTGTTACCATATAACGTATAACGTTATGTAGCATTACCATATAACGTATAACGTTATGTAGCATTACCATACAATGTATAACGTTATGTAGCATTACCTTATAACGTATAACGTTATACACTGTTACGTTATAACTTATAACATTATGTAGCATTACCATATAACGTATAACGTTATGTAGCATTACCATATAACGTATAACGTTATGTAGCATTACGTTATAGCGTATAACGTTATATACTGTTACCATATAACGTATAACGTTATGTAGCATTACCATATAATGTATAACGTTATGCAGCATTACGTTATAACGTATAACGTTATTTACTATTACCTTATAACGTATAACGTTATGTAGCATTACGTTCTAACGTATAACGTTATATACTGTTACGTTATAACGTGTAACGTTATATACTGTTACGTTATAACGTATAACGTTATGAAGCATTACCATATAACGTATAACGCTATGTAGCATTACGTTACAACGTATAACGTTATAAACTATTACCTTATAATGTTTAACGTTATGTAGCATTACGTTATAACGTATAACGTTATTTACTATTACCTGATAACGTATAACGTCATGTAGCATTACGTTATAACGTATAACGTTATATACTGTTACCATATAACGTATAACGTTATGTAGCATTACGTTATAACGTATAACGTTGTATACTGTTACGTTATAACGTATAACGTTATGTAGCATTACCATATAAAGTATAACGTCATGTAGCATTACGTTGTAACGTATAACGTTATATACTATTACCTTATAATGTTTAACGTTATGTAGCATTACGTTATAACGTATAACGTTGTATACTGTTACGTTATAACGTATAACGTTATGTAGCATTACCATATAAGGTATAACGTCATGTAGCATTACGTTGTAACGTATCACGTTATAAACTATTACCTTATAATGTTTAACGTTATGTAGCATTACGTTATAACGTATAACGTTATTTACTATTACCTGATAACGTATAACGTCATGTAGCATTACGTTATAACGTATAACGTTATATACTGTTACCATATAACGTATAACGTTATGTAGCATTACGTTATAACGTATAACGTCGTATACTGTTACGTTATAACGTATAACGTTATGTAGCATTACCATATAAAGTATAACGTCATGTAGCATTACGTTGTAACGTATAACGTTATATACTATTACCTTATAATGTTTAACGTTATGTAGCATTACGTTATAACGTATAACGTTATATACTGTTACCATATAACGTATAACGTTATGTAGCATTACGTTGTAACGTATAACGTTATATACTATTACCTTATAATGTTTAACGTTATGTAGCATTACGTTATAACGTATAACGTTATATACTGTTACCATATAACGTAGAACGTTATGTAGCATTACGTTATAACGTATAACGTTATATATTGTCACCATATAACGTATAACGTTATGTAGCATTACGTTATAACGTATAACGTTATATACTGTTACCATATAACGTATAACGTTATGTAGCATTACGTTATAACGTATAACGTTATATACTGTTACCATATAACGAATAACGTTATGTAGCATTACCATATAACGTATAACGTTATGTAGCATTACCTTATAATGTATAACGTTATGTAGCATTACGTTATAACGTATAACGTTATATACTGTTACCATATAACGTATAACGTTATGTAGCATTACGTTATAACGTATAACGTTATAAACTATTACCTTATAATGTTTAACGTTATGTAGCATTACGTTATAACGTATAACGTTATTTACTATTACCTGATAACGTATAACGTCATGTAGCATTACGTTATAACGTATAACGTTATATACTGTTACCATATAACGTATAACGTTATGTAGCATTACGTTATAACGTATAACGTTGTATACTGTTACGTTATAACGTATAACGTTATGTAGCATTACCATATAAAGTATAACGTCATGTAGCATTACGTTGTAACGTATAACGTTATATACTATTACCTTATAATGTTTAACGTTATGTAGCATTACGTTATAACGTATAACGTTGTATACTGTTACGTTATAACGTATAACGTTATGTAGCATTACCATATAAGGTATAACGTCATGCAGCATTACGTTGTAACGTATCACGTTATAAACTATTACCTTATAATGTTTAACGTTATGTAGCATTACGTTATAACGTATAACGTTATTTACTATTACCTGATAACGTATAACGTCATGTAGCATTACGTTATAACGTATAACGTTATATACTGTTACCATATAACGTATAACGTTATGTAGCATTACGTTATAACGTATAACGTCGTATACTGTTACGTTATAACGTATAACGTTATGTAGCATTACCATATAAAGTATAACGTCATGTAGCATTACGTTGTAACGTATAACGTTATATACTATTACCTTATAATGTTTAACGTTATGTAGCATTACGTTATAACGTATAACGTTATATACTGTTACCATATAACGTATAACGTTATGTAGCATTACGTTGTAACGTATAACGTTATATACTATTACCTTATAATGTTTAACGTTATGTAGCATTACGTTATAACGTATAACGTTATATACTGTTACCATATAACGTAGAACGTTATGTAGCATTACGTTATAACGTATAACGTTATATATTGTCACCATATAACGTATAACGTTATGTAGCATTACGTTATAACGTATAACGTTATATACTGTTACCCTATAACGTATAACGTTATGTAGCATTACGTTATAACGTATAACGTTATATACTGTTACCATATACCGAATAACGTTATGTAGCATTACCATATAACGTATAACGTTATGTAGCATTACCTTATAATGTATAACGTTATGTAGCATTACGTTATAACGTATAACGTTATGTAGCATTACGTTATAACGTATAACGTTATATACTGTTACGTTATAACGTATAACGTTACATACTGTTACGTTATAACGTATAACGTTATGAAGCATTACCATATAACGTTTAACGTTATGTAGCATTACGTTATAACGTATAACGTTATATACTGTTACCATATAACGTATAACGTTATGTAGCATTACGTTATAAGGTATAACGTTATATATTGTCACCATATAACGTATAACGTTATGTAGCATTATGTTATAACGTATAACGTTACATACTGTTACCATATAACGTATAACGTTATGTAGCATTACCATATAACGTATAACGTTATGTAGCATTACCTTATAATGTATAACGTTATGTAGCGTTACGTTATAACGTATAACGTTATATACTGTTACCATATAACGTATAACGTTATGTAGCATTACGTTATAACGTATAACGTTACATACTGTTACCATATAACGTATAACGTTATGTAGCATTACCATATAACGTATAACGTTATGTAGCATTACCATACAATGTATAACGTTATGTAGCATTACCTTATAACGTATAACGTTATACACTGTTACGTTATAACTTATAACATTATGTAGCATTACCATATAACGTATAACGTTATGTAGCATTACCATATAACGTATAACGTTATGTAGCATTACGTTATAGCGTATAACGTTATATACTGTTACCATATAACGTATAACGTTATGTAGCATTACCATATAATGTATAACGTTATGCAGCATTACGTTATAACGTATAACGTTATTTACTATTACCTTATAACGTATAACGTTATGTAGCATTACGTTCTAACGTATAACGTTATATACTGTTACGTTATAACGTGTAACGTTATATACTGTTACGTTATAACGTATAACGTTATGAAGCATTACCATATAACGTATAACGCTATGTAGCATTACGTTACAACGTATAACGTTATAAACTATTACCTTATAATGTTTAACGTTATGTAGCATTACGTTATAACGTATAACGTTATTTACTATTACCTGATAACGTATAACGTCATGTAGCATTACGTTATAACGTATAACGTTATATACTGTTACCATATAACGTATAACGTTATGTAGCATTACGTTATAACGTATAACGTTGTATACTGTTACGTTATAACGTATAACGTTATGTAGCATTACCATATAAAGTATAACGTCATGTAGCATTACGTTGTAACGTATAACGTTATATACTATTACCTTATAATGTTTAACGTTATGTAGCATTACGTTATAACGTATAACGTTGTATACTGTTACGTTATAACGTATAACGTTATGTAGCATTACCATATAAGGTATAACGTCATGTAGCATTACGTTGTAACGTATCACGTTATAAACTATTACCTTATAATGTTTAACGTTATGTAGCATTACGTTATAACGTATAACGTTATTTACTATTACCTGATAACGTATAACGTCATGTAGCATTACGTTATAACGTATAACGTTATATACTGTTACCATATAACGTATAACGTTATGTAGCATTACGTTATAACGTATAACGTCGTATACTGTTACGTTATAACGTATAACGTTATGTAGCATTACCATATAAAGTATAACGTCATGTAGCATTACGTTGTAACGTATAACGTTATATACTATTACCTTATAATGTTTAACGTTATGTAGCATTACGTTATAACGTATAACGTTATATACTGTTACCATATAACGTATAACGTTATGTAGCATTACGTTGTAACGTATAACGTTATATACTATTACCTTATAATGTTTAACGTTATGTAGCATTACGTTATAACGTATAACGTTATATACTGTTACCATATAACGTAGAACGTTATGTAGCATTACGTTATAACGTATAACGTTATATATTGTCACCATATAACGTATAACGTTATGTAGCATTACGTTATAACGTATAACGTTATATACTGTTACCATATAACGTATAACGTTATGTAGCATTACGTTATAACGTATAACGTTATATACTGTTACCATATAACGAATAACGTTATGTAGCATTACCATATAACGTATAACGTTATGTAGCATTACCTTATAATGTATAACGTTATGTAGCATTACGTTATAACGTATAACGTTATATACTGTTACCATATAACGTATAACGTTATGTAGCATTACGTTATAACGTATAACGTTATAAACTATTACCTTATAATGTTTAACGTTATGTAGCATTACGTTATAACGTATAACGTTATTTACTATTACCTGATAACGTATAACGTCATGTAGCATTACGTTATAACGTATAACGTTATATACTGTTACCATATAACGTATAACGTTATGTAGCATTACGTTATAACGTATAACGTTGTATACTGTTACGTTATAACGTATAACGTTATGTAGCATTACCATATAAAGTATAACGTCATGTAGCATTACGTTGTAACGTATAACGTTATATACTATTACCTTATAATGTTTAACGTTATGTAGCATTACGTTATAACGTATAACGTTGTATACTGTTACGTTATAACGTATAACGTTATGTAGCATTACCATATAAGGTATAACGTCATGCAGCATTACGTTGTAACGTATCACGTTATAAACTATTACCTTATAATGTTTAACGTTATGTAGCATTACGTTATAACGTATAACGTTATTTACTATTACCTGATAACGTATAACGTCATGTAGCATTACGTTATAACGTATAACGTTATATACTGTTACCATATAACGTATAACGTTATGTAGCATTACGTTATAACGTATAACGTCGTATACTGTTACGTTATAACGTATAACGTTATGTAGCATTACCATATAAAGTATAACGTCATGTAGCATTACGTTGTAACGTATAACGTTATATACTATTACCTTATAATGTTTAACGTTATGTAGCATTACGTTATAACGTATAACGTTATATACTGTTACCATATAACGTATAACGTTATGTAGCATTACGTTGTAACGTATAACGTTATATACTATTACCTTATAATGTTTAACGTTATGTAGCATTACGTTATAACGTATAACGTTATATACTGTTACCATATAACGTAGAACGTTATGTAGCATTACGTTATAACGTATAACGTTATATACTGTTACCCTATAACGTATAACGTTATGTAGCATTACGTTATAACGTATAACGTTATATACTGTTACCATATACCGAATAACGTTATGTAGCATTACCATATAACGTATAACGTTATGTAGCATTACCTTATAATGTATAACGTTATGTAGCATTACGTTATAACGTATAACGTTATATACTATTACCTTATAATGTTTAACGTTATGTAGCATTACGTTATAACGTATAACGTTATATACTGTTACCATATAACGTATAACGTTATGTAGCATTACGTTATAACGTATAACGTTATATATTGTCACCATATAACGTATAACGTTATGTAGCATTACGTTATAACGTATAACGTTATATACTGTTACCATATAACGTATAACGTTATGTAGCATAACGTTATAACGTATAACGTTATATACTGTTACCATATAACGAATAACGTTATGTAGCATTACCATATAACATATAACGTTATGTAGCATTACCTTATAATGTATAACGTTATGTAGCATTACGTTATAACGTATATCGTTATATACTGTTACCATATAACGTATAACGTTATGTAGCATTACCATATAACGTATAACGTTATGTAGCATTACCTTATAATGTATAACGTTATGTAGCATTACGTTATAACGTATAACGTTATATACTGTTACCATATAACGTATAACGTTATGTAGCATTACGTTATAACGTATAACGTTACATACTGTTACCATATAACGTATAACGTTATGTAGCATTACCATATAACGTATAACGTTATGTAGCATTACCATACAATGTATAACGTTATGTAGCATTACCTTATAACGTATAACGTTATACACTGTTACGTTATAACTTATAACGTTATGTAGCATTACCATATAACGTATAACGTTATGTAGCATTACCATATAACGTATAACGTTATGTAGCATTACGTTATAGCGTATAACGTTATGTAGCATTACCTTATAACGTATAACGTTATATACTGTTACGTTATAACGTATAACGTTATATACTGTTACGTTATAACGTATAACGTTATGTAGCATTACCATATAACGTATAACGCTATGTAGCATTACGTTATAACGTATAACGTTACATACTGTTACCATATAACGTATAACGTTATGTAGCAATACCATATAATGTATAACGTTATGTAGCATTACCTTATAACGTATAACGTTATATACTGTTACGTTATAACGTATAACGTTATGTAGCATTACGTTATAGCGTATAACGTTATATACTGTTACGTTATAACGTATAACGTTATGTAGCATTACCATATAAAGTATAACGTCATGTAGCATTACGTTGTAACGTATGACGTTATATACTATTACCTTATAATGTTTAACGTTATGTAGCATTACGTTATAACGTATAACGTTATATACTGTTACCATATAACGTATAACGTTATGTAGCATTACGATATAACGTATAACGTTATATATTGTCACCATATAACGTATAACGTTATGTAGCAATACCTTATAACGTATAACGTTATTTATTATTACCTTATAACGTATAACGTTATGTAGCATTACGTTATAACGTATAACGTTACATACTGTTACCATATAACGTATAACGTTATGTAGCATTACCATATAACGTATAACGTTATGTAGCATTACCATATAACGTATAACGTTATGTAGCATTACCAGATAACGTATAACGTTATGTAGCATTACGTTATAGCGTATAACGTTATATACCGTTACCATATAACGTATCACGTTATGTAGCATTACCATATAGCGTATAACGTTATGTAGCATTACGTTGTAACGTATAACGTTATATACTATTACCTTATAATGTTTAACGTTATGTAGCATTACGTTATAACGTATAACGTTGTATACTGTTACGTTATAACGTATAACGTTATGTAGCATTACCATATAAGGTATAACGTCATGTAGCATTACGTTGTAACGTATCACGTTATAAACTATTACCTTATAATGTTTAACGTTATGTAGCATTACGTTATAACGTATAACGTTATTTACTATTACCTGATAACGTATAACGTCATGTAGCATTACGTTATAACGTATAACGTTATATACTGTTACCATATAACGTATAACGTTATGTAGCATTACGTTATAACGTATAACGTCGTATACTGTTACGTTATAACGTATAACGTTATGTAGCATTACCATATAAAGTATAACGTCATGTAGCATTACGTTGTAACGTATAACGTTATATACTATTACCTTATAATGTTTAACGTTATGTAGCATTACGTTATAACGTATAACGTTATATACTGTTACCATATAACGTATAACGTTATGTAGCATTACGTTGTAACGTATAACGTTATATACTATTACCTTATAATGTTTAACGTTATGTAGCATTACGTTATAACGTATAACGTTATATACTGTTACCATATAACGTATAACGTTATGTAGCATTACGTTCTAACGTATAACGTTATATACTGTTACGTTATAACGTGTAACGTTATATACTGTTACGTTATAACGTATAACGTTATGAAGCATTACCATATAACGTATAACGCTATGTAGCATTACGTTACAACGTATAACGTTATATACTGTTACCATATAACGTATAACGTTATGTAGCATTACCATATAATGTATAACGTTATGCAGCATTACGTTATAACGTATAACGTTATTTACTATTACCTTATAACGTATAACGTTATGTAGCATTACGTTCTAACGTATAACGTTATATACTGTTACGTTATAACGTGTAACGTTATATACTGTTACGTTATAACGTATAACGTTATGAAGCATTACCATATAACGTATAACGCTATGTAGCATTACGTTACAACGTATAACGTTATAAACTATTACCTTATAATGTTTAACGTTATGTAGCATTACGTTATAACGTATAACGTTATTTACTATTACCTGATAACGTATAACGTCATGTAGCATTACGTTATAACGTATAACGTTATATACTGTTACCATATAACGTATAACGTTATGTAGCATTACGTTATAACGTATAACGTTGTATACTGTTACGTTATAACGTATAACGTTATGTAGCATTACCATATAAAGTATAACGTCATGTAGCATTACGTTGTAACGTATAACGTTATATACTATTACCTTATAATGTTTAACGTTATGTAGCATTACGTTATAACGTATAACGTTGTATACTGTTACGTTATAACGTATAACGTTATGTAGCATTACCATATAAGGTATAACGTCATGTAGCATTACGTTGTAACGTATCACGTTATAAACTATTACCTTATAATGTTTAACGTTATGTAGCATTACGTTATAACGTATAACGTTATTTACTATTACCTGATAACGTATAACGTCATGTAGCATTACGTTATAACGTATAACGTTATATACTGTTACCATATAACGTATAACGTTATGTAGCATTACGTTATAACGTATAACGTCGTATACTGTTACGTTATAACGTATAACGTTATGTAGCATTACCATATAAAGTATAACGTCATGTAGCATTACGTTGTAACGTATAACGTTATATACTATTACCTTATAATGTTTAACGTTATGTAGCATTACGTTATAACGTATAACGTTATATACTGTTACCATATAACGTATAACGTTATGTAGCATTACGTTGTAACGTATAACGTTATATACTATTACCTTATAATGTTTAACGTTATGTAGCATTACGTTATAACGTATAACGTTATATACTGTTACCATATAACGTAGAACGTTATGTAGCATTACGTTATAACGTATAACGTTATATATTGTCACCATATAACGTATAACGTTATGTAGCATTACGTTATAACGTATAACGTTATATACTGTTACCATATAACGTATAACGTTATGTAGCATTACGTTATAACGTATAACGTTATATACTGTTACCATATAACGAATAACGTTATGTAGCATTACCATATAACGTATAACGTTATGTAGCATTACCTTATAATGTATAACGTTATGTAGCATTACGTTATAACGTATAACGTTATATACTGTTACCATATAACGTATAACGTTATGTAGCATTACGTTATAACGTATAACGTTATAAACTATTACCTTATAATGTTTAACGTTATGTAGCATTACGTTATAACGTATAACGTTATTTACTATTACCTGATAACGTATAACGTCATGTAGCATTACGTTATAACGTATAACGTTATATACTGTTACCATATAACGTATAACGTTATGTAGCATTACGTTATAACGTATAACGTTGTATACTGTTACGTTATAACGTATAACGTTATGTAGCATTACCATATAAAGTATAACGTCATGTAGCATTACGTTGTAACGTATAACGTTATATACTATTACCTTATAATGTTTAACGTTATGTAGCATTACGTTATAACGTATAACGTTGTATACTGTTACGTTATAACGTATAACGTTATGTAGCATTACCATATAAGGTATAACGTCATGCAGCATTACGTTGTAACGTATCACGTTATAAACTATTACCTTATAATGTTTAACGTTATGTAGCATTACGTTATAACGTATAACGTTATTTACTATTACCTGATAACGTATAACGTCATGTAGCATTACGTTATAACGTATAACGTTATATACTGTTACCATATAACGTATAACGTTATGTAGCATTACGTTATAACGTATAACGTCGTATACTGTTACGTTATAACGTATAACGTTATGTAGCATTACCATATAAAGTATAACGTCATGTAGCATTACGTTGTAACGTATAACGTTATATACTATTACCTTATAATGTTTAACGTTATGTAGCATTACGTTATAACGTATAACGTTATATACTGTTACCATATAACGTATAACGTTATGTAGCATTACGTTGTAACGTATAACGTTATATACTATTACCTTATAATGTTTAACGTTATGTAGCATTACGTTATAACGTATAACGTTATATACTGTTACCATATAACGTAGAACGTTATGTAGCATTACGTTATAACGTATAACGTTATATATTGTCACCATATAACGTATAACGTTATGTAGCATTACGTTATAACGTATAACGTTATATACTGTTACCCTATAACGTATAACGTTATGTAGCATTACGTTATAACGTATAACGTTATATACTGTTACCATATACCGAATAACGTTATGTAGCATTACCATATAACGTATAACGTTATGTAGCATTACCTTATAATGTATAACGTTATGTAGCATTACGTTATAACGTATAACGTTATGTAGCATTACGTTATAACGTATAACGTTATATACTGTTACGTTATAACGTATAACGTTACATACTGTTACGTTATAACGTATAACGTTATGAAGCATTACCATATAACGTTTAACGTTATGTAGCATTACGTTATAACGTATAACGTTATATACTGTTACCATATAACGTATAACGTTATGTAGCATTACGTTATAAGGTATAACGTTATATATTGTCACCATATAACGTATAACGTTATGTAGCATTATGTTATAACGTATAACGTTACATACTGTTACCATATAACGTATAACGTTATGTAGCATTACCATATAACGTATAACGTTATGTAGCATTACCTTATAATGTATAACGTTATGTAGCGTTACGTTATAACGTATAACGTTATATACTGTTACCATATAACGTATAACGTTATGTAGCATTACGTTATAACGTATAACGTTACATACTGTTACCATATAACGTATAACGTTATGTAGCATTACCATATAACGTATAACGTTATGTAGCATTACCATACAATGTATAACGTTATGTAGCATTACCTTATAACGTATAACGTTATACACTGTTACGTTATAACTTATAACATTATGTAGCATTACCATATAACGTATAACGTTATGTAGCATTACCATATAACGTATAACGTTATGTAGCATTACGTTATAGCGTATAACGTTATATACTGTTACCATATAACGTATAACGTTATGTAGCATTACCATATAATGTATAACGTTATGCAGCATTACGTTATAACGTATAACGTTATTTACTATTACCTTATAACGTATAACGTTATGTAGCATTACGTTCTAACGTATAACGTTATATACTGTTACGTTATAACGTGTAACGTTATATACTGTTACGTTATAACGTATAACGTTATGAAGCATTACCATATAACGTATAACGCTATGTAGCATTACGTTACAACGTATAACGTTATAAACTATTACCTTATAATGTTTAACGTTATGTAGCATTACGTTATAACGTATAACGTTATTTACTATTACCTGATAACGTATAACGTCATGTAGCATTACGTTATAACGTATAACGTTATATACTGTTACCATATAACGTATAACGTTATGTAGCATTACGTTATAACGTATAACGTTGTATACTGTTACGTTATAACGTATAACGTTATGTAGCATTACCATATAAAGTATAACGTCATGTAGCATTACGTTGTAACGTATAACGTTATATACTATTACCTTATAATGTTTAACGTTATGTAGCATTACGTTATAACGTATAACGTTGTATACTGTTACGTTATAACGTATAACGTTATGTAGCATTACCATATAAGGTATAACGTCATGTAGCATTACGTTGTAACGTATCACGTTATAAACTATTACCTTATAATGTTTAACGTTATGTAGCATTACGTTATAACGTATAACGTTATTTACTATTACCTGATAACGTATAACGTCATGTAGCATTACGTTATAACGTATAACGTTATATACTGTTACCATATAACGTATAACGTTATGTAGCATTACGTTATAACGTATAACGTCGTATACTGTTACGTTATAACGTATAACGTTATGTAGCATTACCATATAAAGTATAACGTCATGTAGCATTACGTTGTAACGTATAACGTTATATACTATTACCTTATAATGTTTAACGTTATGTAGCATTACGTTATAACGTATAACGTTATATACTGTTACCATATAACGTATAACGTTATGTAGCATTACGTTGTAACGTATAACGTTATATACTATTACCTTATAATGTTTAACGTTATGTAGCATTACGTTATAACGTATAACGTTATATACTGTTACCATATAACGTAGAACGTTATGTAGCATTACGTTATAACGTATAACGTTATATATTGTCACCATATAACGTATAACGTTATGTAGCATTACGTTATAACGTATAACGTTATATACTGTTACCATATAACGTATAACGTTATGTAGCATTACGTTATAACGTATAACGTTATATACTGTTACCATATAACGAATAACGTTATGTAGCATTACCATATAACGTATAACGTTATGTAGCATTACCTTATAATGTATAACGTTATGTAGCATTACGTTATAACGTATAACGTTATATACTGTTACCATATAACGTATAACGTTATGTAGCATTACGTTATAACGTATAACGTTATAAACTATTACCTTATAATGTTTAACGTTATGTAGCATTACGTTATAACGTATAACGTTATTTACTATTACCTGATAACGTATAACGTCATGTAGCATTACGTTATAACGTATAACGTTATATACTGTTACCATATAACGTATAACGTTATGTAGCATTACGTTATAACGTATAACGTTGTATACTGTTACGTTATAACGTATAACGTTATGTAGCATTACCATATAAAGTATAACGTCATGTAGCATTACGTTGTAACGTATAACGTTATATACTATTACCTTATAATGTTTAACGTTATGTAGCATTACGTTATAACGTATAACGTTGTATACTGTTACGTTATAACGTATAACGTTATGTAGCATTACCATATAAGGTATAACGTCATGCAGCATTACGTTGTAACGTATCACGTTATAAACTATTACCTTATAATGTTTAACGTTATGTAGCATTACGTTATAACGTATAACGTTATTTACTATTACCTGATAACGTATAACGTCATGTAGCATTACGTTATAACGTATAACGTTATATACTGTTACCATATAACGTATAACGTTATGTAGCATTACGTTATAACGTATAACGTCGTATACTGTTACGTTATAACGTATAACGTTATGTAGCATTACCATATAAAGTATAACGTCATGTAGCATTACGTTGTAACGTATAACGTTATATACTATTACCTTATAATGTTTAACGTTATGTAGCATTACGTTATAACGTATAACGTTATATACTGTTACCATATAACGTATAACGTTATGTAGCATTACGTTGTAACGTATAACGTTATATACTATTACCTTATAATGTTTAACGTTATGTAGCATTACGTTATAACGTATAACGTTATATACTGTTACCATATAACGTAGAACGTTATGTAGCATTACGTTATAACGTATAACGTTATATATTGTCACCATATAACGTATAACGTTATGTAGCATTACGTTATAACGTATAACGTTATATACTGTTACCCTATAACGTATAACGTTATGTAGCATTACGTTATAACGTATAACGTTATATACTGTTACCATATACCGAATAACGTTATGTAGCATTACCATATAACGTATAACGTTATGTAGCATTACCTTATAATGTATAACGTTATGTAGCATTACGTTATAACGTATAACGTTATATACTATTACCTTATAATGTTTAACGTTATGTAGCATTACGTTATAACGTATAACGTTATATACTGTTACCATATAACGTATAACGTTATGTAGCATTACGTTATAACGTATAACGTTATATATTGTCACCATATAACGTATAACGTTATGTAGCATTACGTTATAACGTATAACGTTATATACTGTTACCATATAACGTATAACGTTATGTAGCATAACGTTATAACGTATAACGTTATATACTGTTACCATATAACGAATAACGTTATGTAGCATTACCATATAACATATAACGTTATGTAGCATTACCTTATAATGTATAACGTTATGTAGCATTACGTTATAACGTATATCGTTATATACTGTTACCATATAACGTATAACGTTATGTAGCATTACCATATAACGTATAACGTTATGTAGCATTACCTTATAATGTATAACGTTATGTAGCATTACGTTATAACGTATAACGTTATATACTGTTACCATATAACGTATAACGTTATGTAGCATTACGTTATAACGTATAACGTTACATACTGTTACCATATAACGTATAACGTTATGTAGCATTACCATATAACGTATAACGTTATGTAGCATTACCATACAATGTATAACGTTATGTAGCATTACCTTATAACGTATAACGTTATACACTGTTACGTTATAACTTATAACGTTATGTAGCATTACCATATAACGTATAACGTTATGTAGCATTACCATATAACGTATAACGTTATGTAGCATTACGTTATAGCGTATAACGTTATGTAGCATTACCTTATAACGTATAACGTTATATACTGTTACGTTATAACGTATAACGTTATATACTGTTACGTTATAACGTATAACGTTATGTAGCATTACCATATAACGTATAACGCTATGTAGCATTACGTTATAACGTATAACGTTACATACTGTTACCATATAACGTATAACGTTATGTAGCAATACCATATAATGTATAACGTTATGTAGCATTACCTTATAACGTATAACGTTATATACTGTTACGTTATAACGTATAACGTTATGTAGCATTACGTTATAGCGTATAACGTTATATACTGTTACGTTATAACGTATAACGTTATGTAGCATTACCATATAAAGTATAACGTCATGTAGCATTACGTTGTAACGTATGACGTTATATACTATTACCTTATAATGTTTAACGTTATGTAGCATTACGTTATAACGTATAACGTTATATACTGTTACCATATAACGTATAACGTTATGTAGCATTACGATATAACGTATAACGTTATATATTGTCACCATATAACGTATAACGTTATGTAGCAATACCTTATAACGTATAACGTTATTTATTATTACCTTATAACGTATAACGTTATGTAGCATTACGTTATAACGTATAACGTTACATACTGTTACCATATAACGTATAACGTTATGTAGCATTACCATATAACGTATAACGTTATGTAGCATTACCATATAACGTATAACGTTATGTAGCATTACCAGATAACGTATAACGTTATGTAGCATTACGTTATAGCGTATAACGTTATATACCGTTACCATATAACGTATCACGTTATGTAGCATTACCATATAGCGTATAACGTTATGTAGCATTACGTTGTAACGTATAACGTTATATACTATTACCTTATAATGTTTAACGTTATGTAGCATTACGTTATAACGTATAACGTTGTATACTGTTACGTTATAACGTATAACGTTATGTAGCATTACCATATAAGGTATAACGTCATGTAGCATTACGTTGTAACGTATCACGTTATAAACTATTACCTTATAATGTTTAACGTTATGTAGCATTACGTTATAACGTATAACGTTATTTACTATTACCTGATAACGTATAACGTCATGTAGCATTACGTTATAACGTATAACGTTATATACTGTTACCATATAACGTATAACGTTATGTAGCATTACGTTATAACGTATAACGTCGTGTACTGTTACGTTATAACGTATAACGTTATGTAGCATTACCATATAAAGTATAACGTCATGTAGCATTACGTTGTAACGTATAACGTTATATACTATTACCTTATAATGTTTAACGTTATGTAGCATTACGTTATAACGTATAACGTTATATACTGTTACCATATAACGTATAACGTTATGTAGCATTACGTTATAACGTATAACGTTATATACTGTTACCATATAACGAATAACGTTATGTAGCATTACCATATAACGTATAACGTTATGTAGCATTACCTTATAATGTATAACGTTATGTAGCATTACGTTATAACGTATAACGTTATATACTGTTACCATATAACGTATAACGTTATGTAGCATTACGTTATAACGTATAACGTTATAAACTATTACCTTATAATGTTTAACGTTATGTAGCATTACGTTATAACGTATGACGTTATTTACTATTACCTGATAACGTATAACGTCATGTAGCATTACGTTATAACGTATAACGTTATATACTGTTACCATATAACGTATAACGTTATGTAGCATTACGTTATAACGTATAACGTTGTATACTGTTACGTTATAACGTATAACGTTATGTAGCATTACCATATAAAGTATAACGTCATGTAGCATTACGTTGTAACGTATAACGTTATATACTATTACCTTATAATGTTTAACGTTATGTAGCATTACGTTATAACGTATAACGTTGTATACTGTTACGTTATAACGTATAACGTTATGTAGCATTACCATATAAGGTATAACGTCATGCAGCATTACGTTGTAACGTATCACGTTATAAACTATTACCTTATAATGTTTAACGTTATGTAGCATTACGTTATAACGTATAACGTTATTTACTATTACCTGATAACGTATAACGTCATGTAGCATTACGTTATAACGTATAACGTTATATACTGTTACCATATAACGTATAACGTTATGTAGCATTACGTTATAACGTATAACGTCGTATACTGTTACGTTATAACGTATAACGTTATGTAGCATTACCATATAAAGTATAACGTCATGTAGCATTACGTTGTAACGTATAACGTTATATACTATTACCTTATAATGTTTAACGTTATGTAGCATTACGTTATAACGTATAACGTTATATACTGTTACCATATAACGTATAACGTTATGTAGCATTACGTTGTAACGTATAACGTTATATACTATTACCTTATAATGTTTAACGTTATGTAGCATTACGTTATAACGTATAACGTTATATACTGTTACCATATAACGTAGAACGTTATGTAGCATTACGTTATAACGTATAACGTTATATATTGTCACCATATAACGTATAACGTTATGTAGCATTACGTTATAACGTATAACGTTATATACTGTTACCCTATAACGTATAACGTTATGTAGCATTACGTTATAACGTATAACGTTATATACTGTTACCATATAACGAATAACGTTATGTAGCATTACCATATAACGTATAACGTTATGTAGCATTACCTTATAATGTATAACGTTATGTAGCATTACGTTATAACGTATAACGTTATATACTGTTACCATATAACGTATAACGTTATGTAGCATTACGTTATAACGTATAACGTTATAAACTATTACCTTATAATGTTTAACGTTATGTAGCATTACGTTATAACGTATAACGTTATTTACTATTACCTGATAACGTATAACGTCATGTAGCATTACGTTATAACGTATAACGTTATATACTGTTACCATATAACGTATAACGTTATGTAGCATTACGTTATAACGTATAACGTTGTATACTGTTACGTTATAACGTATAACGTTATGTAGCATTACCATATAAAGTATAACGTCATGTAGCATTACGTTGTAACGTATAACGTTATATACTATTACCTTATAATGTTTAACGTTATGTAGCATTACGTTATAACGTATAACGTTGTATACTGTTACGTTATAACGTATAACGTTATGTAGCATTACCATATAAGGTATAACGTCATGCAGCATTACGTTGTAACGTATCACGTTATAAACTATTACCTTATAATGTTTAACGTTATGTAGCATTACGTTATAACGTATAACGTTATTTACTATTACCTGATAACGTATAACGTCATGTAGCATTACGTTATAACGTATAACGTTATATACTGTTACCATATAACGTATAACGTTATGTAGCATTACGTTATAACGTATAACGTCGTATACTGTTACGTTATAACGTATAACGTTATGTAGCATTACCATATAAAGTATAACGTCATGTAGCATTACGTTGTAACGTATAACGTTATATACTATTACCTTATAATGTTTAACGTTATGTAGCATTACGTTATAACGTATAACGTTATATACTGTTACCATATAACGTATAACGTTATGTAGCATTACGTTGTAACGTATAACGTTATATACTATTACCTTATAATGTTTAACGTTATGTAGCATTACGTTATAACGTATAACGTTATATACTGTTACCATATAACGTAGAACGTTATGTAGCATTACGTTATAACGTATAACGTTATATATTGTCACCATATAACGTATAACGTTATGTAGCATTACGTTATAACGTATAACGTTATATACTGTTACCCTATAACGTATAACGTTATGTAGCATTACGTTATAACGTATAACGTTATATACTGTTACCATATACCGAATAACGTTATGTAGCATTACCATATAACGTATAACGTTATGTAGCATTACCTTATAATGTATAACGTTATGTAGCATTACGTTATAACGTATAACGTTATATACTGTTACCATATAACGTATAACGTTATGTAGCATTACGTTGTAACGTATAACGTTATATACTATTACCTTATAATGTTTAACGTTATGTAGCATTACGTTATAACGTATAACGTTATATACTGTTACCATATAACGTATAACGTTATGTAGCATTACGTTATAACGTATAACGTTATATATTGTCACCATATAACGTATAACGTTATGTAGCATTACGTTATAACGTATAACGTTATATACTGTTACCATATAACGTATAACGTTATGTAGCATAACGTTATAACGTATAACGTTATATACTGTTACCATATAACGAATAACGTTATGTAGCATTACCATATAACGTATAACGTTATGTAGCATTACCTTATAATGTATAACGTTATGTTGCATTACGTTATAACGTATAACGTTATATACTGTTACCATATAACGTATAACGTTATGTAGCATTACCATATAACGTATAACGTTATGTAGCATTACCTTATAATGTATAACGTTATGTAGCATTACGTTATAACGTATAACGTTATATACTGTTACCATATAACGTATAACGTTATGTAGCATTACGTTATAACGTATAACGTTACATACTGTTACCATATAACGTATAACGTTATGTAGCATTACCATATAACGTATAACGTTATGTAGCATTACCATACAATGTATAACGTTATGTAGCATTACCTTATAACGTATAACGTTATACACTGTTACGTTATAACTTATAACGTTATGTAGCATTACCATATAACGTATAACGTTATGTAGCATTACCATATAACGTATAACGTTATGTAGCATTACGTTATAGCGTATAACGTTATGTAGCATTACCTTATAACGTATAACGTTATATACTGTTACGTTATAACGTATAACGTTATATACTGTTACGTTATAACGTATAACGTTATGTAGCATTACCATATAACGTATAACGCTATGTAGCATTACGTTATAACGTATAACGTTACATACTGTTACCATATAACGTATAACGTTATGTAGCAAAACCATATAATGTATAACGTTATGTAGCATTACCTTATAACGTATAACGTTATATACTGTTACGTTATAACGTATAACGTTATGTAGCATTACGTTATAGCGTATAACGTTATATACTGTTACGTTATAACGTATAACGTTATGTAGCATTACCATATAAAGTATAACGTCATGTAGCATTACGTTGTAACGTATGACGTTATATACTATTACCTTATAATGTTTAACGTTATGTAGCATTACGTTATAACGTATAACGTTATATACTGTTACCATATAACGTATAACGTTATGTAGCATTACGATATAACGTATAACGTTATATATTGTCACCATATAACGTATAACGTTATGTAGCAATACCTTATAACGTATAACGTTATTTATTATTACCTTATAACGTATAACGTTATGTAGCATTACGTTATAACGTATAACGTTACATACTGTTACCATATAACGTATAACGTTATGTAGCATTACCATATAACGTATAACGTTATGTAGCATTACCATATAACGTATAACGTTATGTAGCATTACCAGATAACGTATAACGTTATGTAGCATTACGTTATAGCGTATAACGTTATATACCGTTACCATATAACGTATCACGTTATGTAGCATTACCATATAGCGTATAACGTTATGTAGCATTACGTTGTAACGTATAACGTTATATACTATTACCTTATAATGTTTAACGTTATGTAGCATTACGTTATAACGTATAACGTTGTATACTGTTACGTTATAACGTATAACGTTATGTAGCATTACCATATAAGGTATAACGTCATGTAGCATTACGTTGTAACGTATCACGTTATAAACTATTACCTTATAATGTTTAACGTTATGTAGCATTACGTTATAACGTATAACGTTATTTACTATTACCTGATAACGTATAACGTCATGTAGCATTACGTTATAACGTATAACGTTATATACTGTTACCATATAACGTATAACGTTATGTAGCATTACGTTATAACGTATAACGTCGTATACTGTTACGTTATAACGTATAACGTTATGTAGCATTACCATATAAAGTATAACGTCATGTAGCATTACGTTGTAACGTATAACGTTATATACTATTACCTTATAATGTTTAACGTTATGTAGCATTACGTTATAACGTCTAACGTTATATACTGTTACCATATAACGTATAACGTTATGTAGCATTACGTTGTAACGTATAACGTTATATACTATTACCTTATAATGTTTAACGTTATGTAGCATTACGTTATAACGTATAACGTTATATACTGTTACCATATAACGTAGAACGTTATGTAGCATTACGTTATAACGTATAACGTTATATATTGTCACCATATAACGTATAACGTTATGTAGCATTACGTTATAACGTATAACGTTATATACTGTTACCATATAACGTATAACGTTATGTAGCATTACGTTATAACGTATAACGTTATATACTGTTACCATATAACGAATAACGTTATGTAGCATTACCATATAACGTATAACGTTATGTAGCATTACCTTATAATGTATAACGTTATGTAGCATTACGTTATAACGTATAACGTTATATACTGTTACCATATAACGTATAACGCTATGTAGCATTACGTTATAACGTATAACGTTATAAACTATTACCTTATAATGTTTAACGTTATGTAGCATTACGTTATAACGTATAACGTTATTTACTATTACCTGATAACGTATAACGTCATGTAGCATTACGTTATAACGTATAACGTTATATACTGTTACCATATAACGTATAACGTTATGTAGCATTACGTTATAACGTATAACGTTGTATACTGTTACGTTATAACGTATAACGTTATGTAGCATTACCATATAAAGTATAACGTCATGTAGCATTACGTTGTAACGTATAACGTTATATACTATTACCTTATAATGTTTAACGTTATGTAGCATTACGTTATAACGTATAACGTTGTATACTGTTACGTTATAACGTATAACGTTATGTAGCATTACCATATAAGGTATAACGTCATGCAGCATTACGTTGTAACGTATCACGTTATAAACTATTACCTTATAATGTTTAACGTTATGTAGCATTACGTTATAACGTATAACGTTATTTACTATTACCTGATAACGTATAACGTCATGTAGCATTACGTTATAACGTATAACGTTATATACTGTTACCATATAACGTATAACGTTATGTAGCATTACGTTATAACGTATAACGTCGTATACTGTTACGTTATAACGTATAACGTTATGTAGCATTACCATATAAAGTATAACGTCATGTAGCATTACGTTGTAACGTATAACGTTATATACTATTACCTTATAATGTTTAACGTTATGTAGCATTACGTTATAACGTATAACGTTATATACTGTTACCATATAACGTATAACGTTATGTAGCATTACGTTGTAACGTATAACGTTATATACTATTACCTTATAATGTTTAACGTTATGTAGCATTACGTTATAACGTATAACGTTATATACTGTTACCATATAACGTAGAACGTTATGTAGCATTACGTTATAACGTATAACGTTATATATTGTCACCATATAACGTATAACGTTATGTAGCATTACGTTATAACGTATAACGTTATATACTGTTACCCTATAACGTATAACGTTATGTAGCATTACGTTATAACGTATAACGTTATATACTGTTACCATATACCGAATAACGTTATGTAGCATTACCATATAACGTATAACGTTATGTAGCATTACCTTATAATGTATAACGTTATGTAGCATTACGTTATAACGTATAACGTTATATACTGTTACCATATAACGTATAACGTTATGTAGCATTACGTTGTAACGTATAACGTTATATACTATTACCTTATAATGTTTAACGTTATGTAGCATTACGTTATAACGTATAACGTTATATACTGTTACCATATAACGTATAACGTTATGTAGCATTACGTTATAACGTATAACGTTATATATTGTCACCATATAACGTATAACGTTATGTAGCATTACGTTATAACGTATAACGTTATATACTGTTACCATATAACGTATAACGTTATGTAGCATAACGTTATAACGTATAACGTTATATACTGTTACCATATAACGAATAACGTTATGTAGCATTACCATATAACGTATAACGTTATGTAGCATTACCTTATAATGTATAACGTTATGTAGCATTACGTTATAACGTATAACGTTATATACTGTTACCATATAACGTATAACGTTATGTAGCATTACCATATAACGTATAACGTTATGTAGCATTACCTTATAATGTATAACGTTATGTAGCATTACGTTATAACGTATAACGTTATATACTGTTACCATATAACGTATAACGTTATGTAGCATTACGTTATAACGTATAACGTTACATACTGTTACCATATAACGTATAACGTTATGTAGCATTACCATATAACGTATAACGTTATGTAGCATTACCATACAATGTATAACGTTATGTAGCATTACCTTATAACGTATAACGTTATACACTGTTACGTTATAACTTATAACGTTATGTAGCATTACCATATAACGTATAACGTTATGTAGCATTACCATATAACGTATAACGTTATGTAGCATTACGTTATAGCGTATAACGTTATGTAGCATTACCTTATAACGTATAACGTTATATACTGTTACGTTATAACGTATAACGTTATATACTGTTACGTTATAACGTATAACGTTATGTAGCATTACCATATAACGTATAACGCTATGTAGCATTACGTTATAACGTATAACGTTACATACTGTTACCATATAACGTATAACGTTATGTAGCAATACCATATAATGTATAACGTTATGTAGCATTACCTTATAACGTATAACGTTATATACTGTTACGTTATAACGTATAACGTTATGTAGCATTACGTTATAGCGTATAACGTTATATACTGTTACGTTATAACGTATAACGTTATGTAGCATTACCATATAAAGTATAACGTCATGTAGCATTACGTTGTAACGTATGACGTTATATACTATTACCTTATAATGTTTAACGTTATGTAGCATTACGTTATAACGTATAACGTTATATACTGTTACCATATAACGTATAACGTTATGTAGCATTACGATATAACGTATAACGTTATATATTGTCACCATATAACGTATAACGTTATGTAGCAATACCTTATAACGTATAACGTTATTTATTATTACCTTATAACGTATAACGTTATGTAGCATTACGTTATAACGTATAACGTTACATACTGTTACCATATAACGTATAACGTTATGTAGCATTACCATATAACGTATAACGTTATGTAGCATTACCATATAACGTATAACGTTATGTAGCATTACCAGATAACGTATAACGTTATGTAGCATTACGTTATAGCGTATAACGTTATATACCGTTACCATATAACGTATCACGTTATGTAGCATTACCATATAGCGTATAACGTTATGTAGCATTACGTTATAACGTATAACGTTATTTACTATTACCTTATAACGTATAACGTTATGTAGCATTACGTTATAACGTATAACGTTATATACTGTTACCATATAACGTATAACGTTATGTAGCATTACCATATAATGTATAACGTCATGTAGCATCACCATATGACGTATAACGTTATGTAGCAATACCTTATAACGTATAACGTTATTTATTATTACCTTATAACGTATAACGTTATGTAGCATTACGTTATAACGTATAACGTTGTATACTGTTACGTTATAACGTATAACGTTATGTAGCATTACCATATAAAGTATAACGTCATGTAGCATTACGTTGTAACGTATGACGTTATATACTATTACCTTATAATGTTTAACGTTATGTAGCATTACGTTATAACGTATAACGTTGTATACTGTTACGTTATAACGTATAACGTTATGTAGCATTACCATATAAGGTATAACGTCATGTAGCATTACGTTGTAACGTATCACGTTATATACTATTACCTTATAATGTTTAACGTTATGTAGCATTACGTTATAACGTATAACGTTATTTACTATTACCTGATAACGTATAACGTCATGTAGCATTACGTTATAACGTATAACGTTATATACTGTTACCATATAACGTATAACGTTATGTGGCATTACCATATAACGTATAACGTTATTTACTATTACCTTATAACGTATAACGTTATGTAGTATTACCATATAACGTATAACGTTATTTACTATTACCGTATAACGTATAACGTTATGTAGCATTACGTTATAACGTATAACGTCATATAGCATTACGTTGTAACGTATAACGTTACATACTATTACCTTATAACGTTTAACGTTATGTAGCATTACGTTATAACGTATAACGTTATTTACTATTACCTTATAACGTATAACGTTATGTAGCATTACGTTATAGCGTATAACGTTATATACCGTTACCATATAACGTATAACGTTATGTAGCATTACCATATAGCGTAAAACGTTATGTAGCATTACGTTATAACGTATAACGTTATTTACTATTACCTTATAACGTATAACGTTATGTAGCATTACGTTATAACGTATAACGTTATATACTGTTACGTTATAACGTATAACGTTACATACTGTTACGTTATAACGTATAACGTTATGAAGCATTACCATATAACGTTTAACGTTATGTAGCATTACGTTATAACGTATAACGTTATATACTGTTACCATATAACGTATAACGTTATGTAGCATTACGTTATAAGGTATAACGTTATATATTGTCACCATATAACGTATAACGTTATGTAGCATTATGTTATAACGTATAACGTTACATACTGTTACCATATAACGTATAACGTTATGTAGCATTACCATATAACGTATAACGTTATGTAGCATTACCTTATAATGTATAACGTTATGTAGCATTACGTTATAACGTATAACGTTATATACTGTTACCATATAACGTATAACGTTATGTAGCATTACTTTATAACGTATAACGTTATATACTGTTACCATATAACGTATAACGTTATGTAGCATTACCATATAACGTATAACGTTATGTGGCATTACCTTATAATGTATAACGTTATGTAGCATTACGTTATAACGTATAACATTATATACTGTTACCATATAACGTATAACGTTATGTAGCATTACCATATGACGTATAACGTTATGTAGCATTACCTTATAATGTATAACGTTATGTAGCGTTACGTTATAACGTATAACGTTATATACTGTTACCATATAACGTATAACGTTATGTAGCATTACGTTATAACGTATAACGTTACATACGGTTACCATATAACGTATAACGTTATGTAGCATTACCATATAACGTATAACGTTATGTAGCATTACCATACAATGTATAACGTTATGTAGCATTACCTTATAACGTATAACGTTATACACTGTTACGTTATAACTTATAACATTATGTAGCATTACCATATAACGTATAACGTTATGTAGCATTACCATATAACGTATAACGTTATGTAGCATTACGTTATAGCGTATAACGTTATATACTGTTACCATATAACGTATAACGTTATGTAGCATTACCATATAATGTATAACGTTATGCAGCATTACGTTATAACGTATAACGTTATTTACTATTACCTTATAACGTATAACGTTATGTAGCATTGCGTTCTAACGTATAACGTTATATACTGTTACGTTATAACGTGTAACGTTATATACTGTTACGTTATAACGTATAACGTTATGAAGCATTACCATATAACGTATAACGCTATGTAGCATTACGTTATAACGTATAACGTTATAAACTATTACCTTATAATGTTTAACGTTATGTAGCATTACCATATAACGTATAACGTTATGTAGCATTACCATACAATGTATAACGTTATGTAGCATTACCTTATAACGTATAACGTTATACACTGTTACGTTATAACTTATAACGTTATGTAGCATTACGTTATAACGTATAACGTTGTATACTGTTACGTTATAACGTATAACGTTATGTAGCATTACCATATAAAGTATAACGTCATGTAGCATTACGTTGTAACGTATAACGTTATATACTATTACCTTATAATGTTTAACGTTATGTAGCATTACGTTATAACGTATAACGTTGTATACTGTTACGTTATAACGTATAACGTTATGTAGCATTACCATATAAGGTATAACGTCATGTAGCATTACGTTGTAACGTATCACGTTATAAACTATTACCTTATAATTTTTAACGTTATGTAGCATTACGTTATAACGTATAACGTTATTTACTATTACCTGATAACGTATAACGTCATGTAGCATTACGTTGTAACGTATAACGTTATATACTATTACCTTATAATGTTTAACGTTATGTAGCATTACGTTATAACGTATAACGTTATATACTGTTACCATATAACGTATAACGTTATGTAGCATTACGTTGTAACGTATAACGTTATATACTATTACCTTATAATGTTTAACGTTATGTAGCATTACGTTATAACGTATAACGTTATATACTGTTACCATATAACGTAGAACGTTATGTAGCATTACGTTATAACGTATAACGTTATATATTGTCACCATATAACGTATAACGTTATGTAGCATTACGTTATAACGTATAACGTTATATACTGTTACCATATAACGTATAACGTTATGTAGCATTACGTTATAACGTATAACGTTATATACTGTTACCATATAACGAATAACGTTATGTAGCATTACCATATAACGTATAACGTTTTGTAGCATTACCTTATAATGTATAACGTTATGTAGCATTACGTTATAACGTATAACGTTATATACTGTTACCATATAACGTATAACGTTATGTAGCATTACGTTGTAACGTATAACGTTATATACTATTACCTTATAATGTTTAACGTTATGTAGCATTACGTTATAACGTATAACGTTATATACTGTTACCATATAACGTATAACGTTATGTAGCATTACGTTATAACGTATAACGTTATATATTGTCACCATATAACGTATAACGTTATGTAGCATTACGTTATAACGTATAACGTTATATACTGTTACCATATAACGTATAACGTTATGTAGCATAACGTTATAACGTATAACGTTATATACTGTTACCATATAACGAATAACGTCATGTAGCATTACCATATAACGTATAACGTTATGTAGCATTACCTTATAATGTATAACGTTATGTAGCATTACGTTATAACGTATAACGTTATATACTGTTACCATATAACGTATAACGTTATGTAGCATTACCATATAACGTATAACGTTATGTAGCATTACCTTATAATGTATAACGTTATGTAGCATTACGTTATAACGTATAACGTTATATACTGTTACCATATAACGTATAACGTTATGTAGCATTACGTTATAACGTATAACGTTACATACTGTTACCATATAACGTATAACGTTATGTAGCATTACCATATAACGTATAACGTTATGTAGCATTACCATACAATGTATAACGTTATGTAGCATTACCTTATAACGTATAACGTTATACACTGTTACGTTATAACTTATAACGTTATGTAGCATTACCATATAACGTATAACGTTATGTAGCATTACCATATAACGTATAACGTTATGTAGCATTACGTTATAGCGTATAACGTTATGTAGCATTACCTTATAACGTATAACGTTATATACTGTTACGTTATAACGTATAACGTTATGTAGCATTACCATATAATGTATAACGTTATGTACTGTTACGTTATAACGTATAACGTTATGAAGCATTACCATATAACGTATAACGCTATGTAGCATTACGTTATAACGTATAACGTTACATACTGTTACCATATAACGTATAACGTTATGTAGCATTACCTTATATCGTATAACGTTATATAGTATTTCCTTATAACGTTTAACGTTATGTAGCATTACGTTATAACGTATAACGTTATTTATTATTACCTTATAACGTATAACGTTATGTAGCATTACGTTATAACGTATAACGTTGTATACTGTTACGTTATAACGTATAACGTTATGTAGCATTACCATATAAGGTATAACGTCATGTAGCATTACGTTGTAACGTATCACGTTATATACTATTACCTTATAATGTTTAACGTTATGTAGCATTACGTTATAACGTATAACGTTATTTACTATTACCTGATAACGTATAACGTCATGTAGCATTACGTTATAACGTATAACGTTATATACTGTTACCTTATAACGTATAACGTTATGTAGCATTACGTTATAACGTATAACGTTATATACAGTTACCATATAATGTATAACGTTATGTAGCATTACCATATAATGTATAACGTTATGTACCATTACCATATAACGTATAACATTATGTAGCATTACGTTATAACGTATAACGTTATATACTGTTACCATAAAACGTATAACGTTATGTAGCATTACCATATAATGTATAACGTTATGTAGCATTACCTTATAACGTATAACGTTATATACTGTTACGTTATAACGTATAACGTTATGTAGCATTACGATATAACGTATAACGTTATGTAGCATTACCATATAACGTATAACGTTATGTAGCATTACCATATAACGTATAACGTTATGTAGCATTACGTTATAGCGTATAACGTTATATACCGTTACCATATAACGTATAACGTTATGTAGCACTACCATATAGCGTATAACGTTATGTAGCATTACGTTATAACGTATAACGTTATTTACTATTACCTTATAACGTATAACGTTATGTAGCATTACGTTATAACGTATAACGTTATATACTGTTACCATATAACGTATAACGTTATGTAGCATTACCATATAATGTATAACGTCATGTAGCATCACCATATGACGTATAACGTTATCTAGCATTACGTTATAACGTATAACGTTATTTACTATTACCTTATAACGTATAACGTAGTGTAGCATTACGTTATAACGTATAACGTTATTTACTATTACCTTATAACGTATAACGTTATGTAGCATTAAGTTATAATGTATAACGTTATATACTGTTACGTTATAACGTATAACGTTATATACTGTTACGTTATAACGTATAACGTTATATACTGTTACGTTATAACGTATAACGTTATGTAGCATTACCATATAACGTATAACGTTATGTAGCATTACGTTATAACGTATAACGTTATATACTGTTACCATATAACGTATAACGTTATGTAGCATTACCATATAATGTATAACGTCATGTAGCATCACCATATGACGTATAACGTTATCTAGCATTACGTTATAACGTATAACGTTATTTACTATTACCTTATAACGTATAACGTTATGTAGCATTACGTTATAGCGTGTAACGTTATATACTGTTACCATATAACGTATAACGTTATGTAGCATTACCATATAATGTATAACGTTATGCAGCATTACGTTATAACGTATAACGTTATTTACTATTACCTTATAACGTATAACGTTATGTAGCATTACGTTCTAACGTATAACGTTATATACTGTTACGTTATAACGTGTAACGTTATATACTGTTACGTTATAACGTATAACGTTATGAAGCATTACCATATAACGTATAACGCTATGTAGCATTATGTTATAACGTATAACGTTACATACTGTTACCATATAACGTATAACGTTATGTAGCATTACCTTATATCTTATAACGTTATATACTATTACCTTATAACGTTTAACGTTATGTAGCATTACGTTATAACGTATAACGTTATTTATTATTACCTTATAACGTGTAACGTTATGTCGCATTACGTTATAACGTATAACGTTGTATACTGTTACGTTATAACGTATAACGTTATGTAGCATTACCATATAAGGTATAACGTCATGTAGCATTACGTTGTAACGTATCACGTTATATACTATTACCTTATAATGTTTAACGTTATGTAGCATTACGTTATAACGTATAACGTTATTTACTATTACCTGATAACGTATAACGTCATGTAGCATTACGTTATAACGTATAACGTTATATACTGTTACCATATAACGTATAACGTTATGTGGCATTACCATATAACGTATAACGTTATTTACTATTACCTTATAACGTATAACGTTATGTAGTATTACCATATAACGTATAACGTTATTTACTATTACCGTATAACGTATAACGTTATGTAGCATTACGTTATAACGTATAACGTCATATAGCATCTCTTTGTAACGTATAACGTTACATACTATTACCTTATAACGTTTAACGTTATGTAGCATTACGTTATAACGTATAACGTTATTTACTATTACCTTATAACGTATAACGTTATGTAGCATTACGTTATAGCGTATAACGTTATATACCGTTACCATATAACGTATAACGTTATGTAGCATTACCATATAGCGTAAAACGTTATGTAGCATTACGTTATAACGTATAACGTTATTTACTATTACCTTATAACGTATAACGTTATGTAGCATTACGTTATAACGTATAACGTTATATACTGTTACGTTATAACGTATAACGTTACATACTGTTACGTTATAACGTATAACGTTATGAAGCATTACCATATAACGTTTAACGTTATGTAGCATTACGTTATAACGTATAACGTTATATACTGTTACCATATAACGTATAACGTTATGTAGCATTACGTTATAAGGTATAACGTTATATATTGTCACCATATAACGTATAACGTTATGTAGCATTATGTTATAACGTATAACGTTACATACTGTTACCATATGACGTATAACGTTATGTAGCATTACCATATAACGTATAACGTTATGTAGCATTACCTTATAATGTATAACGTTATGTAGCATTACGTTATAACGTATAACGTTATATACTGTTACCATATAACGTATAACGTTATGTAGCATTACTTTATAACGTATAACGTTATATACTGTTACCATATAACGTATAACGTTATGTAGCATTACCATATAACGTATAACGTTATGTGGCATTACCTTATAATGTATAACGTTATGTAGCATTACGTTATAACGTATAACATTATATACTGTTACCATATAACGTATAACGTTATGTAGCATTACCATATAACGTATAACGTTATGTAGCATTACCTTATAATGTATAACGTTATGTAGCGTTACGTTATAACGTATAACGTTATATACTGTTACCATATAACGCATAACGTTATGTAGCATTACGTTATAACGTATAACGTTACATACTGTTACCATATAACGTATAACGTTATGTAGCATTACCATATAACGTATAACGTTATGTAGCATTACCATACAATGTATAACGTTATGTAGCATTACCTTATAACGTATAACGTTATACACTGTTACGTTATAACTTATAACATTATGTAGCATTACCATATAACGTATAACGTTATGTAGCATTACCATATAACGTATAACGTTATGTAGCATTACGTTATAGCGTATAACGTTATATACTGTTACCATATAACGTATAACGTTATGTAGCATTACCATATAATGTATAACGTTATGCAGCATTCCGTTCTAACGTATAACGTTATATACTGTTACGTTATAACGTGTAACGTTATATACTGTTACGTTATAACGTATAACGTTATGAAGCATTACCATATAACGTATAACGCTATGTAGCATTACGTTATAACGTATAACGTTATAAACTATTACCTTATAATGTTTAACGTTATGTAGCATTACGTTATAACGTATAACGTTATTTACTATTACCTGATAACGTATAACGTCATGTAGCATTACGTTATAACGTATAACGTTATATACTGTTACCATATAACGTATAACGTTATGTAGCATTACGTTATAACGTATAACGTTGTATACTGTTACGTTATAACGTATAACGTTATGTAGCATTACCATATAAAGTATAACGTCATGTAGCATTACGTTGTAACGTATAACGTTATATACTATTACCTTATAATGTTTAACGTTATGTAGCATTACGTTATAACGTATAACGTTGTATACTGTTACGTTATAACGTATAACGTTATGTAGCATTACCATATAAGGTATAACGTCATGTAGCATTACGTTGTAACGTATCACGTTATAAACTATTACCTTATAATGTTTAACGTTATGTAGCATTACGTTATAACGTATAACGTTATTTACTATTACCTGATAACGTATAACGTCATGTAGCATTACGTTATAACGTATAACGTTATATACTGTTACCATATAACGTATAACGTTATGTAGCATTACGTTATAACGTATAACGTCGTATACTGTTACGTTATAACGTATAACGTTATGTAGCATTACCATATAAAGTATAACGTCATGTAGCATTACGTTGTAACGTATAACGTTATATACTATTACCTTATAATGTTTAACGTTATGTAGCATTACGTTATAACGTATAACGTTATATACTGTTACCATATAACGTATAACGTTATGTAGCATTACGTTGTAACGTATAACGTTATATACTATTACCTTATAATGTTTAACGTTATGTAGCATTACGTTATAACGTATAACGTTATATACTGTTACCATATAACGTAGAACGTTATGTAGCATTACGTTATAACGTATAACGTTATATATTGTCACCATATAACGTATAACGTTATGTAGCATTACGTTATAACGTATAACGTTATATACTGTTACCATATAACGTATAACGTTATGTAGCATTACGTTATAACGTATAACGTTATATACTGTTACCATATAACGAATAACGTTATGTAGCATTACCATATAACGTATAACGTTATGTAGCATTACCTTATAATGTATAACGTTATGTAGCATTACGTTATAACGTATAACGTTATAAACTGTTACCATATAACGTATAACGTTATGTAGCATTACGTTGTAACGTATAACGTTATATACTATTACCTTATAATGTTTAACGTTATGTAGCATTACGTTATAACGTATAACGTTATATACTGTTACCATATAACGTATAACGTTATGTAGCATTACGTTATAACGTATAACGTTATATATTGTCACCATATAACGTATAACGTTATGTAGCATTACGTTATAACGTATAACGTTATATACTGTTTCCATATAACGTATAACGTTATGTAGCATAACGTTATAACGTATAACGTTATATACTGTTACCATATAACGAATAACGTTATGTAGCATTACCATATAACGTATAACGTTATGTAGCATTACCTTATAATGTATAACGTTATGTAGCATTACGTTATAACGTATAACGTTATATACTGTTACCGTATAACGTATAACGTTATGTAGCATTACCATATAACGTATAACGTTATGTAGCATTACCTTATAATGTATAACGTTATGTAGCATTACGTTATAACGTATAACGTTATATACTGTTACCATATAACGTATAACGTTATGTAGCATTACGTTATAACGTATAACGTTACATACTGTTACCATATAACGTATAACGTTATGTAGCATTACCATATAACGTATAACGTTATGTAGCATTACCATACAATGTATAACGTTATGTAGCATTACCTTATAACGTATAACGTTATACACTGTTACGTTATAACTTATAACGTTATGTAGCATTACCATATAATGTATAACGTTATGTACTGTTACGTTATAACGTATAACGTTATGTAGCATTACCATATAATGTATAACGTTATGTACTGTTACGTTATAACGTATAACGTTATGAAGCATTACCATATAACGTATAACGCTATGTAGCATTACGTTATAACGTATAACGTTACATACTGTTACCATATAACGTATAACGTTATGTAGCATTACCTTATATCGTATAACGTTATATAGTATTTCCTTATAACGTTTAACGTTATGTAGCATTACGTTATAACGTATAACGTTATTTATTATTACCTTATAACGTATAACGTTATGTAGCATTACGTTATAACGTATAACGTTGTATACTGTTACGTTATAACGTATAACGTTATGTAGCATTACCATATAAGGTATAACGTCATGTAGCATTACGTTGTAACGTATCACGTTATATACTATTACCTTATAATGTTTAACGTTATGTAGCATTACGTTATAACGTATAACGTTATTTACTATTACCTGATAACGTATAACGTCATGTAGCATTACGTTATAACGTATAACGTTATATACTGTTACCATATAACGTATAACGTTATGTAGCATTACGTTATAACGTATAACGTTATATACTGTTACCATAAAACGTATAACGTTATGTAGCATTACCATATAACGTATAAGGTTATGTAACATTACCATATAACGTATAACGTTATTTACTATTACCTTATAACGTATAACGTTATGTAGCATTACGTTATAACGTATAACGTTATATACAGTTACCATATAATGTATAACGTTATGTAGCATTACCATATAATGTATAACGTTATGTACCATTACCATATAACGTATAACATTATGTAGCATTACGTTATAACGTATAACGTTATATACTGTTACCATAAAACGTATAACGTTATGTAGCATTACCATATAATGTATAACGTTATGTAGCATTACCTTATAACGTATAACGTTATATACTGTTACGTTATAACGTATAACGTTATGTAGCATTACGATATAACGTATAACGTTATGTAGCATTACCATATAACGTATAACGTTATGTAGCATTACCATATAACGTATAACGTTATGTAGCATTACGTTATAGCGTATAACGTTATATACCGTTACCATATAACGTATAACGTTATGTAGCACTACCATATAGCGTATAACGTTATGTAGCATTACGTTATAACGTATAACGTTATTTACTATTACCTTATAACGTATAACGTTATTTACTATTACCTTATAACGTATAACGTTATGTAGCATTACGTTATAACGTATAACGTTATATACTGTTACCATATAACGTATAACGTTATGTAGCATTACCATATAATGTATAACGTCATGTAGCATCACCATATGACGTATAACGTTATCTAGCATTACGTTATAACGTATAACGTTATTTACTATTACCTTATAACGTATAACGTAGTGTAGCATTACGTTATAACGTATAACGTTATTTACTATTACCTTATAACGTATAACGTTATGTAGCATTAAGTTATAATGTATAACGTTATATACTGTTACGTTATAACGTATAACGTTATATACTGTTACGTTATAACGTATAACGTTATATACTGTTACGTTATAACGTATAACGTTATGTAGCATTACCATATAACGTATAACGCTATGTAGCATTACGTTATAACGTATAACGTTACATACTGTTACCATATAACGTATAACGTTATGTAGCAATACCTTATATCGTATAACGTTATATACTATTACCTTATAACGTTTAACGTTATGTAGCATTACGTTATAACGTATAACGTTATTTATTATTACCTTATAACGTATAACGTTATGTAGCATTACGTAATAACGTATAACGTTATGTAGCATTACCATATGACGTATAACGTTATGTAGCATTACGTTATAACGTATAACGTTACTTACTATTACCTTATAGCGTATAACGTAGTGTAGCATTACGTTATAACGTATAACGTTATTTACTATTACCTTATAACGTATAACGTTATGTAGCATTACGTTATAATGTATAACGTTATATACTGTTACGTTATAACGTATAACGTTATATACTGTTACGTTATAACGTATAACGTTATGTAGCATTACCATATAACGTATAACGCTATGTAGCATTACGTTATAATGTATAACGTTACATACTGTTACCATATAACGTATAACGTTATGTAGCATTACCTTATATCGTATAACGTTATATACTATTACCTTATAAAGTATAACGTTATGTAGCATTACGTTATAACGTTTAACGTTATATACTGTTACGTTATAACGTATAACGTTATGTAGCATTACCATATAACATATAACGCTATGTAGCATTACGTTATAACGTATAACGTTACATACTGTTACCATATAACGTATAACGTTATGTAGCATTACCTTATATCGTATAACGTTATATACTATTACCTTATAACGTTTAACGTTATGTAGCATTACGTTATAACGTATAGCGTTATTTACTATTACCTTATAACGTACAACGTTATGTAGCATTACGTTATAACGTATAACGTTATTTACTATTACCTTATAACGTATAACGCTATGTAGCATTACGTTATAACGTATAACGTTACATACTGTTACCATATAACGTATAACGTTATGTAGCATTACCTTATATCGTATAACGTTATATACTATCACCTTATAACGTTTAACGTTATGTAGCATTACGTTATAACGTATAACGTTATTTACTATTACCTTATAACGTATAACGTTATGTAGCATTAAGTTATAATGTATAACGTTATATACTGTTACGTTATAACGTATAACGTTATATACTGTTACGTTATAACGTATAACGTTATATACTGTTACGTTATAACGTATAACGTTATGTAGCATTACCATATAACGTATAACGCTATGTAGCATTACGTTATAACGTATAACGTTATATACTGTTACCATATAACGTATAACGTTATGTAGCAATACCTTATATCGTATAACGTTATATACTATTACCTTATAACGTTTAACGTTATGTAGCATTACGTTATAACGTATAACGTTATTTATTATTACCTTATAACGTATAACGTTATGTAGCATTACGTAATAACGTATAACGTTATGTAGCATTACCATATGACGTATAACGTTATGTAGCATTACGTTATAACGTATAACGTTACTTACTATTACCTTATAACGTATAACGTAGTGTAGCATTACGTTATAGCGTATAACGTTATTTACTATTACCTTATAACGTATAACGTTATGTAGCATTACGTTATAATGTATAACGTTATATACTGTTACGTTATAACGTATAACGTTATGTAGCATTACCATATAACGTATAACGCTATGTAGCATTACGTTATAATGTATAACGTTACATACTGTTACCATATAACGTATAACGTTATGTAGCATTACCTTATATCGTATAACGTTATATACTATTACCTTATAACGTATAACGTTATGTAGCATTACGTTATAACGTTTAACATTATATACTGTTACGTTATAACGTATAACGTTATGTAGCATTACCATATAACATATAACGCTATGTAGCATTACGTTATAACGTATAACGTTACATACTGTTACCATATAACGTATAACGTTATGTAGCATTACCTTATATCGTATAACGTTATATACTATTACCTTATAACGTTTAACGTTATGTAGCATTACGTTATAACGTATAGCGTTATTTACTATTACCTTATAACGTATAACGTTATGTAGCATTACGTTATAACGTATAACGTTATTTACTATTACCTTATAACGTATAACGCTATGTAGCATTACGTTATAACGTATAACGTTACATACTGTTACCACGTAACGTATAACGTTATGTAGCATTACCTTATATCGTATAACGTTATATACTATTACCTTATAACGTTTAACGTTATGTAGCATTACGTTATAACGTATAACGTTATTTATTATTACCTTATAACGTATAACGTTATGTAGCATTACGTTATAACGTGTAACGTTATTTACTATTACCTTATAATGTATAACGTTATGTAGCTTTACGTTATAACGCATAACGTTATATACTGTTACCATATAACGTATAACGTTATGTAGCATTACCATATAACGTATAACGTTATGTAGCATTACCATATAACGTATAAGGTTATGTAGCATTACCATATAACGTATAACGTTATTTACTATTACCTTATAACGTATAACGTTATGTAGCATTACGTTATAACGTATAACGTTATATACTGTTACGTTATAACGTATAACGTTATATACTGTTACGTTATAACGTATAACGTTATGTAGCATTACCATATAACGTATAACGCTATGTAGCATTCCGTTATAACGTATAACGTTACATACTGTTACCATATAACGTATAACGTTACGTAGCATTACCATATAACGTATAACGTTATGTAGCATTACCATATAACGTATAAGGTTATGTAGCATTACCATGTAACGTATAACGTTATTTACTATTACCTTATAACGTATAACGTTATGTAGCATTACGTTATAACGTATAACGTTATATACTGTTTCGTTATAACGTATAACGTTATATACTGTTACGTTATAACGTATAACGTTATGTAGCATTACCATATAACGTATAACGCTATGTAGCAATACGTTATAACGTATAACGTTACATACTGTTACCATATAACGTATAACGTTATGTAGCATTACCGTATATCGTATAACGTTATATACTATTACCTTATAACGTTTAACGTTATGTAGCATTACGTTATAACGTATAGCGTTATTTACTATTACCTTATAACGTATAACGTTATGTAGCATTACCTTATATCGTATAACGTTATATACTATTACCTTATAACGTTTAACGTTATGTAGCATTGCGTCATAACGTATAGCGTTATTTACTATTACCTTATAACGTATAACGTTATGTAGCATTACGTTATAACGTATAACGTTATTTACTATTACCTTATAACGTATAACGTTATGTAGCATTACGTTATAACGTATAACGTTATATACTGTTACGTTATAACGTATAACGTTATGTAGCATTACCATATAACATATAACGCTATGTAGCATTACGTTATAACGTATAACGTTACATACTGTTACCATATAACGTATAACGTTATGTAGCATTACCTTATATCGTATAACGTTATATACTATTACCTTATAACGTTTAACGTTATGTAGCATTACGTCATAACGTATAACGTTATTTATTATTACCTTATAACGTACAACGTTATGTAGCATTACGTTATAACGTATAACGTTGTATACTGTTACGTTATAACGTATAACGTTATGTAGCATTATCATATAACGTATAACGTCATGTAGCATTACGTTGTAACGTATAACGTTACATACTATTACCTTATAACATTTAACGTTATGTAGCATTACGTTATAACGTATAACGTTATTTACTATTACCTTATAATGTATAACGTTATCTAGCATTACGTTATAACGTATAACGTTATATACTGTTACCATATAACGTATAATGTTATGTAGCATTACCATATTATGTATAACGTTATGTACCATTACCATATAACGTATAACATTATGTAGCATTACGTTATAACGTGTAACGTTATATACTGTTACCATATAACGTATAACGTTATGTAGCATTACCATATAATGTATAACGTTATGTAGCATTACCTTATAACGTATAACGTTATATACTGTTACGTTATAACGTATAACGTTATGTAGCATTACCATATAACGTATAACGTTATGTAGCATTACGTTATAGCGTATAACGTTATATACTGTTACCATATAACGTATAACGTCATGTAGCATTACCATATGGCGTATAACGTTATGTAGCATTACGTTATAACGTATAACGTTATTTACTATTACCTTATAACGTATAACGTAGTGTAGCATTACGTTATAACGTATAACGTTATTTACTATTACCTTATAATGTATAACGTTATGTAGCATTACGTTATAACGTATAACGTTATATACTGTTACCATATAACGTATAACGTTATGTAGCATTACCATATAACGTATAACGTTATGTAGCATTACCATATAACGTATAAGGTTATGTAGCATTACCATATAACGTATAACGTTATTTACTATTACCTTATAACGTATAACGTTATGTAGCATTTCGTTATAACGTATAACGTTATATACTGTTACGTTATAACGTATAACGTTACATACTGTTACGTTATAACGTATAACGTTATGAAGCATTACCATATAACGTTTAACGTTATGTAGCATTACGTTATAACGTATAACGTTATTTATTATTACCTTATAACGTATAACGTTATGTAGCATTACGTTATAGCGTATAACGTTGTATACTGTTACGTTATAACGTATAACGTTATGTAGCATTACCATATAAAGTATAACGTCATGTAGCATTACGTTGTAACGTATAACGTTATATACTATTACCTTATAATGTTTAACGTTATGTAGCATTACGTTATAACGTATAACGTTATATACTGTTACCATATGACGTATAACGTTATGTAGCATTACGTTATAACGTATAACGTTATATATTGTCACCATATAACGTATAACGTTATGTAGCATTATGTTATAACGTATAACGTTACATACTGTTACCATATAACGTATAACGTTATGTAGCATTACCATATAACGTATAACGTTATGTAGCATTACCTTATAATGTGTAACGTTATGTAGCATTACGTTATAACGTATAACGTTATATACTGTTACCATATAACGTATAACGTTATGTAGCATTACGTTTTAACGTATAACGTTATATACTGTTACCATATAACGTATAACGTTATGTAGCATTACCATATAACGTATAACGTTATGTAGCATTACCTTATAATGTATAACGTTATGTAGCATTACGTTATAACGTATAACGTTATATACTGTTACCATATAACGTATAACTTTATGTAGCATTACCATATAACGTATAACGTTATGTAGCATTACCTTATAATGTATAACGTTATGTAGCATTACGTTATAACGTATAACGTTATATACTGTTACCATATAACGTATAACGTTATGTAGCATTACGTTATAACGTATAACGTTACATACTGTTACCATATAACGTATAAAGTTATGTAGCATTACCATATAAGGTATAACATTATGTAGCATTACCATACAATGTATAACGTTATGTAGCATTACGTTCTAACGTATAACGTTATATACTGTTACGTTATAACGTATAACGTTATATACTGTTACGTTATAACGTATAACGTTATGAAGCATTACCATATAACGTATAACGTTATGTAGCATTACCATATAACGTCTAACGTTATGTAGCATTACGTTATAACGTATAACGTTATTTTCTATTACCTTATAATGTATAACGTTATGTAGCATTACGTTATAACGTATAACGTTATGAAGTATTACCATATAACGTATAACGTTATGTAGCATTACGTTATAACGTATAACGTTATTTATTATTACCTTATAACGTATAACGTTATGTAGCATTACGTTATAACGTATAACGTTATGTAGCATTACCATATAACGTATAACGTCATGTAGCATTACGTTATAAACGTATAACGTTATATACTATTACCTTATAACGTTTAACGTTATGTAGCATTACGTTATAACGTGTAACGTTATTTACTATTACCTTATAATGTATAACGTTATGTAGCATTACGTTATAACGTATAACGTTATATACTGTTACCATATAACGTATAACGTCATGTAGCATTACCATATGACGTATAACGTTATGTAGCATTACGTTATAACGTATAACGTTATTTAGTATTACCTTATAACGTATAACGTAGTGTAGCATTAGCATATAACGTATAACGTTATTTACTATTACCTTATAACGTATAACGTTATGTAGCATTTCGTTATAACGTATAACGTTATATACTGTTACGTTATAACGTATAACGTTACATACTGTTACGTTATAACGTATAACGTTATGAAGCATTACCATATAACGTTTAACGTTATGTAGCATTACGTTATAACGTATAACGTTATTTATTATTACCATATAACGTATAACGTTATGTAGCATTACGTTATAGCGTATAACGTTGTATACTGTTACGTTATAACGTATAACGTTATGTAGCATTACCATATAAAGTATAACGTCATGTAGCATTACGTTGTAACGTATAACGTTATATACTATTACCTTATAATGTTTAACGTTATGTAGCATTACGTTATAACGTATAACGTTATATACTGTTACCATATAACGTATAACGTTATGTAGCATTACGTTATAACGTATAACGTTATATATTGTCACCATATAACGTATAACGTTATGTAGCATTATGTTATAACGTATAACGTTACATACTGTTACCATATAACGTATAACGTTATGTAGCATTACCATATAACGTATAACGTTATGTAGCATTACCTTATAATGTGTAACGTTATGTAGCATTACGTTATAACGTATAACGTTATATACTGTTACCATATAACGTATAACGTTATGTAGCATTACGTTTTAACGTATAACGTTATATAATGTTACCATATAACGTATAACGTTATGTAGCATTACCATATAACGTATAACGTTATGTAGCATTACCTTATAATGTATAACGTTATGTAGCATTACGTTATAACGTATAACGTTATATACTGTTACCATATAACGTATAACTTTATGTAGCATTACCATATAACGTATAACGTTATGTAGCATTACCTTATAATGTATAACGTTATGTAGCATTACGTTATAACGTATAACGTTATATACTGTTACCATATAACGTATAACGTTATGTAGCATTACGTTATAACGTATAACGTTACATACTGTTACCATATAACGTATAAAGTTATGTAGCATTACCATATAAGGTATAACGTTATGTAGCATTACCATACAATGTATAACGTTATGTAGCATTACCTTATAACGTATAACGTTATACACTGTTACGTTATAACTTATAACGGTATGTAGCATTACCATATAACGTATAACGTTATGTAGCATTACGTGATAGCGTATAACGTTATATACTGTTACCATATAACGTATAACGTTATGTAGCATTACCATATAATGTATAACGTTATGTAGCATTACGTTATAACGTATAACGTTATTTACTATTACCTTGTAACGTATAACGTTATGTAGCATTACGTTCTAACGTATAACGTTATATACTGTTACGTTATAACGCATAACGTTATATACTGTTACGTTATAACGTATAACGTTATGAAGCATTACCATATAACGTATAACGTTATGTAGCATTACCATATAACGTCTAACGTTATGTAGCATTACGTTATAACGTATAACGTTATTTTCTATTACCTTATAATGTATAACGTTATGTAGCATTACGTTATAACGTATAACGTTATGAAGCATTACCATATAACGTATAACGTTATGTAGCATTACGTTATAACGTATAACGTTATTTATTATTACCTTATAACGTATAACGTTATGTAGCATTACGTTATAACGTATAACGTTATGTAGCATTACCATATAACGTATAACGTCATGTAGCATTACGTTATAACGTATAACGTTATATACTGTTACCATATAACGTATAACGTTATGTAGCATTACCATATAACGTATAACGTTATGTAGCATTACCATATAACGTATAAGGTTATGTAGCATTACCATATAACGCGTAACGTTATTTACTATTACCTTATAACGTATAACGTTATGTAGCATTACGTTATAACGTATAACGTTATATACTGTTACGTTATAACGTGTAACGTTATATACTGTTACCATATAACGTATAACGTTATGTAGCATTACCATATAACGTATAACGTTATGTAGCATTACCATATAACGTATAAGGTTATGTAGCATTACCATATAACGTATAACGTTATTTACTATTACCTTATAACGTATAACGTTATGTAGCATTACGTTATAACGTATAACGTTATATACAGTTACCATATAATGTATAACGTTATGTAGCATTACCATATAGTGTATAACGTTATGTACCATTACCATATAACGTATAACGTTATGTAGCATTACGCTATAGCGTATAACGTTATATACTGTTACCATATAACGTATAACGTTATGTAGCATTACCATATAACGTATAACGTTATGTAGCATTACGTTATAACGTATAGCGTTATTTACTATTACCTTATAACGTATAACATTATGTAGCATTACGTTATAACGTATAACGTTATTTACTATTACCTTATAACGTATAACGGTATGTAGCATTACGTTATAACGTATAACGTTATATTCTGCTACGTTATAACGTATAACGTTATATACTGTTACCTTATAACGTATAACGTTATGTAGCGTTACCATATAACGTACAACGCTATGTAGCATTACGTTATAACGTATAACGTTACATACTGTTACCATATAACGTATAACGTTATGTAGCATTACCTTATATCGTATAACGTTATATACTATTACCTTATAACGTTTAACGTTATGTAGCATTACGTTATAACGTATAACGTTATTTATTATTACCTTATAACGTACAACGTTATGTAGCATTACGTTATAACGTATAACGTTTTATACTGTAACGTTATAACGTATAACGTTATGTAGCATTACCATATAACGTATAACGTTATGTAGCATTACGTTATAGCGTATAACGTTATATACTGTTATCATATAACGTATAACGTTATGTAGCATTACCATATAACGTATAACGTTATGTAGCATTACGTTATAACGTATAGCGTTATCTACTATTACCTTATGACGTATAACGTTATGTAGCATTACGTTGTAACGTATAACGTTACATAGTATTACCTTATAACATTTAACGTTATGTAGCATTACGTTATAACGTATAACGTTATTTACTATTACCTTATAATGTATAACGTTATCTAGCATTACGTTATAACGTATAACGTTATATACTGTTACCATATAACGTATAACGTTATGTAGCATTACCATATTATGTATAACGTTATGTACCATTACCATATAACGTATAACATTATGTAGCATTACGTTATAACGTGTAACGTTATATACTGTTACCATATAACGTATAATGTTATGTAGCATTACCATATAATGTATAACGTTATGTAGCATTACCTTATAACGTATAACGTTATATACTGTTACGTTATAACGTATAACGTTATGTAGCATTACCATATAACGTATAACGTTATGTAGCATTACGTTATAGCGTATAACGTTATATACTGTTACCATATAACGTATAACGTCATGTAGCATTACCATATGACGTATAACGTTATGTAGCATTACGTTATAACGTATAACGTTATTTACTATTACCTTATAACGTATAACGTAGTGTAGCATTACGTTATAACGTATAACGTTATTTACTATTACCTTATAATGTATAATGTTATGTAGCATTACGTTATAACGTATAACGTTATATACTGTTACCATATAACGTATAACGTTATGTAGCATTACCATATAACGTATAACGTTATGTAGCATTACCATATAACGTATAAGGTTATGTAGCATTACCATATAACGTATAACGTTATTTACTATTACCTTATAACGTATAACGTTATGTAGCATTACGTTATAGCGTATAACGTTATATACTGTTACCACATAACGTATAACGTTATGTAGCATTACCATATAGCGTATAACGTTATGTAGCATTACGTTATAACGTATAACGTTATTTACTATTACCTTATAACGTATAACGTTATGTAGCATTTCGTTATAACGTATAACGTTATATACTGTTACGTTATAACGTATAACGTTACATACTGTTACGTTATAACGTATAACGTTATGAAGCATTACCATATAACGTTTAACGTTACGTAGCATTACGTTATAACGTATAACGTTATTTATTATTACCTTATAACGTATAACGTTATGTAGCATTACGTTATAACGTATAACGTTGTATACTGTTACGTTATAACGTATAACGTTATGTAGCATTACCATATAAAGTATAACGTCATGTAGCATTACGTTGTAACGTATAACGTTATATACTATTACCTTATAATGTTGAACGTTATGTAGCATTACGTTATAACGTATAACGTTATATACTGTTACCATATAACGTATAACGTTATGTAGCATTACGTTATAACGTATAACGTTATATATTGTCACCATATAACGTATAACGTTATGTAGCATTATGTTATAACGTATAACGTTACATACTGTTACCATATAACGTATAACGTTATGTAGCATTACCATATAACGTATAACGTTATGTAGCATTACCTTATAATGTGTAACGTTATGTAGCATTACGTTATAACGTATAACGTTATATACTGTTACCATATAACGTATAACGTTATGTAGCATTACGTTTTAACGTATAACGTTATATACTGTTACCATATAACGTATAACGTTATGTAGCATTACCATATAACGTATAACGTTATGTAGCATTACCTTATAATGTATAACGTTATGTAGCATTACGTTATAACGTATAACGTTATATACTGTTACCATATAACGTATAACTTTATGTAGCATTACCATATAACGTATAACGTTATGTAGCATTACCTTATAATGTATAACGTTATGTAGCATTACGTTATAACGTATAACGTTATATACTGTTACCATATAACGTATAACGTTATGTAGCATTACGTTATAACGTATAACGTTACATACTGTTACCATATAACGTATAACGTTATGTAGCATTACCATATAACGTATAACGTTATGTAGCATTACCATACAATGTATAACGTTATGTAGCATTACCTTATCATGTATAACGTTATACAATGTTACGTTATAACTTATAACGTTATGTAGCATTACCATATAACGTATAACGTTATGTAGCATTACGTTATAGCGTATAACGTTATATACTGTTACCATATAACGTATAACGTTATGTAGCATTACCATATAATGTATAACGTTATGTAGCATTACGTTATAACGTATAACGTTATTTACTATTACCTTGTAACGTATAACGTTATGTAGCATTACGTTCTAACGTATAACGTTATATACTGTTACGTTATAACGTATAACGTTATATACTGTTACGTTATAACGTATAACGTTATGAAGCATTACCATATAACGTATAACGTTATGTAGCATTACCATATAACGTTTAACGTTATGTAGCATTACGTTATAACGTATAACGTTATTTTCTATTACCTTATAATGTATAACGTTATGTAGCATTACGTTATAACGTATAACGTTATGAAGCATTACCATATAACGTATAACGTTATGTAGCATTACGTGACAACGTATAACGTTATTTATTATTACCTTATAACGTATAACGTTATGTAGCATTACGTTATAACGTATAACGTTATGTAGCATTACCATATAACGTATAACGTCATGTAGCATTACGCTATAAACGTATAACGTTATATACTATTACCTTATAACGTTTAACGTTATGTAGCATTACGTTATAACGTGTAACGTTATTTACTATTACCTTATAATGTATAACGTTATGTAGCATTACGTTATAACGTATAACGTTATATACTGTTACCATATAACGTATAACGTTATGTAGCATTACCCTATAACGTATAACGTTATGTAGCATTACCATATAACGTATAAGGTTATGTAGCATTACCATATAACGCGTAACGTTATTTACTATTACCTTATAACGTATAACGTTATGTAGCATTACGTTATAACGTATAACGTTATATACTGTTACGTTATAACGTGTAACGTTATATACTGTTACGTTATAACGTATAACGTTATGTAGCATTACCATATAACGTATAACGCTATGTAGCATTACGTTATAACGTATAACGTTACATACTGTTACCATATAACGTATAACATTATGTAGCATTACGTTATAACGTATAACGTTATATACTGTTACCATATAACGTATAACGTTATGTAGCATTACCATATAACGTATAACGTTATGTAGCATTACCATATAACGTATAAGGTTATGTAGCATTACCATATAACGTATAACGTTATTTACTATTACCTTATAACGTATAACGTTATGTAGCATTACGTTATAACGTATAACGTTATATACAGTTACCATATAATGTATAACGTTATGTAGCATTACCATATAGTGTATAACGTTATGTACCATTACCATATAACGTATAACATTATGTAGCATTACGTTATAACGTATAACGTTATATACTGTTACCATAAAACGTATAACGTTATGTAGCATTACCATATAATGTATAACGTTATGTAGCATTACCTTATAACGTATAACGTTATATACTGTTACGTTATAACGTATAACGTTATGTAGCATTACCATATAACGTATAACGTTATGTAGCATTACGCTATAGCGTATAACGTTATACACTGTTACCATATAACGTATAACGTTATGTAGCATTACGTTATAACGTATAGCGTTATTTACTATTACCTTATAACGTATAACATTATGTAGCATTACGTTATAACGTATAACGTTATTTACTATTACCTTATAACGTATAACGGTATGTAGCATTACGTTATCACGTATAACGTTATATTCTGCTACGTTATAACGTATAACGTTATATACTGTTACCTTATAACGTATAACGTTATGTAGCGTTACCATATAACGTACAACCCTATGTAGCATTACGTTATAACGTATAACGTTACATACTGTTACCATATAACGTATAACGTTATGTAGCATTACCTTATATCGTATAACGTTATATACTATTACCTTATAACGTTTAACGTTATGTAGCATTACGTTATAACGTATAACGTTATTTATTATTACCTTATAACGTACAACGTTATGTAGCATTACGTTATAACGTATAACGTTTTATACTGTAACGTTATAACGTATAACGTTATGTAGCATTACCATATAACGTATAACGTTATGTAGCATTACGTTATAGCGTATAACGTTATATACTGTTATCATATAACGTATAACGTTATGTAGCATTACCATATAACGTATAACGTTATGTAGCATTACGTTATAACGTATAGCGTTATCTACTATTACCTTATGACGTATAACGTTATGTAGCATTACGTTATAACGTATAACGTTATTTACTATTACCTTATAACGTATAACGTTATGTAGCATTACGTTATAACGTATAACGTTATATACTGTTACGTTATAACGTATAACGTTATATACTGTTACGTTATAACGTATAACGTTATATACTGTTACGTTATAACGTATAACGTTATGTAGCATTACCATATAACGTACAACGCAATGTAGCATTACGTTATAACGTATAACGTTACATACTGTTACCATATAACGTATAACGTTATGTAGCATTACCTTATATCGTATAACGTTATATACTATTACCTTATAACGTTTAACGTTATGTAGCATTACGTTATAACGTATAACGTTATTTATTATTACCTTATAACGTACAACGTTATGTAGCATTACGTTATAACGTATAACGCTGTATACTGTTACGTTATAACGTATAACGTTGTATACTGTTACGTTATAACGTATAACGTTATGTAGCATTACCATATAACGTGTAACGTTATGTAGCATTACGTTATAGCGTATAACGTTATATACTGTTACCATATAACGTATAACGTTATGTAGCATTACCATATAACGTATAACGTTATGTAGCATTACGTTATAACGTATAGGGTTATCTACTATTACCTTGTAACGTATAACGTTATGTAGCATTACGTTATAACGTATAACGTTATTTACTATTACCTTATAACGTATAACGTTATGTAGCATTACGTTATAACGTATAACGTTATATACTGTTACGTTATAACGTATAACGTTACATACTGTTACGTAATAACGTATAACGTTATGTAGCATTACCATATAACGTGTAACGTTATGTAGCATTACGTTATAGCGTATAACGTTATATACTGTTACCATATAACGTATAACGTTATGTAGCATTACCATATAACGTATAACGTTATGTAGCATTACGTTATAACGTATAGGGTTATCTACTATTACCTTGTAACGTATAACGTTATGTAGCATTACGTTATAACGTATAACGTTATTTACTATTACCTTATAACGTATAACGTAGTGTAGCATTGCGTTATAACGTATAACGTTATTTACTATTACCTTATAATGTATAACGTTATGTAGCATTACATTATAACGTATAACGTTATATACTGTTACCATATAACGTATAACGTTATGTAGCATTACCATATAACGTATAACGTTATGTAGCATTACCATATAACGTATAAGGTTATGTAGCATTACCATATAACGTATAACGTTATTTACTATTACCTTATAACGTATAACGTTATGTAGCATTACGTTATAGCGTATAACGTTATATACTGTTACCACATAACGTATAACGTTATGTAGCATTACCATATAGCGTATAACGTTATGTAGCATTACGTTATAACGTATAACGTTATTTACTATTACCTTATAACGTATAACGTTATGTAGCATTTCGTTATAACGTATAACGTTATATACTGTTACGTTATAACGTATAACGTTACATACTGTTACGTTATAACGTATAACGTTATGAAGCATTACCATATAACGTTTAACGTTATGTAGCATTACCATATAACGTTTAACGTTATGTAGCATTACGTTATAACGTATAACGTTATTTATTATTACCTTATAACGTATAACGTTATGTAGCATTACGTTATAACGTATAACGTTGTATACTGTTACGTTATAACGTATAACGTTATGTAGCATTACCATATAAAGTATAACGTCATGTAGCATTACGTTGTAACGTATAACGTCATATACTATTACCTTATAATGTTTAACGTTATGTAGCATTACGTTATAACGTATAACGTTATATACTGTTACCATATAACGTATAACGTTATGTAGCATTACGTTATAACGTATAACGTTATATATTGTCACCATATAACGTATAACGTTATGTAGCATTATGTTATAACGTATAACGTTACATACTGTTACCATATAACGTATAACGTTATGTAGCATTACCATATAACGTATAACGTTATGTAGCATTAACTTATAATGTGTAACGTTATGTAGCATTACGTTATAACGTATAACGTTATATACTGTTACCATATAACGTATAACGTTATGTAGCATTACCATATAACGTATAACGTTATGTAGCATTACCATATAACGTATAAGGTTATGTAGCATTACCATATAACGTATAACGTTATTTACTATTACCTTATAACGTATAACGTTATGTAGCATTACGTTATAGCGTATAACGTTATATACTGTTACCACATAACGTATAACGTTATGTAGCATTATGTTATAACGTATAACGTTACATACTGTTACCATATAACGTATAACGTTATGTAGCATTACCATATAACGTATAACGTTATGTAGCATTACCTTATAATGTATAACGTTATGTAGCATTACGTTATAACGTATAACGTTATATACTGTTACCATATAACGTATAACGTTATGTAGCATTACCATATAACGTATAACGTTATGTAGCATTACCATATAACGTATAAGGTTATGTAGCATTACCATATAACGTATAACGTTATTTACTATTACCTTATAACGTATAACGTTATGTAGCATTACGTTATAGCGTATAACGTTATATACTGTTACCACATAACGTATAACGTTATGTAGCATTACCATATAGCGTATAACGTTATGTAGCATTACGTTATAACGTATAACGTTATTTACTATTACCTTATAACGTATAACGTTATGTAGCATTTCGTTATAACGTATAACGTTATATACTGTTACGTTATAACGTATAACGTTACATACTGTTACGTTATAACGTATAACGTTATGAAGCATTACCATATAACGTTTAACGTTATGTAGCATTACCATATAACGTTTAACGTTATGTAGCATTACGTTATAACGTATAACGTTATTTATTATTACCTTATAAAGTATAACGTTATGTAGCATTACGTTATAACGTATAACGTTGTATACTGTTACGTTATAACGTATAACGTTATGTAGCATTACCATATAAAGTATAACGTCATGTAGCATTACGTTGTAACGTATAACGTCATATACTATTACCTTATAATGTTTAACGTTATGTAGCATTACGTTATAACGTATAACGTTATATACTGTTACCATATAACGTATAACGTTATGTAGCATTACGTTATAACGTATAACGTTATATATTGTCACCATATAACGTATAACGTTATGTAGCATTATGTTATAACGTATAACGTTACATACTGTTACCATATAACGTATAACGTTATGTAGCATTACCATATAACGTATAACGTTATGTAGCATTACCTTATAATGTGTAACGTTATGTAGCATTACGTTATAACGTATAACGTTATATACTGTTACCATATAACGTATAACGTTATGTAGCATTACGTTTTAACGTATAACGTTATATACTGTTACCATATAACGTATAACGTTATGTAGCATTACGTTTTAACGTATAACGTTATATACTGTTACCATATAACGTATAACGTTATGTAGCATTACCATATAACGTATAACGTTATGTAGCATTACCTTATAATGTATAACGTTATGTAGCATTACGTTATAACGTATAACGTTATATACTGTTACCATATAACGTATAACTTTATGTAGCATTACCATATAACGTATAACGTTATGTAGCATTACCTTATAATGTATAACGTTATGTAGCATTACGTTATAACGTATAACGTTATATACTGTTACCATATAACGTATAACGTTGTGTAGCATTACGTTATAACGTATAACGTTACATACTGTTACCATATAACGTATAACGTTATGTAGCATTACCATATAACGTATAACGTTATGTCGCATTACCATACAATGTATAACGTTATGTAGCATTACCTTATAACGTATAACGTTATACCCTGTTACGTTATAACTTATAACGTTATGTAGCATTACCATATAACGTATATCGTTATGTAGCATTACGTTATAGCGTATAACGTTATATACTGTTTCCATATAACGTATAACGTTATGTAGCATTACCATATAATGTATAACGTTATGTAGCATTACGTTATAACGTATAACGTTATTTACTATTACCTTGTAACGTATAACGTTATGTAGCATTACGTTCTAACGTATAACGTTATATACTGTTACGTTATAACGTATAACATTATATACTGTTACGTTATAACGTATAACGTTATATACTGTTACGTTATAACGTATAACGTTATGAAGCATTACCATATAACGTATAACGTTATGAAGCATTACCATATAACGTATAACGTTATGTAGCATTACGTTATAACGTATAACGTTATTTATTATTACCTTATAACGTATAACGTTATGTAGCATTACGTTATAACGTATAACGTTATGTAGCATTACGTTCTAACGTATAACGTTATATACTGTTACGTTATAACGTATAACGTTATATACTGTTACGTTATAACGTATAACGTTATTTTCTATTACCTTATAATGTATAACGTTATGTAGCATTACGTTATAACGTATAACGTTATGAAGCATTACCATATAACGTATAACGTTATGTAGCATTACGTCATAACGTATAACGTTATTTATTATTACCTTATAACGTATAACGTTATGTAGCATTACGTTATAACGTATAACGTTATGTAGCATTACCATATAACGTATAACGTCATGTAGCATTACGTTATAAACGTATAACGTTATATACTATTACCTTATAACGTTTAACGTTATGTAGCATTACGTTATAACGTGTAACGTTATTTACTATTACCTTATAATGTATAACGTTATGTTGCATTACGTTATAACGTATAACGTTATATACTGTTACCATATAACGTATAACGTTATGTAGCATTACCATATAACGTATAACGTTATGTAGCATTACCATATAACGTATAAGGTTATGTAGCATTACCACATAACGTATAACGTTATTTACTATTACCTTATAACGTATGACGTTATGTAGCATTACGTTATAACGTATAACGTTATATACTGTTACGTTATAACGTGTAACGTTTTATACTGTTACGTTATAACGTATAACGTTATGTAGCATTACCATATAACGTATAACGCTATGTAGCATTACGTTATAACGTATAACGTTACATACTGTTACCATATAAAGTATAACGTTATGTAGCATTACGTTATAACGTATAACGTTATATACTGTTACCATATAACGTATAACGTTATGTAGCATTACCATATAACGTATAACGTTATGTAGCATTACCATATAACGTATAAGGTTATGTAAAATTACCATATAACGTATAACGTTATTTACTATTACCTTATAACGTATAACGTTATGTAGCATTACGTTATAACGTATAACGTTATATACAGTTACCATATAATGTATAACGTTATGTAGCATTACCATATAGTGTATAACGTTATGTACCATTACCATATAACGTATAACATTATGTAGCATTACGTTATTACGTATAACGTTATATACTGTTACCATAAAACGTATAACGTTATGTAGCATTACCATATAATGTATAACGTTATGTAGCATTACCTTATAACGTATAACGTTATATACTGTTACATTATAACGTATAACGTTATGTAGCATTACCATATAACGTATAACGTTATGTAGCATTACGCTATAGCGTATAACGTTATATACTGTTACCATATAACGTATAACGTTATGTAGCATTACCATATAACGTATAACGTTATGTAGCATTACGTTATAACGTATAACGTTATTTATTATTACCTTATAACGTACAACGTTATGTAGCATTACGTTATAACGTATAACGTTTTATACTGTAACGTTATAACGTATAACGTTATGTAGCATTACCATATAACGTATAACGTTATGTAGCATTACGTTATAGCGTATAACGTTATATACTGTTATCATCTAACGTATAACGTTATGTAGCATTACCATATAACGTATAACGTTATGTAGCATTACGTTATAACGTATAGCGTTATCTACTATTACCTTATGACGTATAACGTTATGTAGCATTACGTTATAACGTATAACGTTATTTACTATTACCTTATAACGTATAACGTTATGTAGCATTACGTTATAACGTATAACGTTATATACTGTTACGTTATAACGTATAACGTTATATACTGTTACGTTATAACGTATAACGTTATATACTGTTACGATATAACGTATAACGTTATGTAGCATTACCATATAACGTACAACGCAATGTAGCATTACGTTATAACGTATAACGTTACATACTGTTACCATATAACGTATAACGTTATGTAGCATTACCTTATATCGTATAACGTTATATACTATTACCTTATAACGTTTAACGTTATGTAGCATTACTTTATAACGTATAACGTTATTTATTATTACCTTATAACGTATAACGTTATGTAGCATTACGTTATAACGTATAACGTTATATACTGTTACGTTATAACGTATAACGTTATATACTGTTACGTTATAACGTATAACGCTGTATACTGTTACGTTATAACGTATAACGTTATGTAGCATTACGTTATAACGTATAACGTTATATACTGTTACGTTATAACGTATAACGTTATCTACTGTTACGTTATAACGTATAACGTTATATACTGTTACGTTATAACGTATAACGTTATATACTGTTACCATATAACGTATAACGTTATGTAGCATTACCATATAACGTATAACGTTACGTAGCATTACGTTATAACGTATAGCGTTATTTACTATTACCTTATAACGTATAACATTATGTAGCATTACGTTATAACGTATAACGTTATTTACTATTACCTTATAACGTATAACGGTATGTAGCATTACGTTATAACGTATAACGTTATATTCTGCTACGTTATAACGTATAACGTTATATACTGTTACCTTATAACGTATAACGTTATGTAGCGTTACCATATAACGTACAACGCTATGTAGCATTACGTTATAACGTATAACGTTACATACTGTTACCATATAACGTATAACGTTATGTAGCATTACCTTATATCGTATAACGTCATATACTATTACCTTATAACGTTTAACGTTATGTAGCATTACGTTATAACGTATAACGTTATTTATTATTACCTTATAACGTACAACGTTATGTAGCATTACGTTATAACGTATAACGTTTTATACTGTAACGTTATAACGTATAACGTTATGTAGCATTACCATATAACGTATAACGTTATGTAGCATTACGTTATAGCGTATAACGTTATATACTGTTATCATATAACGTATAACGTTATGTAGCATTACCATATAACGTATAACGTTATGTAGCATTACGTTATAACGTATAGCGTTATCTACTATTACCTTATGACGTATAACGTTATGTAGCATTACGTTATAACGTATAACGTTATTTACTATTACCTTATAACGTATAACGTTATGTAGCATTACGTTATAACGTATAACGTTATATACTGTTACGTTATAACGTATAACGTTATATACTGTTACGTTATAACGTATAACGTTATATACTGTTACGTTATAACGTATAACGTTATATACTGTTACGTTATAACGTATAACGTTATATACTGTTACGTTATAACGTATAACGTTATATACTGTTACGTTATAACGTATAACGTTATGTAGCATTACCATATAACGTACAACGCAATGTAGCATTACGTTATAACGTATAACGTTGCATACTGTTACCATATAACGTATAACGTTATGTAGCATTACCTTATATCGTATAACGTTATATACTATTACCTTATAACGTTTAACGTTATGTAGCATTACGTTATAACGTATAACGTTATTTATTATTACCTTATAACGTACAACGTTATATAGCATTACGTTATAACGTATAACGTTGTATACTGTTACGTTATAACGTATAACGTTGTATACTGTTACGTTATAACGTATAACGTTATGTAGCATTACCATATATCATGTAACGTTATGTAGCATTACGTTATAGCGTATAACGTTATATACTGTTACCATATAACGTATAACGTTATGTAGCATTACCATATAACGTATAACGTTATGTAGCATTACGTTATAACGTATAGGGTTATCTACTATTACCTTGTAACGTATAACGTTATGTAGCATTACGTTATAACGTATAACGTTATTTACTATTACCTTATAACGTATAACGTTATGTAGCATTACGTTATAACGTATAACGTTATATACTGCTACGTTATAACGTATAACGTTGTATACTGTTACGTTATAACGTATAACGTTATGTAGCATTACCATATAACGTATAACGCTATGTAGCATTACGTTATAACGTATAACGTTCCATACTGTTACCATATAACGTATAACGTTATGTAGCATTACGTTATGACGTATAACGTTATATACTGCTACGTTATAACGTATAACGTTGTATACTGTTACGTTATAACGTATAACGTTATGTAGCATTACCATATAACGTATAACGTTATGTAGCATTACGTTATAGCGTATAACGTTATATACTGTTACCATATAACGTATGACGTTATGTAACATTACCATATAACGTATAACGTTATGTAGCATTACGTTATAACGTATAGGGTTATCTACTATTACCTTGTAACGTATAACGTTATGTAGCATTACGTTATAACGTATAACGTTATTTACTATTACCTTATAACGTATAACGTTATGTAGCATTACGTTATAACGTATAACGTTATATACTGTTACGTTATAACGTATAACGTTACATACTGTTACGTTATAACGTATAACGTTATGTAGCATTACCATATAACGTATAACGCTATGTAGCATTACGTTATAACGTATAACGTTCCATACTGTTACCATATAACGTATAACGTTATGTAGCATTACGTTATGACGTATAACGTTATATACTGCTACGTTATAACGTATAACGTTATATACTGTTACCTTATAACGTATAACGTTATGTAGCATTACCATATAACGTATAACGTTATGTAGCATTACGTTATAACGTATAGCGTTATCTACTATTACCTTGTAACGTATAACGTTATGTAGCACTACGTTATAACGTATAACGTTATATACTGTTAACATATAACGTATAACGTTATGTAGCATTACCATATAACGTATAACGTTATGTAGCATTACCATATAACGTATAAGGTTATGTACCATTACCATATAACGTATAACGTTATGTAGCATTACGTTATAGCGTATAACGTTATATACTGTTACCATATAACGTATAACATCATGTAGCATTACCATATAACGTATAACGTTATGTAGCATTACGTTATAACGTATAGCGTTATTTATTATTACCTTATAACGTATAACGTTATGTAGCATTACGTTATAACGTATAACGTTATTTACTATTACCTTATAACGTATAACGTTATGTAGCATTACGTTATAACGTATAACGTTATATACAGTTACCATATAATGTATAACGATATGTAGCATTACCATATAGTGTATAACGTTATGTACCATTACCATATAACGTATAACATTATGTAGCATTACGTTATAACGTATAACGTTATATACTGTTACCATAAAACGTATAACGTTATGTAGCATTACCATATAATGTATAACGTTATGTAGCATTACCTTATAACGTATAACGTTATATACTGTTACGTTATAACGTATAACGTTATGTAGCATTACCATATAACGTATAACGTTATGTAGCATTACGCTATAGCGTATAACGTTATATACTGTTACCATATAACGTATAACGTTATGTAGCATTACCATATAACGTATAACGTTATGTAGCATTACGTTATAACGTATAGCGTTATTTACTATTACCTTATAACGTATAACATTATGTAGCATTACGTTATAACGTATAACGTTATTTACTATTACCTTATAACGTATAACGGTATGTAGCATTACGTTATAACGTATAACGTTATATTCTGCTACGTTATAACGTATAACGTTATATACTGTTACCTTATAACGTATAACGTTATGTAGCGTTACCATATAACGTACAACGCTATGTAGCATTACGTTATAACGTATAACGTTACATACTGTTACCATATAACGTATAACGTTATGTAGCATTACCTTATATCGTATAACGTTATATTCTGCTACGTTATAACGTATAACGTTATATACTGTTACCTTATAACGTATAACGTTATGTAGCGTTACCATATAACGTACAACGCTATGTAGCATTACGTTATAACGTATAACGTTACATACTGTTACCATATAACGTATAACGTTATGTAGCATTACCATATAACGTATAACGTTATGTAGCATTACGTTATAGCGTATAACGTTATATACTGTTATCATATAACGTATAACGTTATGTAGCATTACCATATAACGTACAACGCAATGTAGCATTACGTTATAACGTATAACGTTACATACTGTTACCATATAACGTATAACGTTATGTAGCATTACCTTATATCGTATAACGTTATATACTATTACCTTATAACGTTTAACGTTATGTAGCATTACGTTATAACGTATAACGTTGTATACTGTTACGTTATAACGTATAACGTTTTATACTGTTACGTTATAACGTATAACGTTATTTACTATTACCTTATAACGTATAACGTTATGTAGCATTACGTTATAACGTATAACGTTATATACTGTTACGTTATAACGTATAACGTTACGTACTGTTACGTTATAACGTATAACGTTATGTAGCATTACCATATAACGTATAACGTTATGTAGCATTACGTTATAACGTATAGGGTTATCTACTATTACCTTGTAACGTATAACGTTATGTAGCATTACGTTATAACGTATAACGTTATTTACTATTACCTTATAACGTATAACGTTATGTAGCATTACGTTATAACGTATAACGTTATATACTGTTACGTTATAACGTATAACGTTACATACTGTTACGTTATAACGTATAACGTTATGTAGCATTACCATATAACGTATAACGCTATGTAGCATTACGTTATAACGTATAACGTTCCATACTGTTACCATATAACGTATAACGTTATGTAGCATTACGTTATGACGTATAACGTTATATACTGCTACGTTATAACGTATAACGTTATATACTGTTACCTTATAACGTATAACGTTATGTAGCATTACCATATAACGTATAACGTTATGTAGCATTACGTTATAACGTATAGCGTTATCTACTATTACCTTGTAACGTATAACGTTATGTAGCACTACGTTATAACGTATAACGTTATATACTGTTAACATATAACGTATAACGTTATGTAGCATTACCATATAACGTATAACGTTATGTAGCATTACCATATAACGTATAAGGTTATGTACCATTACCATATAACGTATAACGTTATGTAGCATTACGTTATAGCGTATAACGTTATATACTGTTACCATATAACGTATAACATCATGTAGCATTACCATATAACGTATAACGTTATGTAGCATTACGTTATAACGTATAGCGTTATTTATTATTACCTTATAACGTATAACGTTATGTAGCATTACGTTATAACGTATAACGTTATTTACTATTACCTTATAACGTATAACGTTATGTAGCATTACGTTATAACGTATAACGTTATATACAGTTACCATATAATGTATAACGATATGTAGCATTACCATATAGTGTATAACGTTATGTACCATTACCATATAACGTATAACATTATGTAGCATTACGTTATAACGTATAACGTTATATACTGTTACCATAAAACGTATAACGTTATGTAGCATTACCATATAATGTATAACGTTATGTAGCATTACCTTATAACGTATAACGTTATATACTGTTACGTTATAACGTATAACGTTATGTAGCATTACCATATAACGTATAACGTTATGTAGCATTACGCTATAGCGTATAACGTTATATACTGTTACCATATAACGTATAACGTTATGTAGCATTACCATATAACGTATAACGTTATGTAGCATTACGTTATAACGTATAGCGTTATTTACTATTACCTTATAACGTATAACATTATGTAGCATTACGTTATAACGTATAACGTTATTTACTATTACCTTATAACGTATAACGGTATGTAGCATTACGTTATAACGTATAACGTTATATTCTGCTACGTTATAACGTATAACGTTATATACTGTTACCTTATAACGTATAACGTTATGTAGCGTTACCATATAACGTACAACGCTATGTAGCATTACGTTATAACGTATAACGTTACATACTGTTACCATATAACGTATAACGTTATGTAGCATTACCTTATATCGTATAACGTTATATTCTGCTACGTTATAACGTATAACGTTATATACTGTTACCTTATAACGTATAACGTTATGTAGCGTTACCATATAACGTACAACGCTATGTAGCATTACGTTATAACGTATAACGTTACATACTGTTACCATATAACGTATAACGTTATGTAGCATTACCATATAACGTATAACGTTATGTAGCATTACGTTATAGCGTATAACGTTATATACTGTTATCATATAACGTATAACGTTATGTAGCATTACCATATAACGTATAACGTTATGTAGCATTACGTTATAACGTATAACGTTATTTACTATTACCTTATAACGTATAACGTTATGTAGCATTACGTTATAACGTATAACGTTATATACTGTTACGTTATAACGTATAACGTTATATACTGTTACGTTATAACGTATAACGTTATGTAGCATTACCATATAACGTACAACGCAATGTAGCATTACGTTATAACGTATAACGTTACATACTGTTACCATATAACGTATAACGTTATGTAGCATTACCTTATATCGTATAACGTTATATACTATTACCTTATAACGTTTAACGTTATGTAGCATTACGTTATAACGTATAACGTTGTATACTGTTACGTTATAACGTATAACGTTTTATACTGTTACGTTATAACGTATAACGTTATTTACTATTACCTTATAACGTATAACGTTATGTAGCATTACGTTATAACGTATAACGTTATATACTGTTACGTTATAACGTATAACGTTACGTACTGTTACGTTATAACGTATAACGTTATGTAGCATTACCATATAACGTATAACGCTATGTAGCATTACGTTATAACGTATAACGTTCCATACTGTTACCATATAACGTATAACGTTATGTAGCATTACGTTATGACGTATAACGTTATATACTGCTACGTTATAACGTATAACGTTGTATACTGTTACGTTATAACGTATAACGTTATGTAGCATTACACATATAACGTATAACGTTATGTAGCATTACGTTATAGCGTATAACGTTATATACTGTTACCATATAACGTATAACGTTATGTAGCATTACCATATAACGTATAACGTTATGTAGCATTACGATATAACGTATAGGGTTATCTACTATTACCTTGTAACGTATAACGTTATGTAGCATTACGTTATAACGTATAACGTTATTTACTATTACCTTATAACGTATAACGTTATGTAGCATTACGTTATAACGTATAACGTTATATACTGTTACGTTATAACGTATAACGTTACATACTGTTACGTTATAACGTATAACGTTATGTAGCATTACCATATAACGTATAACGCTATGTAGCATTACGTTATAACGTATAACGTTCCATACTGTTACCATATAACGTATAACGTTATGTAGCATTACGTTATGACGTATAACGTTATATACTGCTACGTTATAACGTATAACGTTATATACTGTTACCTTATAACGTATAACGTTATGTAGCATTACCATATAACGTATAACGTTATGTAGCATTACGTTATAACGTATGGCGTTATCTACTATTACCTTGTAACGTATAACGTTATGTAGCATTACGTTATAACGTATAACGTTATATACTGTTACCATATAACGTATAACGTTATGTAGCATTACCATATAACCTATAACGTTATGTAGCATTACCATATAACGTATAAGGTTATGTAGCATTACCATATAACGTATAACGTTATGTAGCATTACGTTATAGCGTATAACGTTATATACTGTTACCATATAACGTATAACATCATGTAGCATTACCATATAACGTATAACGTTATGTAGCATTACGTTATAACGTATAGCGTTATTTATTATTACCTTATAACGTATAACGTTATGTAGCATTACGTTATAACGTATAACGTTATTTACTATTACCTTATAACGTATAACGTTATGTAGCATTACGTTATAACGTATAACGTTATATACTGTTACGTTATAACGTATAACGTTATATACTGTTACGTTATAACGTATAACGTTATGTAGCATTACCATATAACGTATGACGCTATGTAGCATTACGTTATAACGTATAACGTTACATACTGTTACCATATAACGTATAACGTTATGTAGCATTACGTTATAACGTATAACGTTATATACCGTTACCAAATAACGTATAACGTTATGTAGCATTACCATATAACGTACAACGCAATGTAGCATTACGTTACAACGTATAACGTTACATACTGTTACCATATAACGTATAACGTTATGTAGCATTACCTTATATCGTATAACGTTATATACTATCACCTTATAACGTTTAACGTTATGTAGCATTACGTTATAACGTATAACGTTATTTATTATTACCTTATAACGTACAACGTTATGTAGCATTACGTTATAACGTATAACGTTGTATACCGTTACGTAATAACGTATAACGTTATGTAGCATTACGTTATAACGTATAACGTTATATACTGTTACGTTATAACGTATAACGTTACATACTGTTACGTTATAACGTATAACGTTATGTAGCATTACCATATAACGTATAACGCTATGTAGCATTACGTTATAACGTATAACGTTACATACTGTTACCATATAACGTATAACGTTATGTAGCATTACGTTATAACGTATAACGTTATATACTGCTACGTTATAACGTATAACGTTATGTAGCATTACGTTATAACGTATAACGTTATATACTGTTACCATATAACGTATAACGTTATGTAGCATTACGTTATAACGTATAGCGTTATCTACTATTACCTTGTAACGTATAACGTTATGTAGCATTACGTTATTACGTATAACGTTATATACTGTTACCATATAACGTATAACGTTATGTAGCATTACCATATAACGTATAACGTTATGTAGCATTACCATATAACGTATAAGGTTATGTAGCATTACCATATAACGTATAACGTTATGTAGCATTGCGTTATAACGTATAACGTTACACACTGTTACCATATAACGTATAACGTTATGTAGCATTACGTTATAACGTATAACGTTATATACCGTTACCCAATAACGTATAACGTTATGTAGCATTACCATATAACATATAACGTATAACGTTATGTAGCATTACCATATAACGTATAACGTTATGTAGCATTACGTTATAACGTATAACGTTATATACTGTTACGTTATAACGTATAACGTTATGTAGCATTACCATATAACGTACAACGCAATGTAGCATTACGTTACAACGTATAATGTTACATACTGTTACCATATAACGTATAACGTTATGTAGCATTACCTTATATCGTATAACGTTATATACTATCACCTTATAACGTTTAACGTTATGTAGCATTACGTTATAACGTATAACGTTATTTATTATTACCTTATAACGTACAACGTTATGTAGCATTACGTTATAACGTACAACGTTGTATACCGTTACGTAATAACGTAAAACGTTATGTAGCATTACGTTATAACGTATAACGTTATATACTGTTACGTTATAACGTATAACGTTACATACTGTTACGTTATAACGTATAACGTTATGTAGCATTACCATATAACGTATAACGCTATGTAGCATTACGTTATAACGTATAACGTTACATACTGTTACCATATAACGTATAACGTTTTGTAGCATTACGTTATAACGTATAACGTTATATACTGCTACGTTATAACGTATAACGTTATATACTGTTACCATATAACGTATAACGTTATGTAGCACTACGTTATAACGTATAGCGTTATCTACTATTACCTTGTAACGTATAACGTTATGTAGCATTACGTTATTACGTATAACGTTATATACTGTTACCATATAACGTATAACGTTATGTAGCATTACCATATAACGTATAACGTTATGTAGCATTACCATATAACGTATAAGGTTATGTAGCATTACCATATAACGTATAACGTTATGTAGCATTACGTTATAGCGTATAACGTTATATACTGTTACCATATAACGTATAACATCATGTAGCATTACCATATAACGTATAACGTTATGTAGCATTACGTTATAACGTATAGCGTTATTTATTATTACCTTATAACGTATAACGTTATGTAGCATTACGATATAACGTATAACGTTATTTACTATTACCTTATAACGTATAACGTTATGTAGCATTAAGTTATAACGTATAACGTTATATACTGTTACGTTATAACGTATAACGTTATGTAGCATTACCATATAACGTATGACGCTATGTAGCATTACATTATAAGGTATAACGTTATATACTGTTACGTTATAACGTATAACGTTATGTGGCATTACCATATAACGTATAACGTTATGTAGCATTACCATATAACGTATAAGGTTATGTAGCATTACCATATAACGTATAACGTTATGTAGCATTACGTTATAGCGTATAACGTTACATACTGTTACCATATAACGTATAACGTTAGGTAGTATTACGTTGTAACATATAACGTTATATACTGTTACCATGTAACGTATAACGTTATTTACTATTACCTTATAACGTATAAGGTTATGTAGCATTACGTTATAACGTATAACGTTATATACTGTTACCATATAATGTATAACGTTATGTAGCATTACCATATAATGTATAACGTTATGTACCACTACCATATAACGTATAACATTATGTAGCATTACGTTATAACGTATAACGTTATATACTGTTACCATATAACGTATAACGTTATTTACTATTACCTTATAACGTATAACGTTATGTAGCATTACGTTATAACGTATAACGTTATATACTGTTACCATATAATGTATAACGTTATGTAGCATTACCATATAATGTATAACGTTATGTAGCATTACATTATAACGTATAACGTTATATACTGTTACGTTATAACGTATAACGTTATGTAGCATTACCATATAACGTATAACGTTATGTAGCATTACCATATAACGTATAAGGTTATGTAGCATTACCGTATAACGTATAACGTTATTTACTATTACCTTATAACGTATAACGTTATGTAGCATTACCATATAACGTATAACGTTATGTAGCATTACCATATAACGTATAAGGTTATGTAGCATTACCATATAACGTATAACGTTATGTAGCATTACGTTATAGCGTATAACGTTATATACTGTTACCATATAACGTATAACGTTATGTAGCATTACCTTATATCGTATAACGTTATATACTATTACCTTATAACGTTTAACGTTATGTAGCATTACGTTATAACGTATAACGTTATTTATTATTACCTTATAACGTACAACGTTATGTAGCATTACGTTATAACGTATAACGTTGTATACTGTTACGTTATAACGTATAACGTTATGTAGCATTACGTTATAACGTATAGCGTTATCTACTATTACCTTGTAACGTATAACGTTATGTAGCATTACGTTATTACGTATAACGTTATATACTGTTACCATATAACGTATAACGTTATGTAGCATTACCATATAACGTATAACGTTATGTAGCATTACGTTATAACGTATAACGTTTTATACTGTTACCATATAATGTATAACGTTATGTAGCATTACCATATAATGTATAACGTTATGTAGCATTACGTTATAACGTATAACGTTATGTAGCATTACCTTATAACGTATAACGTTATATACTGTTACGTTATAACGTATAACGTTATGTAGCATTACCATATAACGTATAACGTTATGTAGCATTACGTTATAGCGTATAACGTTATGTACTGTTACCATATAACGTATAACATCATGTAGCATTACCATATAACGTATAACGTTATGTAGCATTACGTTATAACGTATAGCGTTATTTATTATTACCTTATAACGTATAACGTTATGTAGCATTACGTTATAACGTATAACGTTATTTACTATTACCTTATAACGTATAACGTTATGTAGCATTACGTTATAACGTATAACGTTATATACTGTTACGTTATAACGTATAGCGTTATTTACTATTACCTTATAACGTATAACGTTATGTAGCATTACGTTATAACGTATAACGTTATTCACTATTACCTTATAACGTATAACGTTATGTATCATTACGCTATAACGTATAACGTTATATACTGTTACGTTATAACGTATAACGTTATATACTGTTACGTTATAACGTATAACGTTATGTAGCATTACCATATAACGTATAACGCTATGTAGCATTACGTTATAACGTATAACGTTACATACTGTTACCATATAACGTTTAACGTTATGTAGCATTACGTTATAACGTATAACGTTATTTATTATTACCTTATAACGTACAACGTTATGTAGCATTACGTTATAACGTATAACGTTGTATACTGTTACGTTTTAACGTATAACGTTATGTAGCATTACGTTATAACGTATAGCGTTATCTACTATTACCTTGTAACGTATAACGTTATGTAGCATTACCATATAACGTATAACGTTATGTAGCATTACGTTATAACGTATAACGTTACATACTGTTATCATATAACGTATAACGTTATGTAGCATTACCTTATATCGTATAACGTTATATACTATTACCTTATAACGTTTAACGTTATGTAGCATTACGTTATAACGAATAACGTTATTTATTATTACCTTATAACGTACAACGTTATGTAGCATTACGTTATAACGTATAACGTTGTATACTGTTACGTTTTAACGTATAACGTTATGTAGCATTACGTTATAACGTATAGCGTTATCTACTATTACCTTGTAACGTATAACGTTATGTAGCATTACGTTATTACGTATAACGTTATATACTGTTACCATATAACGTATAACGTTATGTAGCATTACCATATAACGTATAACGTTATGTAGCATTACGTTATAACGTATAACGTTTTATACTGTTACCATATAATGTATAACGTTATGTAGCATTACCATATAATGTATAACGTTATGTAGCATTACGTTATAACGTATAACGTTATCTAGCATTACCTTATAACGTATAACGTTATATACTGTTACGTTATAACGTATAACGTTATGTAGCATTACCATATAACGTATAACGTTATGTAGCATTACGTTATAGCGTATAACGTTATGTACTGTTACCATATAACGTATAACATCATGTAGCATTACCATATAACGTATAACGTTATGTAGCATTACGTTATAACGTATAGCGTTATTTATTATTACCTTATAACGTATAACGTTATGTAGCATTACGTTATAACGTATAACGTTATTTACTATTACCTTATAACGTATAACGTTATGTAGCATTACGTTATAACGTATAACGTTATATACTGTTACGTTATAACGTATAACGTTATGTAGCATTACCATATGACGTATGACGCTATGTAGCATTACGTTATAACGTATAACGTTACATACTGTTACCATATAACGTATAACGTTAGGTAGCATTACGTTGTAACGTATATCGTTATATACTGTTACCATATAACGTATAACGTTATGTAGCATTACGTTATAACGTATAACGTTATATACTGTTACCATATAATGTATATCGTTATGTAGCATTACCATATAATGTATAACGCTATGTACCACTACCATATAACGTATAACATTATGTAGCATTACGTTATAACGTATAACGTTATATACTGTTACCATATAACGTATAACGTTATTTACTATTACCTTATAACGTATAACGTTATGTAGCATTACGTTATAACGTATAACGTTATATACTGTTACCATATAATGTATAACGTTATGTAGCATTACCATATAATGTATAACGTTATGTAGCATTACATTATAACGTATAACGTTATATACTGTTACGTTATAACGTATAACGTAATGTAGCATTACCATATAACGTATGACGTTATGTAGCATTACCATATAACGTATAAGGTTATGTAGCATTACCGTATAACGTATAACGTTATTTACTATTACCTTATAACGTATAACGTTATGTAGCATTACGTTATAACGTATAGCGTTATTTACTATTACCTTATAACGTATAACGTTATGTAGCATTACGTTATAACGTATAACGTTATTTACTATTACCTTATAACGTATAACGTTATGTAGCATTACGTTATAACGTATAACGTTATATACTGTTACGTTATAACGTATAACGTTATATACTGTTACCTTATAACGTATAACGTTATGTAGCATTACCATATAACGTATAACGCTATGTAGCATTACGTTATAACGTGTAACGTTATGTAGCATTACGTTATAACGTATAACGTTATATACTGTTACGTTATAACGTATAACGTAATGTAGCATTACCATATAACGTATGACGTTATGTAGCATTACCATATAACGTATAAGGTTATGTAGCATTACCGTATAACGTATAACGTTATTTACTATTACCTTATAACGTATAACGTTATGTAGCATTACGTTATAACGTATAGCGTTATTTACTATTACCTTATAACGTATAACGTTATGTAGCATTACGTTATAACGTATAACGTTATTTACTATTACCTTATAACGTATAACGTTATGTAGCATTACGTTATAACGTATAACGTTATATACTGTTACGTTATAACGTATAACGTTATGTAGCATTACCATATAACGTATAACGCTATGTAGCATTACGTTATAACGTATAACGTTACATACTGTTACCATATAACGTATAACATTATGTAGCATTACCTTCTATCGTATAACGTTATATACTATTACCTTATAACGTTTAACGTTATGTAGCATTACGTTATAACGTATAACGTTATTTATTATTACCTTATAACGTGCAACGTTATGTAGCATTACCATATAACGTATAACGCTATGTAGCATTACGTTATAACGTATAACGTTATGTAGCATTACGTTATAACGTATAACGTTATATACTGTTACGTTATAACGTATAACGTTATGTAGCATTACGTTATAACGTATAACGTTATATACAGTTACCATATAACGTATAACGTTATGTAGCATTACGTTATAACGTATAACGTTATGTAGCATTTCCTTATAACGTATAACGTTATATACTGTTACGTTATAACGTATAACGTTATGTAGCATTACCATATAACGTATAACGTTATGTAGCATTACGTTATAACGTATAGCGTTATTTACTATTACCTTATAACGTATAACGTTATGTAGCATTACGTTATAACGTATAACGTTATTTACTATTACCTTATAACGTATAACGTTATGTATCATTACGTTATAACGTATAACGTTATATACTGTTACGTTATAACGTATATCGTTATATACTGTTACGTTATAACGTATAACGTTATGTAGCATTACCATATAACGTTTAACGTTATGTAGCATTACGTTATAACGTATAACGTTATTTATTATTACCTCATAACGTACAACGTTATGTAGCATTACGTTATAAAGTATAACGTTGTATACTGTTACGTTATAACGTATAACGTTATGTAGCATTACCATATAACGTATAACGTTATGTAGCATTACGTTATAACGTATAGCGTTATTTACTATTACCTTATAACGTATAACGTTATGTAGCATTACGTTATAACGTATAACGTTACATACTGTTACCATATAACGTATAACGTTATGTAGCATTACGTTATAACGTATAGCGTTATCTACTATTACCTTATAACGTATAACGTTATGTAGCATTACGTTATAACCTATAACGTTATTTACTATTACCTTATAACGTATAACGTTATGTAGCATTACGTTATAACGTATAACGTTATATACTGTTACGTTATAACGTATAATGATATATACTGTTACGTTATAACGTATAACGTTATGTAGCATTACCATATAACGTATAACGCTATGTAGCATTACGTTATAACGTATAACGTTACAGACTGTTACCATATAACGTATAACGTTATGTAGCATTACGTTATAACGTATAACGTTATATACTGTTACCATATAACGTTTAACGTTATGTAGCACTACCATATAACGTATAACGCTATGTAGCATTACGTTATAACGTATAACGTTATTTATTATTACCTCATAACGTACAACGTTATGTAGCATTACGTTATAACGTATAACGTTGTATACTGTTACGTTATAACGTATAACGTTATGTAACATTACCATATAACGTATAACGTTATGTAGCATTACGTTATAGCGTATAACGTTATATACTGTTACCATATAACGTATAACGTTATGTAGCATTAGCATATAACGTATAACGTTATGTAGCATTACCATATAACGTATAACGTTATGTAGCATTACCATATAACGTATAACGTTATGTAGCATTACGTTATAACGTATAACGTTATATACTGTTACGTTATAACGTATAATGATATATACTGTTACGTTATAACGTATAACGTTATGTAGCATTACCATATAACGTATAACGCTATGTAGCATTACGTTATAACGTATAACGTTACATACTGTTACCATATAACGTATAACGTTATGTAGCATTACCTTATATCGTATAACGTTATATACTATTACCTTATAACGTTTAACGTTATGTAGCATTACGTTATAACGTATAACGTTATGTAGCATTACCATATAACGTATAACGTTATGTAGCATTACGTTATAGCGTATAACGTTATGTACTGTTACCATATAACGTATAACATCATGTAGCATTACCATATAACGTATAACGTTATGTAGCATTACGTTATAACGTATAGCGTTATTTATTATTACCTTATAACGTATAACGTTATGTAGCATTACGTTATAACGTATAACGTTATTTACTATTACCTTATAACGTATAACGTTATGTAGCATTACGTTATAACGTATAACGTTATATACTGTTACGTTATAACGTATAACGTTATGTAGCATTACCATATGACGTATGACGCTATGTAGCATTACGTTATAACGTATAACGTTACATACTGTTACCATATAACGTATAGCGTTAGGTAGCATTACGTTGTAACGTATATCGTTATATACTGTTACCATATAACGTATAACATCATGTAGCATTACCATATAACGTATAACGTTATGTAGCATTACGTTATAACGTATAGCGTTATTTATTATTACCTTATAACGTATAACGTTATGTAGCATTACGTTATAACGTATAACGTTATTTACTATTACCTTATAACGTATAACGTTATGTAGCATTACGTTATAACGTATAACGTTATATACTGTTACCATATAATGTATATCGTTATGTAGCATTACCATATAATGTATAACGCTATGTACCACTACCATATAACGTATAACATTATGTAGCATTACGTTATAACGTATAACGTTATATACTGTTACCATATAACGTATAACGTTATTTACTATTACCTTATAACGTATAACGTTATGTAGCATTACGTTATAACGTATAACGTTATATACTGTTACCATATAATGTATAACGTTATGTAGCATTACCATATAATGTATAACGTTATGTAGCATTACATTATAACGTATAACGTTATATACTGTTACGTTATAACGTATAACGTAATGTAGCATTACCATATAACGTATGACGTTATGTAGCATTACCATATAACGTATAAGGTTATGTAGCATTACCGTATAACGTATAACGTTATTTACTATTACCTTATAACGTATAACGTTATGTAGCATTACGTTATAACGTATAGCGTTATTTACTATTACCTTATAACGTATAACGTTATGTAGCATTACGTTATAACGTATAACGTTATTTACTATTACCTTATAACGTATAACGTTATGTAGCATTACGTTATAACGTATAACGTTATATACTGTTACGTTATAACGTATAACGTTATGTAGCTTTACCATATAACGTATAACGCTATGTAGCATTACGTTATAACGTATAACGTTACATACTGTTACCATATAACGTATAACATTATGTAGCATTACCTTCTATCGTATAACGTTATATACTATTACCTTATAACGTTTAACGTTATGTAGCATTACGTTATAACGTATAACGTTATTTATTATTACCTTATAACGTACAACGTTATGTAGCATTACCATATAACGTATAACGCTATGTAGCATTACGTTATAACGTATAACGTTATGTAGCATTACGTTATAACGTATAACGTTATATACTGTTACGTTATAACGTATAACGTTATGTAGCATTACGTTATAACGTATAACGTTATATACAGTTACCATATAACGTATAACGTTATGTAGCATTACGTTATAACGTATAACGTTATGTAGCATTTCCTTATAACGTATAACGTTATATACTGTTACGTTATAACGTATAACGTTATGTAGCATTACCATATAACGTATAACGTTATGTAGCATTACGTTATAACGTATAGCGTTATTTACTATTACCTTATAACGTATAACATTATGTAGCATTACGTTATAACGTATAACGTTATTTACTATTACCTTATAACGTATAACGTTATGTATCATTACGTTATAACGTATAACGTTATATACTGTTACGTTATAACGTATAACGTTATATACTGTTACGTTATAACGTATAACGTTATGTAGCATTACCATATAACGTTTAACGTTATGTAGCATTACGTTATAACGTATAACGTTATTTATTATTACCTCATAACGTACAACGTTATGTAGCATTACGTTATAACGTATAACGTTGTATACTGTTACGTTATAACGTATAACGTTATGTAGCATTACCATATAACGTATAACGTTATGTAGCATTACGTTATAACGTATAACGTTACATACTGTTACCATATAACGTATAACGTTATGTAGCATTACGTTATAACGTATAGCGTTATCTACTATTACCTTATAACGTATAACGTTATGTAGCATTACGTTATAACGTATAACGTTATTTACTATTACCTTATAACGTATAACGTTATGTAGCATTACGTTATAACGTATAACGTTATATACTGTTACGTTATAACGTATAATGATATATACTGTTACGTTATAACGTATAACGTTATGTAGCATTACCATATAACGTATAACGCTATGTAGCATTACGTTATAACGTATAACGTTATATACTGTTACGTTATAACGTATAATGATATATACTGTTACGTTATAACGTATAACGTTATGTAGCATTACCATATAACGTATAACGCTATGTAGCATTACGTTATAACGTATAACGTTACATACTGTTACCATATAACGTATAACGTTATGTAGCATTACGTTATAACGTATAACGTTATGTAGCATTACATTATAACGTATAACGTTATATACTGTTACGTTATAACGTATAACGTAATGTAGCATTACCATATAACGTATGACGTTATGTAGCATTACCATATAACGTATAAGGTTATGTAGCATTACCGTATAACGTATAACGTTATTTACTATTACCTTATAACGTATAACGTTATGTAGCATTACGTTATAACGTATAGCGTTATTTACTATTACCTTATAACGTATAACGTTATGTAGCATTACGTTATAACGTATAACGTTATTTACTATTACCTTATAACGTATAACGTTATGTAGCATTACGTTATAACGTATAACGTTATATACTGTTACGTTATAACGTATAACGTTATATACTGTTACGTTATAACGTATAACGTTATGTAGCATTACCATATAACGTATAACGCTATGTAGCATTATGTTATAACGTATAACGTTACATACTGTTACCATATAACGTATAACATTATGTAGCATTACCTTCTATCGTATAACGTTATATACTATTACCTTATAACGTTTAACGTTATGTAGCATTACGTTATAACGTATAACGTTATTTATTATTACCTTATAACGTACAACGTTATGTAGCATTACCATATAACGTATAACGCTATGTAGCATTACGTTATAACGTATAACGTTATGTAGCATTACGTTATAACGTATAACGTTATATACTGTTACGTTATAACGTATAACGTTATGTAGCATTACCATATAACGTATAACGCTATGTAGCATTACGTTATAACGTATAACGTTATGTAGCATTACGTTATAACGTATAACGTTATATACTGTTACGTTATAACGTATAACGTTATGTAGCATTACGTTATAACGTATAACGTTATATACAGTTACCATATAACGTATAACGTTATGTAGCATTACGTTATAACGTATAACGTTATGTAGCATTTCCTTATAACGTATAACGTTATATACTGTTACGTTATAACGTATAACGTTATGTAGCATTACCATATAACGTATAACGTTATGTAGCATTACGTTATAACGTATAGCGTTATTTACTATTACCTTATAACGTATAACATTATGTAGCATTACGTTATAACGTATAACGTTATTTACTATTACCTTATAACGTATAACGTTATGTATCATTACGTTATAACGTATAACGTTATATACTGTTACGTTATAACGTATAACGTTATATACTGTTACGTTATAACGTATAACGTTATGTAGCATTACCATATAACGTTTAACGTTATGTAGCATTACGTTATAACGTATAACGTTATTTATTATTACCTCATAACGTACAACGTTATGTAGCATTACGTTATAACGTATAACGTTGTATACTGTTACGTTATAACGTATAACGTTATGTAGCATTACCATATAACGTATAACGTTATGTAGCATTACGTTATAACGTATAGCGTTATTTACTATTACCTTATAACGTATAACGTTATGTAGCATTACGTTATAACGTATAACGTTACATACTGTTACCATATAACGTATAACGTTATGTAGCATTACGTTATAACGTATAGCGTTATCTACTATTACCTTATAACGTATAACGTTATGTAGCATTACGTTATAACGTATAACGTTATTTACTATTACCTTATAACGTATAACGTTATGTAGCATTACGTTATAACGTATAACGTTATATACTGTTACGTTATAACGTATAATGATATATACTGTTACGTTATAACGTATAACGTTATGTAGCATTACCATATAACGTATAACGCTATGTAGCATTACGTTATAACGTATAACGTTATATACTGTTACGTTATAACGTATAATGATATATACTGTTACGTTATAACGTATAACGTTATGTAGCATTACCATATAACGTATAACGCTATGTAGCATTACGTTATAACGTATAACGTTACATACTGTTACCATATAACGTATAACGTTATGTAGCATTACGTTATAACGTATAACGTTATGTAGCATTACATTATAACGTATAACGTTATATACTGTTACGTTATAACGTATAACGTAATGTAGCATTACCATATAACGTATGACGTTATGTAGCATTACCATATAACGTATAAGGTTATGTAGCATTACCGTATAACGTATAACGTTATTTACTATTACCTTATAACGTATAACGTTATGTAGCATTACGTTATAACGTATAGCGTTATTTACTATTACCTTATAACGTATAACGTTATGTAGCATTACGTTATAACGTATAACGTTATTTACTATTACCTTATAACGTATAACGTTATGTAGCATTACGTTATAACGTATAACGTTATATACTGTTACGTTATAACGTATAACGTTATATACTGTTACGTTATAACGTATAACGTTATGTAGCATTACCATATAACGTATAACGCTATGTAGCATTACGTTATAACGTATAACGTTACATACTGTTACCATATAACGTATAACATTATGTAGCATTACCTTCTATCGTATAACGTTATATACTATTACCTTATAACGTTTAACGTTATGTAGCATTACGTTATAACGTATAACGTTATTTATTATTACCTTATAACGTACAACGTTATGTAGCATTACCATATAACGTATAACGCTATGTAGCATTACGTTATAACGTATAACGTTATGTAGCATTACGTTATAACGTATAACGTTATATACTGTTACGTTATAACGTATAACGTTATGTAGCATTACGTTATAACGTATAACGTTATATACAGTTACCATATAACGTATAACGTTATGTAGCATTACGTTATAACGTATAACGTTATGTAGCATTTCCTTATAACGTATAACGTTATATACTGTTACGTTATAACGTATAACGTTATGTAGCATTACCATATAACGTATAACGTTATGTAGCATTACGTTATAACGTATAGCGTTATTTACTATTACCTTATAACGTATAACATTATGTAGCATTACGTTATAACGTATAACGTTATTTACTATTACCTTATAACGTATAACGTTATGTATCATTACGTTATAACGTATAACGTTATATACTGTTACGTTATAACGTATAACGTTATATACTGTTACGTTATAACGTATAACGTTATGTAGCATTACCATATAACGTTTAACGTTATGTAGCATTACGTTATAACGTATAACGTTATTTATTATTACCTCATAACGTACAACGTTATGTAGCATTACGTTATAACGTATAACGTTGTATACTGTTACGTTATAACGTATAACGTTATGTAGCATTACCATATAACGTATAACGTTATGTAGCATTACGTTATAACGTATAGCGTTATTTACTATTACCTTATAACGTATAACGTTATGTAGCATTACGTTATAACGTATAACGTTACATACTGTTACCATATAACGTATAACGTTATGTAGCATTACGTTATAACGTATAGCGTTATCTACTATTACCTTATAACGTATAACGTTATGTAGCATTACGTTATAACGTATAACGTTATTTACTATTACCTTATAACGTATAACGTTATGTAGCATTACGTTATAACGTATAACGTTATATACTGTTACGTTATAACGTATAATGATATATACTGTTACGTTATAACGTATAACGTTATGTAGCATTACCATATAACGTATAACGCTATGTAGCATTACGTTATAACGTATAACGTTACATACTGTTACCATATAACGTATAACGTTATGTAGCATTACGTTATAACGTATAACGTTATATACTGTTACCATATAACGTTTAACGTTATGTAGCACTACCATATAACGTATAACGCTATGTAGCATTACGTTATAACGTATAACGTTATTTATTATTACCTCATAACGTACAACGTTATGTAGCATTACGTTATAACGTATAACGTTGTATACTGTTACGTTATAACGTATAACGTTATGTAACATTACCATATAACGTATAACGTTATGTAGCATTACGTTATAGCGTATAACGTTATATACTGTTACCATATAACGTATAACGTTATGTAGCATTAGCATATAACGTATAACGTTATGTAGCTTTACCATATAACGTATAAGGTTATGTAGCATTACCATATAACGTATAACGTTATGTACTATTACCTTATAACGTATAACGTTATGTAGCATTACGTTATAACGTATAACGTTATATACTGTTACCATATAATGTATAACGTTATGTAGCATTACCATATAATGTATAACGTTGTTACGACCGTTCGCGGAGAGACGCGGTCGCGAGGAAAACGCGTCAGCGAGAGGCGTAAATTCTCGCTACGATTCGGTTAATCGACGCCGCGAAATAGTCGCTCCCCGTGTTTCGTTTAGGATAACAGGGGTGGTTGATTGAAATTAACTCTGCGTTAACAGGTTAATATGATATATATTTGCACAATAAGGTGAATATAGATTGTACAATATATGCGTTACAGCAGTATGACCCGACTTGACGATATCTCCGGATGAGATAGTTAGATCTCGCGAATTGACTGCTTGGACGACGAAAACGGATTAGTATTAGGGGTAGAACCCTGTTAGACTTGTTGACTGCTCGGACCACGAAAACGGACTACATGAGAGTGACGATGCTATCTCAGAGGAGAACTAGGACTGGGTGTGTCTAGCACACGGGATCATCTGATTTGTTGATGATAGTTTCTTGACTAGGAAAGTGAGGGTGATAGTTATTGTTTCCATTGGTGGAGTAGGAGGGGTTTTACCGCCCTCGATGGAAAGTTGGTGGTGGGAAGCATCGCACGTGTGAAAGAGAGCTAATCTTAAGTGTCTTCTGGACATAAACCAGAGGTCTTAGAAAGTGCTCTCGTAAAAAGGCCGTTGTTTGACCTGATAGACCTTGTCGCGATTGTTTAAGACTTATGGTCGGTCCTTAAAATGGTTTAGAATACGGGACAGAGAGGTGCGGACATGTGGCTGCCAGATGCGGTACAAGGCCCCGTCCAGGTAGAGAATCGGTCGACGTAACATCCTCCCCCCGTTGAGAGGATCCCGATCAAATATTACTATTGATTGTGTCGGAGTCATCTGGGGTCGATCTGATCGGCAGTGGTACGAGCCGCTTGATGCTTCGATCCAGGGTGCTCGTTGCGGTTCGAACGGTGGCCGTTCGTATGATGCCGTCTGCACCGGGCTGGACCTTGATTACTCTGCCCAATGGCCATTGCATTGGGGGAACGTTGTCTTCTCGGAGGAGGACGATGGAGCCTTCTCGAATGCCGTGGCTGCCCTTGCTCCATTTATGACGCATGGTCAATTCGTTGAGATACTCCCGAAGCTAGCTGGAGACGGCTGGAGTGTCCCTGAAAGCTCGATCTCGCAAACTTGTTAGTCTCCGATGAGGAGGTGACTGGGAGTAAGGATAAGGTGATCATTTCGATCCGGAGATGTCGAAGTTGACGGTCTGGAGTTGAGGGTTGTTTTTGATTCTGATGGTGAGTGTGTTTCGCGTTTTAATTGTATGAAGCTTGTTACTGACGACACGTCTGAGATGTCGTTTGAGGAATTGCTGCTAGCTTCCACAATCCGTTGAATTGAGACGAGATTCCCTTCGTAGAGTACGGCTTACATCTGAAAATTACTGAATTATAGTGATTTGACAAGTTTGTTGTTTATGTCCTTTTCTGAAAGTCCTTTAGTTTCGATCGCTGTGGTTCTCGTCGTTTTAGGAATTTGCGGTTGTGTTTTTGGGCCCAGGAAGTGTCGTTTTGTGCCTTGATCTTGGAGGTATCGTGAAGTACCTCTGCCCATGAAGTGTCGTGGAATACCTCTGCCCAGGAAGTGTCGTGGAACGGAATTCCTATGTTGCCTGATGCAGAGTCGTCCAACACGATGCGGAGTTTCGTTGTTTGGCTGGACTCCTTGATTACGGCCATTGAAAGTCGGCCTCGAATTGTTTGTCGCGCTGAAATCGGCGACCGAGAGATGTAAGACGCTTCATCGCCATGGCTTTGGAAGATCCAAGCGGAGGAGTTGTCTCATTAAATGGGAGAGCTACAATGTATCGCCCTTCGTCGGTGCGTTGAGTGTGCTTCCGGAAATGTTCCTCGCACTGTCGTTCCGCCTCTGAGATATGTGAAATGAGCGGTCCTTCGTCGATTTCCCAAAAATGAGCGAGGTCCGCCTGTAGCTCCGTCGTAGAGGCGTGAAATGTGTGCGCTGCTGATCGCGAGGTTGGGCACCCCCCGATGACCCATCCGAATCTCGTTTTTTGCAGACGTAAGTCAGGCCCGTTTGAGTGACTAATGTCAAGTTGACCGACACAGAGTGATGCTAATGTTGGTCCGGCGCTCAATAGGATTTCGATCGGGGCAGGTATATGGAATCTTGGATCGGCTAGTTGTAGATTCCGTGGGATTTGTATTATTGAGCGGTCTACGGGCTGATCTGGGACCCAAGTCGATATGGTGGGTATAATAAGGAACGTCAGTGTACGTTCGTATGTGCCGTCGGTTGAGGTGATTGTAGCCGTAATGTAACGCTTCGATGTCGTTGATAATGCGTTTAGGGCTCCGATTGGGACCGAACATTTCCGTTGACCGAGTTTCAATGTTTTTGCCAGTTTCTCGGTAATGAAGTTCATGCTTGAGCCGGTGTCTAGCAGAGCTCTACAACGGAAGGGTTGAGCTTTGTCGTCAAGAATTTTAACCTGCGCTGTCACTAACAGATCGTGGCACGATGGTTCGGAGCGAAGCGAGGTCCTTGATTCCGTTTTGTGTGATTCGGTCCCTAACAATGACGTCTGATTTAGTCATTGTTTCCCTTGTCGTTTAGGATTCGGCGCTAGATTTGAATCGGGTTCCCTTGTTCGTATCGAGTGGGACTCGCGTTTGGGAGAAGTTCTGGGAGATGGTCGGCGAGAAGACGGAGAGGACGATCGGCGAAATGTTCGAGGGGGTGATCGGCGAGATTTTCGAGGTGATGATCGGCTAGATGATTGGGGTGATGATTCGGATCGTCTCGAATGACGCGACGAACGTGGTGTCGTAGAATTTGGTGATCTGCCTGATGATCGGTCGCTTAAGGATCGATCGCTCGATGAGCTATTGCAAGATAATCGAGAGTTTACAACTTTACCACTGACCTGTATGTCCTCTCTGTGGAGTAGTGTATGGTGTCGTCGTCGACATATACGGCATGATCCGGCGGAGCATTGGGTGATGGTGTGCCCCTTGCCTAAGCAATTTGTGCATAATGAGGCCTCTTGTATCAGCGCAATGCGTGTTTTTGCGGATCTTGCCTTGAAGAATTGACAATTCTTTATGTCATGAGGTCCTCGGCATATATGACACGTTCGTGTCCCCTTCATGGTGGTAAAGGTTTGTCCTCGGGATAAGTCGTATCGATGTCTGAAGCGTTGATTAGACGACCTTTTTGTTTCTTCCGATTTCGTATTGGGTTGGTCACCGTTTGCCCGTGTGGTTAGAAACTCGATTAAATGTTTATACGAGGGCATCCTTTTATCGGATAATGTATGATGCCAATTTCGTATAGTGGAGGAAGGTAGTTTCGTTGCGAGCAGATCGACCAATACGACACTTGACGTGACTGGCTCTCCTAATTTCTCTAAAGCCTTGAGATTGATTTGTACCGTTTCAATAAAATCCTCTATGGCATCTGGCGTTTCCTTCGCTATCTTGGGATAGTCACGGATCAGATGCCAATGACGCAGGCATACCCGACGGTGACAATCAAATTTTTCTCGAAGCGTACTGATTGCGATGGCATAATTAGCTTCGGTAACATCTAGCGATTGTATGCTTCTCGCGGCTTTGCCAGTCACGGACGATCGCAAGTAGTGAAATTTTTGAACAGGTGTCAATTTCTCATTACGATCTATGGTGGATACAAATGTATCGTAAAAAGAGTTCCATTCCTCGATAGTGCCGTCGAACATGGGCAAATGGATCTCTGGCAGTTTGATAGTGATTCCCTCTGCATTGGTTTCTGAGTCGTGTTTTGATGGTGTCGGATGGGTTGATAGTCGATTTTTATCCGCGAGGGCCTTGAGTCGCGCGTGCAAGGAACTGTAACTCTTCAGTGCTTTCGTTTCGTGCGCGAGATCTTCATCGTCGAGATCATCTAACTCGCTTTGGATGAGTTTATATCGCTCCCACCCGTCCTGGAGTTGGGCTTCATAGATACTCAAGAGCGAGGTTTGTGGCGTGGTGGATCGCTCATATTCGTCAATGCTCGTCCTCAGATATCTGAGGGTATTTTCGAGTATTCTCTCACGTTTCTTTTTTAGGAGATTGATCTTTGTCGTGGTCGGCATGATTAGCGACGTAGTTGAGATTCAAATTCTTCGAACCTTTGCGGCTTTCCGACGTCCACGCGTGTTCTTGAATGGCAATGTTTGCACGTGGCACTGTGTGGTCACACTGGATCCGGCTCGAAGGACCAAATGTTACGACCGTTCGCGGAGAGACGCGGTCGCGAGGAAAACGCGTCAGCGAGAGGCGTAAATTCTCGCTACGATTCGGTTAATCGACGCCGCGAAATAGTCGCTCCCCGTGTTTCGTTTAGGATAACAGGGGTGGTTGATTGAAATTAACTCTGCGTTAACAGGTTAATATGATATATATTTGAACAATAAGGTGAATATAGATTGTACAATATATGCGTTACAGCAGTATGACCCGACTTGACGATATCTCCGGATGAGATAGTTAGATCTCGCGAATTGACTGCTTGGACGACGAAAACGGATTAGTATTAGGGGTAGAACCCTGTTAGACTTGTTGACTGCTCGGACCACGAAAACGGACTACATGAGAGTGACGATGCTATCTCAGAGGAGAACTAGGACTGGGTGTGTCTAGCACACGGGATCATCTGATTTGTTGATGATAGTTTCTTGACTAGGAAAGTGAGGGTGATAGTTATTGTTTCCATTGGTGGAGTAGGAGGGGTTTTACCGCCCTCGATGGAAAGTTGGTGGTGGGAAGCATCGCACGTGTGAAAGAGAGCTAATCTTAAGTGTCTTCTGGACATAAACCAGAGGTCTTAGAAAGTGCTCTCGTAAAAAGGCCGTTGTTTGACCTGATAGACCTTGTCGCGATTGTTTAAGACTTATGGTCGGTCCTTAAAATGGTTTAGAATACGGGACAGAGAGGTGCGGACATGTGGCTGCCAGATGCGGTACAAGGCCCCGTCCAGGTAGAGAATCGGTCGACGTAACAAACGTTATGTACCACTACCAACGTATAACATTATGTAGCATTACGTTATAACGTATAACGTTATATACTGTTACCATATAACGTATAACGTTATATACTGTTACGTTATAACGTATAACGTTATGAAGCATTACCATATAACTTATAACGCTATGTAGCATTACGTTATAACGTATAACGTTATGTAGCATTACCATATAACGTATAACGTTATATACTGTTACGTTATAACGTATAACGTTATGTAGCATTACCATATAACGTATAACGTTATGTAGCATTACCTTATAACGTATAACGTTATGTAGCATTACGTTATAACGTATAACGTTATATACTGTTACCATATAACGTATAACGGTATGTAGCATTACCATATAACGTATAACGTTATGTAGCATTACCATATAACGTATAACGTTATGTAGCATTACCATATAATGTTTAACGTTATGTAACATTACCATATAACGTATAACGTTATGTAGCATTACGTTATAACGTATAACGTTATATTCTGTTACCATATAACGTATAACGTTATGTAGCATTACCAAATAATGTATAACTTTATCTAGCATTACGTTGTAACGTATAACGTTATATACTGTTACCATATAACGTATAACGTTATATAGCATTACCATATAACGTATGACGTTATGTAGCGTTACCTTATAACGTATAACGTTATGTAGCATTACGTTATAACGTATAACGTTATATACTGTTACCATATAACGTATAACGTTATGTAGCATTACCAAATAATGTATAACGTTATCTAGCATTACCTTATAATGTATAACGTTAGCTAGCATTACCATATAACGTATAACGTTATATACTGTTACGTTATAACGTATAACGTTATGTAGCATTACGTTATAACGTATAACGTTATGTAGCATTACGTTATAACGTATAACGTTATATACTGTTACCATATAACGTATAACGTTATGTAGCATTACCAAATAATGTATAACGTTATCTAGCATTACCTTATAACGTATACCGTTAGCTAGCATTACCATATAACGTATAACGTTATGTAGCATTACCTTATAACATATAACGTTATGTAGCATTACCATATAACGTATAACGTTATATACTGTTACGTTATAACGTATAACGTTATATACTGTTACGTTATAACGTATAACGTTATATACTGTTACCATATAACGTATAACGTTATGTTGCATTACCAAATAGTGTATAACGTTATCTAGCATTACCTTATAACGTATACCGTTAGCTAGCATTACCATATAACGTATAACGTTATGTAGCATTACCTTATAACGTATAACGTTATGTAGCATTACCTTATAACGTATAACGTTAGCTAGCATTACCATATAACGTATAACGTTATATACTGTTACGTTATAACGTATAACGTTATGTAGCATTACCATATAACGTATAACGTTATATACTGTTACCATATAACGTATAACGTTATATACTGTTACCATATAACGTATAACGTTATGTTGCATTACCATATAATGTATAACGTTATGTAGCATTACCTTATAACGTATAACGTTATGTAGCATTACCATATAACGTATAACGTTATATACTGTTACGTTATAACGTTTAACGTTATATACTTTTACCATATAACGTATAACGTTATGTAGCATTACGTTATAACGTATAACGTTATATACTGTTACCATATAACGTATCACGTTATGTATCATTACGTGATACCGTATAACGTTATACACTGTAACCATATAACATATAACGTTATGTAGCATTACCATATAACGTATGACGTTATGTAGCGTTACCTTATAAGGTATAACGTTAGCTAGCATTACCATATAACGTATAACGTTATATACTGTTACGTTATAACGTATAACGTTATATACTGTTACGTTATAACGTATAACGTTATATACTGTTACCATATAACGTATAACGTTATGTTGCATTACCAAATAATGTATAACGTTATCTAGCATTACCTTATAACGTATACCGTTAGCTAGCATTACCATATAACGTATAACGTTATGTAGCATTACCTTATAACGTATAACGTTATGTAGCATTACCTTATAACGTATAACGTTAGCTAGCATTACCATATAACGTATAACGTTATATACTGTTACCATATAACGTATAACGTTATGTAGCATTACCAAATAATGTATAACGTTATCTAGCATTACCTTATAACGTATACCGTTAGCTAGCATTACCATATAACGTATAACGTTATGTAGCATTACCTTATAACATATAACGTTATGTAGCATTACCATATAACGTATAACGTTATATACTGTTACGTTATAACGTATAACGTTATATACTGTTACGTTATAACGTATAATGTTATATACTGTTACCATATAACGTATAACGTTATGTTGCATTACCAAATAATGTATAACGTTATCTAGCATTACATTATAACGTATACCGTTAGCTAGCATTACCATATAACGTATAACGTTATGTAGCATTACCTTATAACGTATAACGTTATGTAGCATTACCTTATAACGTATAACGTTAGCTAGCATTACCATATAACGTATAACGTTATATACTGTTACGTTATAACGTATAACGTTATGTAGCATTACCATATAACGTATACCGTTATATACTGTTACCATATAACGTATAACGTTATATACTGTTACCATATAACGTATAACGTTATGTTGCATTACCATATAATGTATAACGTTATGTAGCATTACCTTATAACGTATAACGTTATGTAGCATTACCATATAACGTATAACGTTATATACTGTTACGTTATAACGTTTAACGTTATATACTGTTACCATATAACGTATAACGTTATATAGCATTACCATATAACGTATGACGTTATGTAGCGTTACCTTATAACGTATAACGTTATGTAGCATTACGTTATAACGTATAACGTTATATACTGTTACCATATAACGTATAACGTTATGTAGCATTACCAAATAATGTATAACGTTATCTAGCATTACCTTATAATGTATAACGTTAGCTAGCACTACCATATAACGTATAACGTTATATACTGTTACGTTATAACGTATAACGTTATGTAGCATTACGTTATAACGTATAACGTTATGTAGCATTACGTTATAACGTATAACGTTATATACTGTTACCATATAACGTATAACGTTATGTAGCATTACCAAATAATGTATAACGTTATCTAGCATTACCTTATAACGTATACCGTTAGCTAGCATTACCATATAACGTATAACGTTATGTAGCATTACCTTATAACGTATAACGTTATGTAGCATTACCTTATAACGTATAACGTTAGCTAGCATTACCATATAACGTATAACGTTATATACTGTTACGTTATAACGTATAACGTTATGTAGCATTACCATATAACGTATACCGTTATATACTGTTACCATATAACGTATAACGTTATATACTGTTACCATATAACGTATAACGTTATGTTGCATTACCATATAATGTATAACGTTATGTAGCATTACCTTATAACGTATAACGTTATGTAGCATTACCATATAACGTATAACGTTATATACTGTTACGTTATAACGTTTAACGTTATATACTGTTACCATATAACGTATAACGTTATGTAGCATTACGTTATAACGTATAACGTTATATACTGTTACCATATAACGTATCACGTTATGTATCATTACGTGATACCGTATAACGTTATACACTGTAACCATATAACATATAACGTTATGTAGCATTACCATATAACGTATGACGTTATGTAGCGTTACCTTATAAGGTATAACGTTAGCTAGCATTACCATATAACGTATAACGTTATATACTGTTACGTTATAACGTATAACGTTATATACTGTTACGTTATAACGTATAACGTTATATACTGTTACCATATAACGTATAACGTTATGTTGCATTACCAAATAATGTATAACGTTATCTAGCATTACCTTATAACGTATACCGTTAGCTAGCATTACCATATAACGTATAACGTTATGTAGCATTACCTTATAACGTATAACGTTAAGTAGCATTACGTTATAACGTATAACGTTATGTAGCATTACGTTATAACGTATAACGTTATATACTGTTACCATATAACGTATAACGTTATGTAGCATTACCAAATAATGTATAACGTTATCTAGCATTACCTTATAACGTATACCGTTAGCTAGCATTACCATATAACGTATAACGTTATGTAGCATTACCTTATAACATATAACGTTATGTAGCATTACCATATAACGTATAACGTTATATACTGTTACGTTATAACGTATAACGTTATATACTGTTACGTTATAACGTATAACGTTATATACTGTTACCATATAACGTATAACGTTATGTTGCATTACCAAATAATGTATAACGTTATCTAGCATTACCTTATAACGTATACCGTTAGCTAGCATTACCATATAACGTATAACGTTATGTAGCATTACCTTATAACGTATAACGTTATGTAGCATTACCTTATAACGTATAACGTTAGCTAGCATTACCATATAACGTATAACGTTATATACTGTTACGTTATAACGTATAACGTTATGTAGCATTACCATATAACGTATAACGTTATATACTGTTACCATATAACGAATAACGTTATATACTGTTACCATATAACGTATAACGTTATGTTGCATTACCATATAATGTATAACGTTATGTAGCATTACCTTATAACGTATAACGTTATGTAGCATTACCATATAACGTATAACGTTATGTAGCATTACCTTATAACGTATAACGTTAGCTAGCATTACCATATAACGTATAACGTTATATACTGTTACGTTATAACGTATAACGTTATGTAGCATTACCATATAACGTATAACGTTATATACTGTTACCATATAACGTATAACGTTATATACTGTTACCATATAACGTATAACGTTATGTTGCATTACCATATAATGTATAACGTTATGTAGCATTACCTTATAACGTATAACGTTATGTAGCATTACCATATAACGTATAACGTTATATACTGTTACGTTATAACGTTTAACGTTATATACTGTTACCATATAACGTATAACGTTATGTAGCATTACGTTATAACGTATAACGTTATATACTGTTACCATATAACGTATCACGTTATGTATCATTACGTGATACCGTATAACGTTATACACTGTAACCATATAACATATAACGTTATGTAGCATTACCATATAACGTATAACGTTAGCTAGCATTACCATATAACGTATAACGTTATATACTGTTACGTTATAACGTATAGCGTTATGTAGCATTACCATATAACGTATAACGTTATATACTGTTACCATATAACGTATAACGTTATATACTGTTACCATATAACGTATAACGTTATGTTGCATTACCATATAATGTATAACGTTATGTAGCATTACCTTATAACGTATAACGTTAGCTAGCATTACCATATAACGTATACCGTTATATACTGTTACGTTATAACGTATAACGTTATGTAGCATTGCCATATAACGTATATCGTTATATACTGTTACCATATGACGTATAACGTTATGTAGCATTACCTTATAACGTATAACGTTATGTAGCATTACCATATAAGGTATAACGTTATGTAGCATTACCATATAACGTATAACGTTATTTACTATTACCTTATGACGTATAACGTTATGTAGCATTATGTTATAACGTCTAACGTTATATACTGTTACCATATAACGTATAACGTTATGTAGCATTACCCAATAATGTATAACGTTATCTAGCATTACCTTATAACGTATACTGTTAGCTAGCATTACCATATAACGTATAACGTTATGTAGCATTACCTTATAACATATAACGTTATGTAGCATTACCATATAACGTATAACGTTATATACTGTTACGTTATAACGTATAACGTTATATACTGTTACGTTATAACGTATAACGTTATATACTGTTACCATATAACGTATAACGTTATGTTGCTTTACCAAATAATGTATAACGTTATCTAGCATTACCTTATAACGTATACCGTTAGCTAGCATTACCATATAACGTATAACGTTATATACTGTTACGTTATAACGTATAACGTTATGTAGCATTACCATATAACGTATAGCGTTATATACTGTTACCATATAACGTATAACGTTATATACTGTTACCATATAACGTATAACGTTATGTTGCATTACCACATAATGTATAACGTTATGTAGCATTACCTTATAACGTATAACGTTATGTAGCATTACCATATAACGTATAACGTTATATACTGTTACGTTATAACGTTTAACGTTATATACTGTTACCATATAACGTATAACGTTATGTAGCATTACGTTATAACGTATAACGTTATATACTGTTACCATATAACGTATAACGTTATGTAGCATTACCAAATAATGTATAACGTTATCTAGCATTACCTTATAACGTATAACGTTAGCTAGCATTACCATATAACGTATAACGTTATATACTGTTACGTTATAACGTATCACGTTATGTAGCATTACCTTATAACGTATAACGTTAGCTAGCATTACCATATAACGTATAACGTTATATACTGTTACGTTATAAGGTATAACGTTATGTAGCATTACCATATAACGTATATCGTTATATACTGTTACCATATGACGTATAACGTTATGTAGCATTACCTTATAACGTATAACGTTATGTAGCATTACCATATAAAGTATAACGTTATGTAGCATTACCATATAACGTATAACGTTATTTACTATTACCTTATGACGTATATCGTTATGTAGCATTACGTTATAACGTCAAACGTTATATACTGTTACGTTATAACGTATAACGTTATATAATGTTACGTTATAACGTATAACATTATGTAGCATTACCATATAACGTATAACGCTATGTAGCATTACCTTATAACGTATAACGTTATCTAGCATTACCATATAACGTATAACGTTATTTAGTATTACGTTATAACGTATAACGTTATATACTATTATCTTATAACGTATAACGTTATGTAGCATTACGTTATAACGTATAACGTTATATACTGTTACCATATAACGTATAACGTTATGTAGCATCACGTTATAACGTATAACGTTATATACTGTTACCATATAACGTATGACGTTATGTAGCATTACCAAATAATGTATAACTTTAACTAGCATTACCTTATAATGTATAACGTTATATACTGTTACGTTATAACGTATAACGTTATGCAGCATTACCATATAACTTATAACGTTAAGTAGCATTACGCTATAACTTATAACGTTATATACTGTTACCATATAACGTATACGGTTATTTACTACTCCCATATAACGTATCATGTTATGCATCATTACGTGATAACGTATAACGTTATACACTGTAACCATATAACGTATAACGTTATGTAGCATTACCATATAACGTATGACGTTATGTAGCGTTACCTTATAACGTACAACGTTATGTAGCATTACCTTATAACGTATAACGTTAGCTAGCATTACCATATAACGTAGAACGTTATATACTGTTACGTTATAACGTATAACGTTATATACTGTTACCATATAACATATAACGTTATGTAGCATTACCATATAATGTATATCGTTACGTAGCGTTATCGTATAACGTATAACATTATGTAGCATTACCATATAACGTATAACGTTATATACTGTTACGTTGTAACGTATAACGTTATGTAGCATTACCATATAACGTATAACGTGATATACTGTTACGTTATAACGTAGAACGTTATGCAGCATTACCATATAACGTATAACGTTATGTAGCATTACCAAATAATGTAAAACGTTCTCTAGCATTACCTTATAACGTATAACGTTAGCTAGCATTACCATATAACGAATAACGTTATATACTGTTACGTTATAACGTATAACGTTATGTAGCATTACGTTATAACGTATAACGTTATATACTGTTACCATATAACGTATAACGTTATGTAGCATTACCAAATAATGTATAACGTTATCTAGCATTACCTTATAACGTATAACGTTAGCTAGCATTACCATATAACGTATAACGTTAAATACTGTTACCATATAACGTATAACGTTACGTAGCATTACCATATAACGTATAACGTTATGTAGCATTACCTTATAAGGTATAAAGTTATATACTGTTACCATATAACGTATAACGTTATATACTGTTACCATATAACGTATAACGTTATATACTGTTACCATATAACGTATAACGTTATGTAGCATTACCATATAACGTATAACGTTATATACTGTTACGTTATAACGTATAACGTTAAGTAGCATTACCATATAACGTATAACGTTATGTAGCATTACCTTATAACGTATAACGTTAGCTAGCATTACCATATAACGTATAACGTTATGTAGCATTACCATATAACGTATAACGTTATATACTGTTACGTTATAACGTATAACGTTATGTAGCATTACCATATAACGTATAACGTTATGTAGCATTACCTTATAACGTATAACGTTAGCTAGCATTACCATATAACGTATAACGTTATGTAGCATTACCATATAACGTATAACGTTATATACTGTTACCATATAACGTATAACGTTATATACTGTTACCATATAACGTATAACGTTATATACTGTTACCATATAACGTATCACGTTATGTATCAGTACGTGATAACGTATAACGTTATACACTGTAACCATATAACGTATAACGTTATGTTGCATTACCACATAATGTATAACGTTATGTAGCATTACCATATAACGTATAACGTTATATACTGTTACCATATAACGTATAACGTTATATACTGTTACCATATAACGTATCACGTTATGTATCATTACGTGATAACGTATAACGTTATACACTGTAACCATATAACGTATAACGTTATGTAGCATTACCATATAACGTATGACGTTATGTAGCGTTACCTTATAACGTATAACGTTATGTAGCATTACCTTATAACGTATAACGTTAGCTAGCATTACCATATAACGTAGAACGTTATATACTGTTACGTTATAACGTTTAACGTTATATACTGTTACCATATAACGTATAACGTTATGTAGCATTACGTTATAACGTATAACGTTATATACTGTTACGTTATAACGTATAACGTTATGTAGCATTACCATATAACGTATAACGTTATGTAGCATTACCTTATAACGTATAACGTTAGCTAGCATTACCATATAACGTATAACGTTATATACTGTTACGTTATAACGTATAGCGTTATGTAGCATTACCATATAACGTATAACGTTATATACTGTTACCATATAACGTATAACGTTATATACTGTTACCATATAACGTATAACGTTATGTTGCATTACCAAATAATGTATAACGTTATCTAGCATTACCTTATAACGTATAACGTTAGCTAGCATTACCATATAACGTATAACGTTATATACTGTTACGTTATAACGTATAACGTTATGTAGCATTACCTTATAACGTATAACGTTAGCTAGCATTACCATATAACGTATACCGTTATATACTGTTACGTTATAACGTATAACGTTATGTAGCATTACCATATAACGTATAACGTTATGTAGCATTACCTTATAACGTATAACGTTAGCTAGCATTACCATATAACGTATAACGTTATGTAGCATTACCATATAACGTATAACGTTATATACTGTTACCATATAACGTATAACGTTATATACTGTTACCATATAACGTATAACGTTATATACTGTTACCATATAACGTATCACGTTATGTATCATTACGTGATAACGTATAACGTTATACACTGTAACCATATAACGTATAACGTTATGTTGCATTACCACATAATGTATAACGTTATGTAGCATTACCTTATAACGTATAACGTTATGCAGCATTACCATATAACTTATAACGTTAAGTAGCATTACGCTATAACTTATAACGTTTTATACTGTTACCATATAACGTATACGGTTATTTACTACTCCCATATAACGTATCATGTTATGCATCATTACGTGATAACGTATAACGTTATACACTGTAACCATATAACGTATAACGTTATGTAGCATTACCATATAACGTATGACGTTATGTAGCGTTACCTTATAACGTACAACGTTATGTAGCATTACCTTATAACGTATAACGTTAGCTAGCATTACCATATAACGTAGAACGTTATATACTGTTACGTTATAACGTATAACGTTATATACTGTTACCATATAACATATAACGTTATGTAGCATTACCATATAATGTATAACGTTACGTAGCATTATCGTATAACGTATAACATTATGTAGCATTACCATATAACGTATAACGTTATATACTGTTACGTTGTAACGTATAACGTTATGTAGCATTACCATATAACGTATAACGTGATATACTGTTACGTTATAACGTAGAACGTTATGCAGCATTACCATATAACGTATAACGTTATGTAGCATTACCAAATAATGTAAAACGTTATCTAGCATTACCTTATAACGTATAAAGTTAGCTAGCATTACCATATAACGAATAACGTTATATACTGTTAAGTTATAACGTATAACGTTATGTAGCATTACGTTATAACGTATAACGTTATATACTGTTACCATATAACGTATAACGTTATGTAGCATTACCAAATAATGTATAACGTTATCTAGCATTACCTTATAACGTATAACGTTAGCTAGCATTACCATATAACGTATAACGTTACATACTGTTACCATATAACGTATAACGTTACGTAGCATTACCATATAACGTATAACGTTATGTAGCATTACCTTATAACGTATAACGTTAGCTAGCATTACCATATAACGTATAACGTTATATACTGTTACGTTATAACGTATAACGTTATGTAGCATTACCATATAACGTATAACGTTATATACTGTTACCATATAACGTATAACGTTATATACTGTTACCATATAACGTATATCGTTATATACTGTTACCATATAACGTATAACGTTATATACTGTTACCATATAACGTATAACGTTATGTAGCATTACCATATAACGTATAACGTTATATACTGTTACGTTATAACGTATAACGTTATGTAGCATTACCATATAACGTATAACGTTACGTAGCATTACCTTATAACGTATAACGTTAGCTAGCATTACCATATAACGTATAACGTTATGTAGCATTACCATATAACGTATAACGTTATATACTGTTACGTTATAACGTATAACGTTATGTAGCATTACCATATAACGTATAACGTTATGTAGCATTACCTTATAACGTATAACGTTAGCTAGCATTACCATATAACGTATAACGTTATGTAGCATTACCATATAACGTATAACGTTATATACTGTTACCATATAACGTATAACGTTATATACTGTTACCATATAACGTATCACGTTATGTATCATTACGTGATAACGTATAACGTTATACACTGTAACCATATAACGTATAACGTTATGTTGCATTACCACATAATGTATAACGTTATGTAGCATTACCTTATAACGTATAACGTTATGTAGCATTACCATATAACGTATAACGTTATGTAGCATTACCATATAACGTATAACGTTATATACTGTTACCATATAACGTATAACGTTATATACTGTTACCATATAACGTATCACGTTATGTATCATTACGTGATAACGTATAACGTTATACACTGTAACCATATAACGTATAACGTTATGTAGCATTACCATATAACGTATGACGTTATGTAGCGTTACCTTATAACGTATAACGTTATGTAGCATTACCTTATAACGTATAACGTTAGCTAGCATTACCATATAACGTAGAACGTTATATACTGTTACGTCATAACGTTTAACGTTATATACTGTTACCATATAACGTATAACGTTATGTAGCAATACGTTATAACGTATAACGTTATATACTGTTACGTTATAACGTATAACGTTATGTAGCATTACCTTATAACGTATAACGTTAGCTAGCATTACCATATAATGTATAACGTTATGTAGCATTACCTTATAACGTATAACGTTATGTAGCATTACCATATAACGTATAACGTTATATACTGTTACGTTATAACGTTTAACGTTATATACTGTTACCATATAACGTATAACGTTATGTAGCATTACCAAATAATGTATAACGTTATCTAGCATTACCTTATAACGTATAACGTTAGCTAGCATTACCATATAACGTATAACGTTATATACTGTTACGTTATAACGTATAACGTTATGTAGCATTACCTTATAACGTATAACGTTAGCTAGCATTACCATATAACGTATACCGTTATATACTGTTACGTTATAACGTATAACGTTATGTAGCATTACCATATAACGTATATCGTTATATACTGTTACCATATGACGTATAACGTTATGTAGCATTACCTTATACGGTATAACGTTATGTAGCATTACCATATAAGGTATAACGTTATGTAGCATTACCATATAACGTATAACGTTATTTACTATTACCTTATGACGTATAACGTTATGTAGCATTACGTTATAACGTCTAACGTTATATACTGTTACGTTATAACGTATAACGTTATATACTGTTACGTTATAACGTATAACGTTATGTAACATTACCATATAACGTATAACGCTATGTAGCATTACCTTATAACGTATAACGTTATTTAGCATTACCATATAACGTATAACGTTATTTAGTATTACGTTATAACGTATAACGTTATATACTATTATCTTATAACGTATAACGTTATGTAGCATTACGTTATAACGTATAACGTTATATACTGTTACCATATAACGTATAACGTTATGTAGCATCACGTTACAACGTATAACGTTATATACTGTTACGTTATAACGTATAACGTTATGTAGCATTACCTTATAACGTATAACGTTAGCTAGCATTACCATATAACGTATAACGTTATATACTGTTACGTTATAACGTATAACGTTATGTAGCATTACCATATAACGTATAACGTTATATACTGTTACGTTATAACGTATAACGTTATGCAGCATTACCATATAACGTATAACGTTAAGTAGCATTACGTTATAACGTATAACGTTATATACTGTTACCATATAACGTATAAGGTTATTTACTACTAGCATATAACGTATCACGTTATGTATCATTACGTGATAACGTATAACGTTATACACTGTAACCATATAACGTATAACGTTATGTAGCATTACCATATAACGTATAACGCTATGTAGCATTACATTATAACGTATAACGTAATGTAGCATTACCATATAACGTATAACGTTATATACTGTTACGTTATAACGTATAACGTTATGTAGCATTACCATATAACGTATAACGTTATGTAGCATTACCTTATAACGTATAACGTCATGTAGCATTACGTTATAACGTATAACGTTATATACTGTTACCATATAACGTATAACGGTATGTAGCATTACCATATAACGTATAACGTTATGTAGCATTACCATATAACGTATAACGTTATGTAGCATTACCATATAATGTATAACGTTATGTACCATTACCATATAACGTATAAAGTTATGTAGCATTACGTTATAACGTATAACGTTATATACTGTTACCATATAACGTATAATGTTATGTAGCATTACGTTATAATGTATATCGTTATATACTGTTACCATATAACGTATCACGTTATGTATCATTACGTGATAACGTATAACGTTATACACTGTAACCATATAACGTATAACGTTATGTTGCATTACCACATAATGTATAACGTTATGTAGCATTACCTTATAACGTATAACGTTATGTAGCATTACCATATAACGTATAACGTTATGTAGCATTACCATATAACGTATAACGTTATATACTGTTACCATATAACGTATAACGTTATATACTGTTACCATATAACGTATCACGTTATGTATCATTACGTGATAACGTATAACGTTATACACTGTAACCATATAACGTATAACGTTATGTAGCATTACCATATAACGTATGACGTTATGTAGCGTTACCTTATAACGTATAACGTTATGTAGCATTACCTTATAACGTATAACGTTAGCTAGCATTACCATATAACGTAGAACGTTATATACTGTTACGTCATAACGTTTAACGTTATATACTGTTACCATATAACGTATAACGTTATGTAGCATTACGTTATAACGTATAACGTTATATACTGTTACGTTATAACGTATAACGTTATGTAGCATTACCTTATAACGTATAACGTTAGCTAGCATTACCATATAACGTATAACGTTATATACTGTTACGTTATAACGTATAGCGTTATGTAGCATTACCATATAACGTATAACGTTATATACTGTTACCATATAACGTATAACGTTATATACTGTTACCATATAACGCATAACGTTATGTTGCATTACCATATAATGTATAACGTTATGTAGCATTACCTTATAACGTATAACGTTATGTAGCATTACCATATAACGTATAACGTTATATACTGTTACGTTATAACGTTTAACGTTATATACTGTTACCATATAACGTATAACGTTATGTAGCATTACCAAATAATGTATAACGTTATCTAGCATTACCTTATAACGTATAACGTTAGCTAGCATTACCATATAACGTATAACGTTATATACTGTTACGTTATAACGTATAACGTTATGTAGCATTACCTTATAAAGTATAACGTTAGCTAGCATTACCATATAACGTATACCGTTATATACTGTTACGTTATAACGTATAACGTTATGTAGCATTACCATATAACGTATATCGTTATATACTGTTACCATATGACGTATAACGTTATGTAGCATTACCTTATACGGTATAACGTTATGTAGCATTACCATATAAGGTATAACGTTATGTAGCATTACCATATAACGTATAACGTTATTTACTATTACCTTATGACGTATAACGTTATGTAGCATTACGTTATAACGTCTAACGTTATATACTGTTACGTTATAACGTATAACGTTATATACTGTTACGTTATAACGTATAACGTTATGTAACATTACCATATAACGTATAACGCTATGTAGCATTACCTTATAACGTATAACGTTATTTAGCATTACCATATAACGTATAACGTTATTTAGTATTACGTTATAACGTATAACGTTATATACTATTATCTTATAACGTATAACGTTATGTAGCATTACGTTATAACGTATAACGTTATATACTGTTACCATATAACGTATAACGTTATGTAGCATCACGTTACAACGTATAACGTTATATACTGTTACGTTATAACGTATAACGTTATGTAGCATTACCTTATAACGTATAACGTTAGCTAGCATTACCATATAACGTATAACGTTATATACTGTTACGTTATAACGTATAACGTTATGTAGCATTACCATATAACGTATAACGTTATATACTGTTACGTTATAACGTATAACGTTATGCAGCATTACCATATAACGTATAACGTTAAGTAGCATTACGTTATAACGTATAACGTTATATACTGTTACCATATAACGTATAAGGTTATTTACTACTAGCATATAACGTATCACGTTATGTATCATTACGTGATAACGTATAACGTTATACACTGTAACCATATAACGTATAACGTTATGTAGCATTACCATATAACGTATAACGCTATGTAGCATTACATTATAACGTATAACGTAATGTAGCATTACCATATAACGTATAACGTTATATACTGTTACGTTATAACGTATAACGTTATGTAGCATTACCATATAACGTATAACGTTATGTAGCATTACCTTATAACGTATAACGTCATGTAGCATTACGTTATAACGTATAACGTTATATACTGTTACCATATAACGTATAACGGTATGTAGCATTACCATATAACGTATAACGTTATGTAGCATTACCATATAACGTATAACGTTATGTAGCATTACCATATAATGTATAACGTTATGTACCATTACCATATAACGTATAAAGTTATGTAGCATTACGTTATAACGTATAACGTTATATACTGTTACCATATAACGTATAATGTTATGTAGCATTACGTTATAATGTATATCGTTATATACTGTTACCATATGACGTATAAAGTTATGTAGCATTACCTTACAACGTATAACTTTATATAGCATTACGTTGTAACGAATAACGTTATATACTATTACCTTATAACGTATAACGTTATCTAGCATTACCATATAACGTATAACGTTATATAGCATTACCATATAACGTATAACTTTATATACTGTTACCATATAACGTATAACGTTATGTTTCATTACCATATAATGTATAACGTTATGTAGCATTACCTTATAACGTATAACGTTATGTAGCATTACCATATAACGTATAACGTTATGTAGCATTACCATATAACGTATAACGCTATGTAGCATTACGTTATAACGTATAACGTTATATACTGTTACCATATAACGTATAACGTTATGTAGCATTACCACATAACGTATAACGTTATTTACTATTACCTTATAACGTATAACGTTATGTAGCATTACGTTATAACGTATAACGTTATATACTGTTACGTTATAACGTGTAACGTTATGTAGCATTACGTTATCACGTATAACGTTATATACTATTTTCTTATAACGTATAACGTTTTGTAGCATTACGTTATAACGTATAACGTTATATACTGTTACCATATACCGTATAACGATATGTAGCATTACGTTATAACGTATAACGTTATATACTGTTACCATATAACGTATAACGTTATGTAGCATTACTATATAACGTATGACGTTATGTAGCGTTACCTTATAACGTATATCGTTATGTAGCATTACCTTATAACGTATAACGTTAGCTAGCATTACCATATAACGTAGAACGTTATATACTGTTACGTTATAACGTTTAACGTTATATACTGTTACCATATAACGTATAACGTTATGTAGCATTACGTTATAACGTATAACGTTATATACTGTTACGTTATAACGTATAACGTTATGTAGCATTACCATATAACGTATAACGTTATGTAGCATTACCTTATAACGTATAACGTTAGCTAGCATTACCATATAACGTATAACGTTATGTAGCATTACCTTATAACGTATAACGTTATGTAGCATTACCATATAACGTATAACGTTATGTAGCATTACCATATAACGTATAACGCTATATACTGTTACCATATAACGTATAACGTTATATACTGTTACCATATAACGTATCACGTTATGTATCATTACGTGATAACGTATAACGTTATACACTGTAACCATATAACGTATAACGTTATGTAGCATTACTATATAACGTATGACGTTATGTAGCGTTACCTTATAACGTATAACGTTATGTAGCATTACCTTATAACGTATAACGTTAGCTAGCATTACCATATAACGTAGAACGTTATATACTGTTACGTTATAACGTTTAACGTTATATACTGTTACCATATAACGTATAACGTTATGTAGCATTACGTTATAACGTATAACGTTATATACTGTTACGTTATAACGTATAACGTTATGTAGCATTACCATATAACGTATAACGTTATGTAGCATTACCTTATAACGCATAACGTTAGCGAGCATTACCATATAACGTATAACGTTATGTAGCATTACCATATAACGTATAACGTTATATACTGTTACCATATAACGTATAACGTTATATACTGTTACCATATAACGTATCACGTTATGTACCATTACGTGATAACGTATAACGTTATACACTGTAACCATATAACGTATAACGTTATGTTGCATTACCACATAATGTATAACGTTATGTAGCATTACCTTATAACGTATAACGTTATGTAGCATTACCATATAACGTATAACGTTATGTAGCATTACCATATAACGTATAACGTTATATACTGTTACCATATAACGTATAACGTTATATACTGTTACCATATAACGTATCACGTTATGTATCATTACGTGATAACGTATAGCGTTATACACTGTAACCATATAACGTATAACGTTATGTAGCATTACCATATAACGTATGACGTTATGTAGCGTTACCTTATAACGTATAACGTTATGTAGCATTACCTTATAACGTATAACGTTAGCTAGCATTACCATATAACGTTGAACGTTATATACTGTTACGTTATAACGTTTAACGTTATATACTGTTACCATATAACGTATAACGTTATGTAGCATTACGTTATAACGTATAACGTTATATACTGTTACGTTATAACGTATAACGTTATGTAGCATTACCATATAACGTATAACGTTATGTAGCATTACCTTATAACGTATAACGTTAGCTAGCATTACCATATAACGTATAACGTTATATACTGTTACGTTATAACGTATAGCGTTATGTAGCATTACCATATTACGTATAACGTTATATACTGTTACCATATAACGTATAACGTTATATACTGTTACCATATAACGTATAACGTTATGTTGCATTACCATATAATGTATAACGTTATGTAGCATTACCTTATAACGTATAACGTTATGTAGCATTACCATATAACGAATAACGTTATATACTGTTACGTTATAACGTTTAACGTTATATACTGTTACCATATAACGTATAACGTTATGTAGCATTACCAAATAATGTATAACGTTATCTAGCATTACCTTATAACGTATAACGTTAGCTAGCATTACCATATAACGTATAACGTTATATACTGTTACGTTATAACGTATAACGTTATGTAGCATTACCTTATAACGTCTAACGTTATATACTGTTACGCTATAACGTATAACGTTATATACTGTTACGTTATAACGTATAACGTTATGTAACATTACCATATAACGTATAACGCTATGTAGCATTACCTTATAACGTATAACGTTATCTAGCATTACCATATAACGTATAACGTTATTTAGTATTACGTTATAACGTATAACGTTATATACTATTATCTTATAACGTATAACGTTATGTAGCATTACGTTATAACGTATAACGTTATATACTGTTACCATATAACGTATAACGTTATGTAGCATCACGTTACAACGTATAACGTTATATACTGTTACGTTATAACGTATAACGTTATGTAGCATTACCTTATAACGTATAACGTTAGCTAGCATTAGCATATAACGTATAACGTTATATACTGTTACGTTATAACGTATAACGTTATGTAGCATTACCATATAACGTATAACGTTATATACTGTTACGTTATAACGTATAACGTTATGCAGCATTACCATATAACGTATAACGTTAAGTAGCATTACGTTATAACGTATAACGTTATATACTGTTACCATATAACGTATAAGGTTATTTACTACTACCATATAACGTATCACGTTATGTATCATTACGTGATAACGTATAACGTTATACACTGTAACCATATAACGTATAACGTTATGTAGCATTACCATATAACGTATAACGCTATGTAGCATTACATTATAACGTATAACGTTATGTAGCATTACCATATAACGTATAACGTTATATACTGTTACGTTATAACGTATAACGTTATGTAGCATTACCTTATAACGTATAACGTCATGTAGCATTACGTTATAACGTATAACGTTATATACTGTTACCATATAACGTATAACGGTATGTAGCATTACCATACAACGTATAACGTTATGTAGCATTACCATATAACGTATAACGTTATGTAGCATTACCATATAATGTATAACGTTATGTACCATTACCATATAACGTATAAAGTTATGTAGCATTACGTTATAACGTATAACGTTATATACTGTTACCATATAACGTATAATGTTATGTAGCATTACGTTATAATGTATATCGTTATATACTGTTACCATATGACGTATAAAGTTATGTAGCATTACCTTACAACGTATAACTTTATATAGCATTACGTTGTAACGAATAACGTTATATACTATTACCTTATAACGTATAACGTTATCTAGCATTACCATATAACGTATAACGTTTTGTAGCATTACGTTATAACGTATAACGTTATATACTATTACCTTATAACGTATAACGTTATCTAGCATTACCATATAACGTATAACGTTTTGTAGCATTACGTTATAACGTATAACGTTATATACTGTTACCATATAACGTATAATATTATGTAGCATTACGTTATAATGTATATCGTTATATACTATTACCATATGACGTATAACGTTATGTAGCATTACCATATAATGTCTAACGTTATGTAGCATTACCTTATAACGTATAACGTCATGTAGCATTACCATATAACGTATAACGTTATGTAGCATTACGTTATAACGTATAACGTTTTATACTGGTACCATTTAACGTGTAACGTTATTTACTATTACCATATAACGTATAACGTTAAGTATCATTACGTTATAACGTATAACGTTATACACTGTAACCATATAACGTATAACGTTATGTAGTATTATCATATAACGTATAACGCTATGTAGCATTACCTTATAACGTATAACGTTATATAGCATTACCATATAACGTATAACTTTATATACTGTTACCATATAACGTATAACGTTATGTTTCATTACCATATAATGTATAACGTTATGTAGCATTACCTTATAACGTATAACGTTATGTAGCATTACCATATAACGTATAACATTATGTATCATTACCATATAACGTATAACGCTATGTAGCATTACGTTATAACGTATAACGTTATATACTGTTACCATATAACGTATAGCGTTATGTAGCATTACCACATAACGTATAACGTTATTTACTATTACCTTATAACGTATAACGTTATGTAACATTACGTTATAACGTATAACGTTATATACTGTTACGTTATAACGTGTAACGTTATGTAGCATTACGTTATCACGTATAACGTTATATACTATTTTCTTATAACGTATAACGTTTTGTAGCATTACGTTATAACGTATAACGTTATATACTGTTACCATATACCGTATAACGATATGTAGCATTACGTTATAACGTATAACGTTATATACTGTTACCATATAACGTATAACGTTATGTAGCATTACCAAATAATGTATAACGTTATCTAGCATTACCTTATAACGTATAACGTTAGCTAGCATTACCATATAACGTATAACGTTATGTAGCATTACCTTATAACGTATAACGTTATGTAGCATTCCGTTATAACGTATAACGTTATATACTGTTACCATATAATGTGTAACGTTATGTAGCATTACGTTATAACGTATAACGTTATATACTGTTACCATATAACGTATAATGTTAAGTAGCATTACGTTTTAATGTATATCGTTATATACTGTTACCATATGACGTATAAAGTCATGTAGCATTACCTTACAACGTATAACTTTATATAGCATTACGTTGTAACGAATAACGTTATATACTATTACCTTATAACGTATAACGTTATCTAGCATTACCATATAACGTATAACGTTTTGTAGCATTACGTTATAACGTATAACGTTATATACTATTAGCTTATAACGTATAACGTTATGTAGCATTACCAAATAATGTATAACGTTATCTAGCATTACCTTATAACGTATAACGTTAGCTAGCATTACCATATAACGTATAACGTTATGTAGTATTATCATATAACGTATAACGTTATGTAGCATTACCATATAACGTATAACGCTATGTAGCATTACGTTATAACGTATAACGTTATATACTGTTACCATATAACGTATAACGTTATGTAGCATTACCACATAACGTATAACGTTATTTACTACTACCTTATAACGTATAACGTTATGTAGCATTACGTTATAACGTATAACGTTATATACTGTTACGTTATAACGCGTAACGTTATGTAGCATTACGTTATCACGTATAACGTTATATACTATTTTCTTATAACGTATAACGTTATGTCGCATTACGTTATAAACGTATAACGTTATATACTGTTACCATATACCGTGTAACGATATGTAGCATTACGTTATAACGTATAACGTTATATACTGTTACCATATAACGTATAACGTTATGTAGCATTACCAAATAATGTATAACGTTATCTAGCATTACCTTATAACGTATAACGTTAGCTAGCATTACCATATAACGTATAACGTTATGTAGCATTACCTTATAACGTACAACGTTATGTAGCATTACGTTATAACGTATAACATTATATACTGTTACCATATACCGTATAACGATATGTAGCATTACGTTATAACGTATAACGTTATATACTGTTACCATATAATGTATAACGTTATGTAGCATTACCTTATAACGTATAACGTTAGCTAGCATTACCATATAACGTATAACGTTATATACTGTTACGTTATAACGTATAACGTTATGTAGCATTACCATATAACGTATAACGTTATATACTGTTACCATATAACGTATAACGTTATATACTGTTACCATATAACGTATAACGTTATATACTGTTACCATATAACGTATAACGTTATGTTGCATTACCATATAATGTATAACGTTATGTAGCATTACCTTATAACGTATAACGTTATGTAGCATTACCATATAACGTATAACGTTATATACTGTTACGTTATAACGTTTAACGTTATATACTGTTACCATATAACGTATAACGTTATCTAGCATTACGTTATAACGTATAACGTTATATACTGTTACCATATAACATATAACGTTATGTAGCATTACCAAATAATGTATAACGTTATCTAGCATTAGCTTATAACGTATAACGTTAGCTAGCATTACCAAATAACGTATAACGTTATATACTGTTACGTTATAACGTATAACGTTATGTAGCATTACCATATAACGTATAACGTTATGTAGCATTACCTTATAACGTATAACGTTAGCTAGCATTACCATATAACGTATAACGTTATATACTGTTGCGTTATAACGTATAGCGTTATGTAGCATTACCATATAACGTATAACGTTATATACTGTTACCATATAACGTATAACGTTATATACTGTTACCATATAACGTATAACGTTATGTAGCATTACCATATAACGTATAACGTTATATACTGTTACGTTATAACGTTTAACGTTATATACTGTTACCATATAACGTATAACGTTATGTAGCATTACGTTATAACGTATAACGTTATGTAGCATTACGTTATAACGTATAACGTTATATACTGTTACCATATAACGTATAACGTTATGTAGCATTACCAAATAATGTATAACGTTATCTAGCATTACCTTATAACGTATAACGTTATATACTGTTAAGTTATAACGTATAACGTTATGTAGCATTACCTTATAACGTATAACGTTAGCTAGCATTACCATATAACGTATAACGTTATATACTGTTACGTTATAACGTATAACGTTATGTAGCATTACCATATAACGTATAGCGTTATATACTGTTTCCATGTGACGTATAACGTTATGTAGCATTACCTTATAACGTATAACGTTATGTAGCATTACCATATAAAGTATAACGTTAAGTAGCATTACCATATAACGTATAACGTTATTTACTATTACCTTATGACGTATAACGTTATGTAGCATTACGCTATAACGTCTAACGTTATATACTGTTACGTTATAACGTATAACGTTATATACTGTTACGTTATAACGTATAACGTTATATACTGTTACGCTATAACGTATAACGTTATGTAACATTACCATATAACGTATAACGCTATGTAGCATTACCTTATAACGTATAACGTTATATACTATTATCTTATAACGTATAACGTTATGTAGCATTACGTTATAACGTATAACGTTATATACTGTTAGCATATAACGTATAACGTTATGTAGCATCACGTTATAACGTATAACGTTATATACTGTTACCATATAACGTATAACATTATGTAGCATTACCACATAATGTATAACGCTAACTAGCATTACCTTATAACGTATAACGTTAGCTAGCATTACCATATAACGTATAACGTTATATACTGTTACGTTATAACGTATAACGTTATGTAGCATTACCATATAACGTATAACGTTATTTACTGTTACGTTATAACGTATAACGTTATGCAGCATTACCATATAACGTATAACGTTAAGTAGCATTACGTTATAACGTATAACGTTATATACTGTTACCATATATCGTATAAGGTTATTTACTACTACCATATAACGTATCACGTTATGTATCATTACGTGATAACGTATAACGTTATACACTGTAACCATATAACGTATAACGTTATGTAGCATTACCATATAACGTATAACGCTATGTAGCATTACATTATAACGTATAACGTTATGTAGCATTACCATATAACGTATAACGTTATATACTGTTACGTTATAACGTATAACGTTATGTAGCATTGCCATATAACGTATAACGTTATGTAGCATTACCTTATAACGTATAACGTTATGTAGCATTACGTTATAACGTATAACGTTATATACTGTTACCATATAACGTATAACGGTATGTAGCATTACCATATAAACGTATAACGTTATGTAGCATTACCATATAACGTATAACGTTATGTAGCATTACCATATAATGTATAACGTTATGTACCATTACCATATAACGTATAACGTTATGTAGTATTACGCTATAACGTATAACGTTATATACTGTTACCATATAACGTATAACGTTATGTAGCATTACCATATGACGTATAACGTTATATACTGTTACGTTATAACGTATAACGCTATGTAGCATTACATTATAACGTATAACGTTATGTAGCATTACCATATAACGTATAACGTTATATACTGTTACGTTATAACGTATAACGTTCTGTAGCATTACCATATAACGTATATCGTTATGTAGCATTACCTTATAACGTATAACGTTATGTAGCATTACGTTATGACGTATAACGTTATATACTGTTACCATATAACGTATAACGGTATGTAGCATTACCATATAACGTATAACGTTATGTAGTATTACCATATAACGTATAACGTTTTGTAGCATTACCATATAATGTATAACGTTATGTACCATTACCATATAACGTATAAAGTTATGTAGCATTACGTTATAACGTATAACGTTATATACTGTTACCATATAACGTATAATGTTATGTAGCATTACGTTATAATGTATATCGTTATATACTGATACCATATGACGTATAACGTTATGTAGCATTACCTTACAACGTATAACGTTATATACCATTACGTTGTAACGTATAACGTTATATACTATTACCTTATAACGTATAACGTTATGTAGCATTACCATATAACGTATAACGTTATATACTGTTACGTTATAACGTATAACGTTATGTAGCATTACCATATAACGTATAACGTTATATACTGTTACCATATAACGTATAACGTTATATACTGTTACCATATAACGTATAACGTTATGTTGCATTACCATATAATGTATAACGTTATGTAGCATTACCTTATAACGTATAACGTGATGTAGCATTACCATATAACGTATAACGTTATATACTGTTACGTTATAACGTTTAACGTTATATACTGTTACCATATAACGTATAACGTTATCTAGCATTACGTTATAACGTATAACGTTATATACTGTTACCATATAACATATAACGTTATGTAGCATTACCATATAACGTATAACGTTATGTAGCATTACCATATAATGTATAACGTTATGTACCATTACCATATAACGTATAACGTTATGTAGTATTACGCTATAACGTATAACGTTATATACTGTTACCATATAACGTATAACGTTATGTAGCATTACCATATGACGTATAACGTTATATACTGTTACGTTATAACGTATAACGCTATGTAGCATTACATTATAACGTATAACGTTATGTAGCATTACCATATAACGTATAACGTTATATACTGTTACGTTATAACGTATAACGTTCTGTAGCATTACCATATAACGTATATCGTTATGTAGCATTACCTTATAACGTATAACATTATGTAGCATTACGTTATAACGTATAACGTTATATACTGTTACCATATAACGTATAACGGTATGTAGCATTACCATATAACGTATAACGTTATGTAGTATTACCATATAACGTATAACGTTATGTAGCATTACCATATAATGTATAACGTTATGTACCATTACCATATAACGTATAAAGTTATGTAGCATTACGTTATAACGTATAACGTTATATACTGTTACCATATAACGTATAATGTTATGTAGCATTACGTTATAATGTATATCGTTATATACTGTTACCATATGACGTATAACGTTATGTAGCATTACCTTACAACGTATAACGTTATATACCATTACGTTGTAACGTATAACGTTATATACTATTACCTTATAACGTATAACGTTATCTAGCATTACCATATAACGTATAACGTTATGTAGCATTACGTTATAACGTATAACGTTATATACTATTACCTTATAACGTATAACGTTATGTAGCATTACGATATATCGTATAACGTTATATACTGTTACCATGTAACGTATAACGTTATGTAGCATTACGTTATAAAGTATAACGTTATATACTGTTACCATATAACGTATAACGTTATGTAGCACTACCATATAATGTATAACGTTATGTAGCATTACCTTATAACGTATAACGTTAGTTAGCATTACCATATAACGGATAACGTTATATACTGTTACGTTATAACGTATAACGTTATGTAGCATTACCATATAACGTATAACGTTATATACTGTTACGTTATAACGTATAACGTCATGTAGCATTACCATATAACGTATAACGTTATGTAGCATTACGTTATAACGTATAACGTTTTATACTGTTACCATTTAACGTGTAACGTTATTTACTATTACCATATAACGTATAACGTTATGTATCATTACGTTATAACGTATAACGTTATACACTGTAACCATATAACGTATAACGTTATGTAGTATTATCATATAACGTATAACGCTATGTAGCGTTACCTTATAACGTATAACGTTATATAGCATTACCATATAACGTATAACTTTATATACTGTTACCATATAACGTATAACGTTATGTTTCATTACCATATAATGTATAACGTTATGTAGCATTACCTTATAACGTATAACGTTATGTAGCATTACCATATAACGTATAACGTTATGTAGCATTACCATATAATGTATAAAGCTATGTAGCATTACGTTATAACGTATAACGATATACTGTTACCATATAACGTATAACGTTATGTAGCATTACCACATAACGTATAACGTTATTTACTATTACCTTATAACGTATAACGTTATGTAGCATTACGTTATAACGTATAACGTTATATACTGTTACGTTATAACGTGTAACGTTATGTAGCATTACGTTATAACGTATAACGTTATATACTATTATCTTATAACGTATAACGTTATGTAGCATTACGTTATAACGTATAACGTTATATACTGTTACCATATAACGTATAACGTTATGTAGCATCACGTTATAACGTATAACGTTATATACTGTTACCATATAACGTATAACGTTATGTAGCATTACCAAATAATGTATAACTTTAACTAGCATTACCTTATAACGTATAACGTTAGCTAGCATTACCATATAACGAATAACGTTATATACTGTTACGTTATAACGTATAACGTTATGTAGCATTACCATATAACGTATAACGTTATATACTGTTACGTTATAACGTATAACGTTATGCAGCATTACCATATAACGTATAACGTTAAGTACCATTACGTTATAACGTATAACGTTATATACTGTTACCATATAACGTATAAGGTTATTTACTACTACCATATAACGTATCACGTTATGTATCATTACGTGATAACGTATAACGTTATACACTGTAACCATATAACGTATAACGTTATGTAGCATTACCATATAACGTATAACGCTATGTAGCATTACATTATAACGTATAACGTTATGTAGCATTACCATATAACGTATAACGTTATATACTGTTACGTTATAACGTATAACGTTATGTAGCATTACCATATAACGTATAACGTTATGTAGCATTACCTTATAACGTGTAACGTTATGTAGCATTACGTTATAACGTATAACGTTATATACTGTTACCATATAACGTATAACGGTATGTAGCATTACCATATAATGTATAACGTTATATAGCATTACCATATAACGTATAACGTTATGTAGCATTACCATATAATGTATAACGTTATGTACCATTACCATATAACGTATAACGTTATGTAGCATTACGTTATAACGTATACCGTTATATACTGTTACCATATAACGTATAACGTTATGTAGCATTACCATATGACGTATAACGTTATATACTGTTACGTTATAACGTATAACGTTATGTAGCATTACCTTACAACGTATAACGTTATATAGCATTACGTTGTAACGAATAACGTTATATACTATTACCTTATAACGTATAACGTTATCTATCATTACCATATAACGTATAACGTTATGTAGCATTACGTTATAACGTATAACGTTATTTACTATTACCTTATAACGTATAACGTTATGTAGCATTACGTTATAGCGTATAACGTTATATACTGTTACCATAAAACGTATAATCTTATGTAGCATTACCATATAACGTATAACGTTATGTAGCATTACCTTATATAGTATAAAGTTATGTAGCATTACGTTATAACGTTTAACGTTATATACTGTTACCATATAACGTATAATGTTATGTAGCATTACGTTATAATGTATATCGTTATATACTGTTACCATATGACGTATAACGTTATGTAGCATTACCTTACAACGTATAACGTTATATAGCATTACGTTGTAACGAATAACGTTATATACTATTACCTTATAACGTATAACGTTATCTAGCATTACCATATAACGTATAACGTTATGTAGCATTACCAAATAATGTATAACGTTATCTAGCATTACCTTATAACGTATAACGTTAGCTAGCATTACCATATAACGTATAACGTTATATACTGTTACGTTACAACGTATAACGTTATGTAGCATTACCATATAACGTATAACGTTATATACTGTTACGTTATAACGTATAACGTTATGTAACATTACCATATAACGTATAACGTTATATACTGTTAAGTTATAACGTATAACGTCATGTAGCATTACCATATAACGTATAACGTTATGTAGCATTACGTTATAACGTATAACGTTTTATACTGTTACCATTTAACGTGTAACGTTATTTACTATTACCATATAACGTATAACGTTATGTATCATTACGTTATAACGTATAACGTTATACACTGTAACCATATAACGTATAACGTTATGTAGTATTATCATATAACGTATAACGCTATGTAGCGTTACCTTATAACGTATAACGTTATATAGCATTACCATATAACGTATAACTATATATACTGTTACCATATAACGTATAACGTTATGTTTCATTACCATACAATGTATAACGTTATGTAGCATTACCTTATAACGTATAACGTTATGTAGCATTACCATATAACGTATAACGTTATGTAGCATTACCATATAACGTATAACGCTATGTAGCATTACGTTATAACGTATAACGTTATATACTGTTACCATATACCGTATAACGATATGTAGCATTACGTTATAACGTATAACGTTATATACTGTTACCATATAACGTATAACGTTATGTAGCATTACCAAATAATGTAGAACGTTATCTAGCATTACCTTATAACGTATAACGTTAGCTAGCATTACCATATAACGTATAACGTTATACACTGTAACCATATAACGTATAACGTTATGTAGCATTACCATGTAACGTATAACTTTATATACTGTTACGTTATAACGTATAACGTTATGTAGCATTACCATATAACGTATAACGTTATATACTGTTACCATATAACGTATAATGTTATGTAGCATTACGTTATAATGTATATCGTTATATACTGTTACCATATGACGTATAACGTTATGTAGCATTACCTCAAAACGTATAACATTATATAGCATTACGTTGTAACGAATAACGTTATATACTATTACCTTATAACGTATAACGTTATCCAGCATTACCATATAACGTATAACGTTATGTAGCATTACGCTATAACGTATAACGTTATATACTATTACCTTATAACGAATAACGTTTATGTAGCATTACGTTATATCGTATAACGTTATATACTGTTACCATATAACGTATAACGTTATGTAGCATTACGTTATAACGTATACCGTTATATACTGTTACCATATAACGTATAACGTTATGTAGCATTACCATATGACGTATAACGTTATATACTGTTACGTTATAACGTATAACGTTATGTAGCATTACCTTACAACGTATAACGTTATATAGCATTACGTTGTAACGAATACCGTTATATACTATTACCTTATAACGTATAACGTTATCTATCATTACCATATAACGTATAACGTTATGTAGCATTACGTTATAACGTATAACGTTATTTACTATTACCTTATAACGTATAACGTTATGTAGCATTACGTTATAGCGTATAACGTTATATACTGTTACCATAAAACGTATAATCTTATGTAGCATTACCATATAACGTATAACGTTATGTAGCATTACCTTATATAGTATAAAGTTATGTAGCATTACGTTATAACGTTTAACGTTATATACTGTTACCATATAACGTATAATGTTATGTAGCATTACGTTATAATGTATATCGTTATATACTGTTACCATATGACGTATAACGTTATGTAGCATTACCTTACAACGTATAACGTTATATAGCATTACGTTGTAACGAATAACGTTATATACTATTACCTTATAACGTATAACGTTATCTAGCATTACCATATAACGTATAACGTTATGTAGCATTACGTTATAACGTATAACTTTATATACTATTACCTTATAACGTATAACGTTATGTAGCATTACGATATATCGTATAACGTTATATACTGTCACCATATAACGTATAACGTTATGTAGCATTACGTTATAAAGTATAACGTTATATACTGTTACCATATAACGTATAACGTTATGTAGCATTACCATATAATGTATAACGTTATGTATCATTACCTTATAACGTATAACGTTAGCTAGCATTACCATATAACGTATAACGTTATGTAGCATAACCATATAACGTATAACGTTATATACTGTTACGTTATAACGTATAACGTTATATACTGTTACCATATAACGTATAACGTTATGTAGCATTACCAAATAATGTATAACGTTATCTAGCATTACCTTATAACGTATAACGTTAGCTAGCATTACCATATAACGTATAACGTTATATACTGTTACGTTACAACGTATAACGTTATGTAGCATTACCATATAACGTATAACGTTATATACTGTTACGTTATAACGTATAACGTTATGTAACATTACCATATAACGTATAACGTTATATACTGTTAAGTTATAACGTATAACGTCATGTAGCATTACCATATAACGTATAACGTTATGTAGCATTACGTTATAACGTATAACGTTTTATACTGTTACCATTTAACGTGTAACGTTATTTACTATTACCATATAACGTATAACGTTATGTATCATTACGTTATAACGTATAACGTTATACACTGTAACCATATAACGTATAACGTTATGTAGTATTATCATATAACGTATAACGCTATGTAGCGTTACCTTATAACGTATAACGTTATATAGCATTACCATATAACGTATAACTATATATACTGTTACCATATAACGTATAACGTTATGTTTCATTACCATACAATGTATAACGTTATGTAGCATTACCTTATAACGTATAACGTTATGTAGCATTACCATATAACGTATAACGTTATGTAGCATTACCATATAACGTATAACGCTATGTAGCATTACGTTATAACGTATAACGTTATATACTGTTACCATATAACGTATAACATTATGTAGCATTACCACATAACGTATAACGTTATTTACTATTACCTTATAACGTATAACGTTATGTAGCCTTACGTTATAACGTATAACGTTATATACTGTTACGTTATAACGTGTAACGTTATGTAGGATTACGTTATAACGTATAACGTTATATACTATTTTCTTATAACGTATAACGTTATGTAGCATTACGTTATAATGTATAACGTTATATACTGTTACCATATACCGTATAACGATATGTAGCATTACGTTATAACGTATAACGTTATATACTGTTACCATATAACGTATAACGTTATGTAGCATTACCAAATAATGTATAACGTTATCTAGCATTACCTTATAACGTATAACGTTAGCTAGCATTACCATATAACGTATAACGTTATACACTGTAACCATATAACGTATAACGTTATACACTGTAACCATATAACGTATAACGTTATGTAGCATTACCATGTAACGTATAACTTTATATACTGTTACGTTATAACGTATAACGTTATGTAGCATTACCATATAACGTATAACGTTATATACTGTTACCATATAACGTATAATGTTATGTAGCATTACGTTATAATGTATATCGTTATATACTGTTACCATATGACGTATAACGTTATGTAGCATTACCTCACAACGTATAACATTATATAGCATTACGTTGTAACGAATAACGTTATATACTATTACCTTATAACGTATAACGTTATCCAGCATTACCATATAACGTATAACGTTATGTAGCATTACGCTATAACGTATAACGTTATATACTATTACCTTATAACGAATAACGTTTATGTAGCATTACGTTATATCGTATAACGTTATATACTGTTACCATATAACGTATAACGTTATGTAGCATTACCATATAATGTATAACGTTATGTTGCATTACCTTATAACGTGTAACGTTATGTAGCATTACGTTATAACGTATAACGTTATATACTGTTACCATATTACGTATAACGGTATGTAGCATTACCATATAACGTATAACGTTATATAGCATTATCATATAACGTATAACGTTATGTAGCATTACCATATAATGTATAACGTTATGTACCATTACCATATAACGTATAACGTTATGTAGCATTACGTTATAACGTATAACGTTATATACTGTTACCATATAACGTATAACGTTATGTAGCATTACCATATGACGTATAACGTTATATACTGTTACGTTATAACGTATAACGTTATGTAGCATTACCTTACAACGTATAACGTTATATAGCATTACGTTGTAACGAATAACGTTATATACTATTACCTTATAACGTATAACGTTATCTATCATTACCATATAACGTATAACGTTAGGTAGCATTACGTTATAACGTATAACGTTATTTACTATTACCTTATAACGTATAACGTTATGTAGCATTACGTTATAGCGTATAACGTTATATACTGTTACCATAAAACGTATAATCTTATGTAGCATTACCATATAACGTATAACGTTATGTAGCATTACCTTATATAGTATAAAGTTATGTAGCATTACGTTATAACGTATAACGTTATATACTGTTACCATATAACGTATAATGTTATGTAGCATTACGTTATAATGTATATCGTTATATACTGTTACCATATGACGTATAACGTTATGTAGCATTACCTTACAACGTATAACGTTATATAGCATTACGTTGTAACGAATAACGTTATATACTATTACCTTATAACGTATAACGTTATCTAGCATTACCATATAACGTATAACGTTATGTAGCATTACGTTATAACGTATAACGTTATATACTATTACCTTATAACGTATAACGTTATGTATCATTACGATATATCGTATAACGTTATATACTGTTACAATATAACGTATAACGTTATGTAGCATTACGTTATAACGTATAACGTTATTTACTATTACCTTATAACGTATAACGTTATGTAGCATTACGTTATAGCGTATAACGTTATATACTGTTACCATAAAACGTATAATCTTATGTAGCATTACCATATAATGTATAACGTTATGTATCATTTCCTTATAACGTATAACGTTAGGTGGCATTACGTTATAACGTATAACGTTATTTACTATTACCTTATAACGTATAACGTTATGTAGCATTACGTTATAGCGTATAACGTTATATACTGTTACCATAAAACGTATAATCTTATGTAGCATTACCATATAACGTATAACGTTATGTAGCATTACCTTATATAGTATAAAGTTATGTAGCATTACGTTATAACGTATAACGTTATATACTGTTACCATATAACGTATAATGTTATGTAGCATTACGTTATAAAGTATAACGTTATATACTGTTACCATATAACGTATAACGTTATGTAGCATAACCATATAACGTATAACGTTATACACTGTAACCATATAACGTATAACATTATGTAGCATTACCATATAACGTATAACTTTATATACTGTTACGTTATAACGTAAAACGTTATGTAGCATTACCATATAACGTATAACGTTATGTAGCATTACGTTACAACGTATAACGTTATATACTGTTACCATATAACGTATAACGGTATGTAGCATTACCATATAACGTATAACGTTATGTAGCATTACCTTATATAGTATAAAGTTATGTAGCATTACGTTATAACGTATAACGTTATATACTGTTACCATATAACGTATAATGTTATGTAGCATTACGTTATAATGTATATCGTTATATACTGTTACCATATGACGTATAACGTTATGTAGCATTACCTCACAACGCATAACATTATATAGCATTACGTTGTAACGAATAACATTATATACTATTACCTTATAACGTATAACGTTATCCAGCATTACCATATAAAGTATAACGTTATGTAGCATTACGTTATAACGTATAACGTTATATACTATTACCTTATAACGAATAACATTTATGTAGCATTACGTTATATCGTATAACGTTATATACTGTTACCATATAACGTATAACGTTATGTAGCATTACGTTATAGCGTATAACGTTATATACTGTTACCATATAACGTATAACGTTATGCAGCATTACCATATAATGTATAACGTTATGTAGCATTACCTTATAACGTATAACGTTAGCTAGCATTACCATATAACGTATAACGTTATATACTGTTACGTTATAACATATAACGTTATGTAGCATTACCATATAACGTATAACGTTATATACTGTTACGTTATAACGTATAACGTTATGTAGCATTACCATATAACGTATAACGTTATGTAGCATTACGTTATAACGTATAACGTTATATACTGTTACCATATAACGTATAACGTTATGCAGCATTACCATATAACTTATAACGTTATGTAGCATTACCATATAACGTATGACCTTATGTAGTATTACCATATAACGGACAACGTTATGTAGCATTACGTTATAACGTATAACGTTATATACTGTCACCATATAACGTATAACGTTATGTAGCATTACCATATAATGTATAACGTTATGTAGCATTACCTTATAACGTATAACGTTATGTAGCATTACCATATAACGTATAACGTTATATACTGTTACGTTAGAACGTATAACGTTATATACTGTTACCATATAACGTATAATGTTATGTAGCATTACGTTATAATGTATATCGTTATATACTGTTACCATATGACGTATAACGTTATGTAGCATTACCTTATAACGTATAACGTTATGTAGCATTACCATATAAAGTATAACGTTATATACTGTAACGTTATCACGTATAACGTTCTGTAGCATTACCTTATATCGTATAACGTTATATACTATTACCTTATAACGTTTAACGTTATGTAGCATTGCGTTATAACGTATAACGTTATTTACTATTACCTTATAACGTATAACGTTATGTAGCATTACGTTATAACGTATAACGTTATATACTGTTACCATATAACGTATAACGTTATGTAGCATTACGTTATAACGTATAGCGTTATATACTGTTACCATATAACGTATAACGTTATGTAGCATTACCAAATAATGTATAACGTTATCTAGCATTACCTTATAACGTATAACGTTAGCTAGCATTACCATATAACGTATAACGTTATATACTGTTACGTTATAACGTATAACGTTATGTAGCATTACCATATAACGTATAACGTTATATACGGTTACGTTATAACGTATAGTGTTATGGAGCATTACCATTTAACGTATAACGTTAAGTAGAATTACGTTATAACGTATAACGTTATATACTGTTACCATATAACGTATAAGGTTATTTACTATTACCATATAACGTATAACGTTATGTATCATTACGTTATACCATATATGACGTATAATGTTGTGTAGCATTACCATATAACGTGTAACGTTATTTACTATTACCTTATAACGTATAACGTTATGTAGCATTACGTTATAACGTATAACGTTATATACTGTTACGTTGTAACGTATAACGTTATATACTGTTACGTTATAACGTATAACGTTATGTAGCATTACCATATAACGCATAACGCTATGTAGCATTACCTTATAACGTATAACGTTAGCTAGCATTACCATATAACGTATAACGTTATATACTGTTACGTTATAACGTATAACGTTATGTAGCATTACCATATAACGTATAACGTTATATACTGTTACGTTATAACGTATAACGTTATGTAACATTACCATATAACGTATAACGTTATATACTGTTACGTTATAACGTATAACGTCATGTAGCATTACCATATAACGTATAACGTTATGTAGCATTACGTTATAACGTATAACGTTTTATACTGTTACCATTTAACGTGTAACGTTATTTACTATTACCATATAACGTATAACGTTATGTATCATTACGTTATAACGTATAACGTTATACACTGTAACCATATAACGTATAACGTTATGTAGTATTATCATATAACGTAAAACGCTATGTAGCGTTACCTTATAACGTATAACGTTATATAGCATTACCATTAAACGTATAACTTTATATACTGTTACCATATAACGTATAACGTTATGTTTCATTACCATATAATGTATAACGTTATGTAGCATTACCTTATAACGTATAACGTTATGTAGCATTACCATATAACGTATAACGTTATGTAGCATTACCATATAACGTATAACGCTATGTAGCATTACGTTATAACGTATAGCGTTATATACTGTTACCATATAACGTATAACGTTATGTAGCATTACCAAATAATGTATAACGTTATCTAGCATTACCTTATAACGTATAACGTTAGCTAGCATTACCATATAACGTATAACGTTATATACTGTTACGTTATAACGTATAACGTTATGTAGCATTACCATATAACGTATAACGTTATATACGGTTACGTTATAACGTATAGTGTTATGGAGCATTACCATTTAACGTATAACGTTAAGTAGAATTACGTTATAACGTATAACGTTATATACTGTTACCATATAACGTATAAGGTTATTTACTATTACCATATAACGTATAACGTTATGTATCATTACGTTATACGATATATGACGTATAATGTTGTGTAGCATTACCATATAACGTGTAACGTTATTTACTATTACCTTATAACGTATAACGTTATGTAGCATTACGTTATAACGTATAACGTTATATACTGTTACGTTGTAACGTATAACGTTATATACTGTTACGTTATAACGTATAACGTTATGTAGCATTACCATATAACGCATAACGCTATGTAGCATTACCTTATAACGTATAACGTTAGCTAGCATTACCATATAACGTATAACGTTATATACTGTTACGTTATAACGTATAACGTTATGTAGCATTACCATATAACGTATAACGTTATATACTGTTACGTTATAACGTATAACGTTATGTAACATTACCATATAACGTATAACGTTATATACTGTTACGTTATAACGTATAACGTCATGTAGCATTACCATATAACGTATAACGTTATGTAGCATTACGTTATAACGTATAACGTTTTATACTGTTACCATTTAACGTGTAACGTTATTTACTATTACCATATAACGTATAACGTTATGTATCATTACGTTATAACGTATAACGTTATACACTGTAACCATATAACGTATAACGTTATGTAGTATTATCATATAACGTAAAACGCTATGTAGCGTTACCTTATAACGTATAACGTTATATAGCATTACCATATAACGTATAACTTTATATACTGTTACCATATAACGTATAACGTTATGTTTCATTACCATATAATGTATAACGTTATGTAGCATTACCTTATAACGTATAACGTTATGTAGCATTACCATATAACGTATAACGTTATGTAGCATTACCATATAACGTATAACGCTATGTAGCATTACGTTATAACGTATAACGTTATATACTGTTACCATATAACGTATAACGTTATGTAGCATTACCACATAACGTATAACGTTATTTACTATTACCTTATAACGTATAACGTTATGTAGCATTACGTTATAACGTATAACGTTATATACTGTTACGTTATAACGTGTAACGTTATGTAGCATTACGTTATAACGTATAACGTTATATACTGTTACCATATACCGTATAACGATATGTAGCATTACGTTATAACGTATAACGTTATATACTGTTACCATATAACGTATAACGTTATGTAGCATTACCAAATAGTGTATAACGTTATCTAGCATTACCTTATAACGTATAACGTTAGCTAGCATTACCATATAACGTATAACGTTATACACTGTAACCATATAACGTATAACGTTATGTAGCATTACCATATAACGTATAACTTTATATACTGTTACGTTATACCGTATAACGTTATGTAGCATTACCATATAACGTATAACGTTATGCAGCATTACGTTCTAACGTATAACGTTATATACTGTTACCATATAACGTATAACGTTATGTAGCATTACCATATAACTTATAACGTTATGTAGCATTACCATATAACGTATGACCGTATGTAGCATTACCATATAACGGACAACGTTATGTAGCATTACGTTATAACGTATAACGTTATATACTGTTACCATATAACGTATAACGTTATGTAGCATTACCATATAATGTATAACGTTATGTAGCATTACCTTATAACGTATAACGTTATGTAGCATTACCATATAACGTATAACGTTATATACTGTTACGTTATAACGTATAACGATATATACTGTTACCATATAACGTATAATGTTATGTAGCATTACGTTATAATGTATATCGTTATATACTGTTACCATATGACGTATAACGTTATGTAGCATTACCTTATAACGTATAACGTTATGTAGCATTACCATATAAAGTATAACGTTATATACTGTAACGTTATAACGTATAACGTTTTGTAGCATTACCTTATATCGTATAACGTTATATACTATTACCTTATAACGTTTAACGTTATGTAGCATTACGTTATAACGTATAACGTTATTTACTATTACCTTATAACGTATAACGTTATGTAGCATTACGTTATAACGTATAACGTTATATACTGTTACCATATAACGTATAACGTTATGTAGCATTACGTTATAACGTATAACGTTATATACTGTTACCATATAACGTATAACGTTATGTAGCATTACCAAATAATGTATAACGTTATCTAGTATTTCCTTATAACGTATATCGTTATCTAGCATTACCATATAACGTATAACGTTATATACTGTTACGTTATAACGTATGACGTTATGTAGCATTACCATATAACGTATAACGTTATATACGGTTACGTTATAACGTATAGCGTTATGGAGCATTACCATTTAACGTATAACGTTAAGTAGAATTACGTTATAACGTATAACGTTATATACTGTTACCATATAACGTATAAGGTTATTTACTATTACCATATAACGAATAACGTTATGTATCATTACGTTATACCATATATAACGTATAATGTTATGTAGCATTACCATATAACGTATAACGTTATTTACTATTACCTTATAACGTATAACGTTATGTAGCGTTACGTTATAACGTATAACGTCATATACTTTTACCATATAACGTATAACGTTATGTAGCATTACGTTATAACGTATAACGTTATATACTGTTACCATATAACGTATAACGTTATGTAGCATTACCAAATAATGTATAACGTTATCTAGCATTACCTTATAACGTATAACGTTACCTAGCATTACCATATAACGTATAACGTTATATACTGTTACGTTATAACTTATAACGTTATGTAGCATTACCATATAACGTATAACGTTATATACTGTTACGTTATAACGTATAACGTTATGTAACATTACCATATAACGTATATCGTTATGTAGCATTACGTTATAACGTATAACGTTATATACTGTTACCATATAACGTATAACGTTATGTAGCATTACCATATAACGTATAACGTTATGTAGCATTACCTTATAACGTATAACGTTATGTAGCATTACGTTATAACGTATAACGTTATATACTGTTACCATATAACGTATAACGTTATGTAGCATTACCATATAACGTATAACGTTATGTAGCATTACCTTATAACGTATAACGTTATGTAGCATTACGTTATATCGTATAACGTTATATACTGTTACCATAAAACGTATAACGTTATGTAGCATTACGTTATAGCGTATAACGTTATGTAGCATTACGTTATAGCGTATAACGTTATATACTGTTACCATATAACGTATAACGTTATGTAGCATTACCATATAACGTATAACGTTATGTAGCATTACCTTATATAGTATAAAGTTATGTAGCGTTACGTTATAACGTATAACGTCATATACTTTTACCATATAACGTATAACGTTATGTAGCATTACGTTATAACGTATAACGTTATATACTGTTACCATATAACGTATAACGTTATGTAGCATTACCATATAATGTATAACGTTATGTAGCATTACCTTATAACGTATAACGTTATGTAGCACTACCATATAACGTATAACGTTATATACTGTTACGTTAAAACGTATAACGTTATGTAGCATTACCATATAACGTATAACGTTATGTAGCATTACGTTATAGCGTATAACGTTATGTAGCATTACGTTATAGCGTATAACGTTATATACTGTTACCATATAACGTATAACGTTATGTAGCATTACCATGTAACGTATAACGATATGTAGCATTACCTTATATAGTATAAAGTTATGTAGCATTACGTTATAACGTGTAACGTTATATACTGTTACCATATAACGTATAATGTTATGTAGCATTACGTTATAATGTATATCGTTATATACTGTTACCATATGACGTATAACGTTATGTAGCATTACCTCACAACGTATAACATTATATAGCATTACGTTGTAACGAATAACGTTATATACTATTACCTTATAACGTATAACGTTATCCAGCATTACCATATAACGTATAACGTTATGTAGCATTACGTTATAACGTATAACGTTATATACTATTACCTTATAACGAATAACGTTTATGTAGCATTACATTATATCGTATAACGTTATATACTGTTACCATATAACGTATAACGTTATGTAGCATTACGTTATAGCGTATAACGTTATATACTGTTACCATATAACGTATAACGTTATGTAGCATTACCATATAATGTATAACGTTATGTAGCATTACCTTATAACGTATAACGTTAGCTACCATTACCATATAACGTATAACGTTATATACTGTTACGTTATAACGTATAACGTTATGTAGCATTACCATATAACGTATAACGTTATATACTGTTACGTTATAACGTATAACGTTATGTAGCATTACCATATAACGTATAACGTTATGTAGCATTACGTTATAACGTATAACGTTATATACTGTTACCATATAACGTATAACGTTATGTAGCATTACCATATAACGTATAACGTTATGTAGCATTACCATATAATGTATAACGTTATGTGGCATTACCTTATAACGTATAACGTTAGCTAGCATTACGTTATAACGTATAACGTTATTTACTATTACCTTATAACGTATAGCGTTATATAGCATTACGTTATAACGTATAACGTTATATACTGTTACCATATAACTTACAACGTTATGTAGCATTACTATATAACGTATAACGTTATTTACTATTACCCTATAACGTATAACGTTATGTAGCATTACGTTATAACGTATAACGTTATATACTGTTACGTTATAACGTATAACGTTATGTAGCATTACCATATAACGTATAACGCCATGTAGCATTACCTTATAAAGTATAACGTTATCTCGCATTACCATATAACGTATAACGTTATGTAGCATTTCATTATAAAGTATAACGTTATATACTATTACCTTATAACGTATAACGTTATGTAGCATTACGTTATAACGTATAACGTTATATACTGTTACCATATAACGTATAACGTTGTGCAGCATTACGTTATAACGTATAACGTTATATACTGTTACCATATAACGTATAACGTTATGTAGCATTACGTTATAGCGTATAACGTTATGTAGCATTACGTTATAGCGTATAACGTTATATACTGTTACCATATAACGTATAATGTTATGTAGCATTACGTTATAATGTATATCGTTATATACTGTTACCATATGACGTATAACGATATGTAGCATTACCTCACAACGTATAACATTATATAGCATTACGTTGTAACGAATAACGTTATATACTATTACCTTATAACGTATAACGTTATCCAGCATTACCATATAACGTATAACGTTATGTAGCATTACGTTATAACGTATAACGTTATATACTATTACCTTATAACGAATAACGTTTATGTAGCATTACGTTATATCGTATAACGTTATATACTGTTACCATATAACGTATAACGTTATGTAGCATTACGTTATAGCGTATAACGTTATATACTGTTACCATATAACGTATAACGTTATGTAACATTACCATATAATGTATAACGTTATGTAGCATTACCTTATAACGTATAACGTTGGCTGCCATTACCATATAACGTATAACGTTATATACTGTTACGTTATAACGTATAACGTTATATACTGTTACGTTATAACGTATAACGTTATGTAGCATTACCATATAACGCATAACGCTATGTAGCATTACCTTATAACGTATAACGTTAGCTAGCATTACCATATAACGTATAACGTTATATACTGTTACGTTATAACGTATAACGTTATGTAGCATTACCATATAACGTATAACGTTATATACTGTTACGTTATAACGTATAACGTTATGTAACATTACCATATAACGTATAACGTTATATACTGTTACGTTATAACGTATAACGTCATGTAGCATTACCATATAACGTATAACGTTATGTAGCATTACGTTATAACGTATAACGTTTTATACTGTTACCATTTAACGTGTAACGTTATTTACTATTACCATATAACGTATAACGTTATGTATCATTACGTTATAACGTATAACGTTATACACTGTAACCATATAACGTATAACGTTATGTAGTATTATCATATAACGTAAAACGCTATGTAGCGTTACCTTATAACGTATAACGTTGGCTGCCATTACCATATAACGTATAACGTTATATACTGTTACGTTATAACGTATAACGTTATATACTGTTACGTTATAACGTATAACGTTATGTAGCATTACCATATAACGCATAACGCTATGTAGCATTACCTTATAACGTATAACGTTAGCTAGCATTACCATATAACGTATAACGTTATATACTGTTACGTTATAACGTATAACGTTATATAGGATTACCATATAACGTATAACTTTATATACTGTTACCATATAACGTATAACGTTATGTTTCATTACCATATAATGTATAACGTTATGTAGCATTACCTTATAACGTATAACGTTATGTAGCATTACCATATAACGTATAACGTTATGTAGCATTACCATATAACGTATAACGCTATGCAGCATTACGTTATAACGTATAACGTTATATACTGTTACCATATAACGTATAACGTTATGTAGCATTACCACATAACGTATAACGTTATTTACTATTACCTTATAACGTATAACGTTATGTAGCATTACGTTATAACGTATAACGTTATATACTGTTACGTTATAACGTGTAACGTTATGTAGCATTACGTTATAACGTATAACGTTATATACTATTTTCTTATAACGTATAACGTTATGTAGCATTACGTTATAACGTATAACGTTATATACTGTTACCATATACCGTATAACGATATGTAGCATTACGTTATAACGTATAACGTTATATACTGTTACCATATAACGTATAACGTTATGTAGCATTACCAAATAGTGTATAACGTTATCTAGCATTACCTTATAACGTATAACGTTAGCTAGCATTACCATATAACGTATAACGTTATGCAGCATTACGTTCTAACGTATAACGTTATATACTGTTACCATATAACGTATAACGGTATGTAGCATTACCATATAACGTATAACGTTATGTAGCATTACCTTATATAGTATAAAGTTATGTAGCATTACGTTATAACGTATAACGTTATATACTGTTACCATATAACGTATAACGTTATGTAGCATTACCTCACAACGTATAACATTATATAGCATTACGTTGTAACGAATAACGTTATATACTATTACCTTATAACGTATAACGTTATGTAGCATTACCATATAACGTGTAACGTTATGTAGCATTACGTTATAACGTATAACGTTATATACTGTTACCATATAACGTATAACGTTATGTAGCATTACCATATAACTTATAACGTTATGTAGCATTACCATATAACGTATGACCGTATGTAGCATTACCATATAACGGACAACGTTATGTAGCATTACGTTATAACGTATAACGTTATATACTGTTACCATATAACGTATAACGTTATGTAGCATTACCATATAATGTATAACGTTATGTAGCATTACCTTATAACGTATAACGTTATGTAGCATTACCATATAACGTATAACGTTATATACTGTTACGTTATAACGTATAACGATATATACTGTTACCATATAACGTATAATGTTATGTAGCATTACGTTATAATGTATATCGTTATATACTGTTACCATATGACGTATAACGTTATGTAGCATTACCTTATAACGTATAACGTTATGTAGCATTACGATATAAAGTATAACGTTATATACTGTAACGTTATAACGTATAACGTTTTGTAGCATTACCTTATATCGTATAACGTTATATACTATTACCTTATAACGTTTAACGTTATGTAGCATTACGTTATAACGTATAATGTTATTTACTATTACCTTATAACGTATAACGTTATGTAGCATTACGTTATAACGTATAACGTTATATACTGTTACCATATAACGTATAACGTTATGTAGCATTACGTTATAACGTATAACGTTATATACTGTTACCATATAACGTATAACGTTATGTAGCATTACCAAATAATGTATAACGTTATCTAGTATTTCCTTATAACGTATATCGTTAGCTAGCATTACCATATAACGTATAACGTTATATACTGTTACGTTATAACGTATGACGTTATGTAGCATTACCATATAACGTATAACGTTATATACGGTTACGTTATAACGTATAGCGTTATGGAGCATTACCATTTAACGTATAACGTTAAGTAGAATTACGTTATAACGTATAACGTTATATACTGTTACCATATAACGTATAAGGTTATTTACTATTACCATATAACGAATAACGTTATGTATCATTACGTTATACCATATATAACGTATAATGTCATGTAGCATTACCATATAACGTATAACGTTATTTACTATTACCTTATAACGTATAACGTTATGTAGCGTTACGTTATAACGTATAACGTCATATACTTTTACCATATAACGTATAACGTTATGTAGCATTACGTTATAACGTATAACGTTATATACTGTTACCATATAACGTATAACGTTATGTAGCATTACCAAATAATGTATAACGTTATCTAGCATTACCTTATAACGTATAACGTTAGCTAGCATTACCATATAACGTATAACGTTATATACTGTTACGTTATAACTTATAACGTTATGTAGCATTACCATATAACGTATAACGTTATATACTGTTACGTTATAACGTATAACGTTATGTAACATTACCATATAACGTATATCGTTATGTAGCATTACGTTATAACGTATAACGTTATATACTGTTACCATATAACGTATAACGTTATGTAGCATTACCATATAACGTATAACGTTATGTAGCATTACCTTATAACGTATAACGTTATGTAGCATTACGTTATAACGTATAACGTTATATACTGTTACCATATAACGTATAACGTTATGTAGCATTACCATATAACGTATAACGTTATGTAGCATTACCTTATAACGTATAACGTTATGTAGCATTACGTTATATCGTATAACGTTATATACTGTTACCATAAAACGTATAACGGTATGTAGCATTACCATGTAACTATAACGTTATGTAGCATTTCCATATAACGTATAGGGTTATGTAGCATTACCATATAACGTATAACGTTATATACTGTTACGTTAAAACGTATAACGTTATGTAGCATTACCATATAACGTATAACGTTATGTAGCATTACGTTATAGCGTATAACGTTATGTAGCATTACGTTATAACGTATAACGTTATATACAGTTACCATATAACGTATAACGTTATGTAGCATTACCATATAATGTATAACGTTATGTACCATTACCATATAACGTATAACGTTATGTAGCATTACGTTATAACGTATAACGTTATATACTGTTACCATATAACGTATAACGTTATGTAGCATTACCATATAATGTATAACGTTATGTAGCATTACCTTATAACGTATAACGTTATGTAGCACTACCATATAACGTATAACGTTATATACTGTTACGTTAAAACGTATAACGTTATGTAGCATTACCATATAACGTATAACGTTATGTAGCATTACGTTATAACGTATAACGTTATATACTATTACCTTATAACGAAGAACGTTTATGTAGCATTACATTATATCGTATAACGTTATATACTGTTACCATATAACGTATAACGTTATGTAGCATTACGTTATAGCGTATAACGTTATATACTGTTACCATATAACGTATAACGTTATGTAGCATTACCATATAATGTATAACGTTATGTAGCATTACCTTATAACGTATAACGTTAGCTACCATTACCATATAACGTATAACGTTATATACTGTTACGTTATAACGTATAACGTTATGTAGCATTACCATATAACGTATAACGTTATATACTGTTACGTTATAACGTATAACGTTATGTAGCATTACCATATAACGTATAACGCTATGTAGCATTACCTTATAACGTATAACGTTATCTCGCATTACCATATAACGTATAACGTTATGTAGCATTTCATTATAAAGTATAACGTTATATACTATTATCTTATAACGTATAACGTTATGTAGCATTACGTTATAACGTATAACGTTATATACTGTTACCATATAACGTATAACGTTGTGCAGCATTACGTTATAACGTATAACGTTATATACTGTTACCATATAACGTATAACGTTATGTAGCATTACGTTATAGCGTATAACGTTATGTAGCATTACGTTATAGCGTATAACGTTATATACTGTTACCATATAACGTATAATGTTATGTAGCATTACGTTATAATGTATATCGTTATATACTGTTACCATATGACGTATAACGATATGTAGCATTATCTCACAACGTATAACATTATATAGCATTACGTTGTAACGAATAACGTTATATACTATTACCTTATAACGTATAACGTTATCCAGCATTACCATATAACGTATAACGTTATGTAGCATTACGTTATAACGTATAACGTTATATACTATTACCTTATAACGAATAACGTTTATGTAGCATTACGTTATATCGTATAACGTTATATACTGTTACCATATAACGTATAACGTTATGTAGCATTACGTTATAGCGTATAACGTTATATACTGTTACCATATAACGTATAACGTTATGTAGCATTACCATATAATGTATAACGTTATGTAGCATTACCTTATAACGTATAACGTTGGCTACCATTACCATATAACGTATAACGTTATATACTGTTACGTTATAACGTATAACGTTATGTAGCATTACCATATAACGTATAACGTTATATACTGTTACGTTATAACGTATAACGTTATGTAGCATTACCATATAACGTATAACGTTATATACTGTTACGTTATAACGTATAACGTTATGTAGCATTACCATATAACGTATAACGTTATGTAGCATTACGTTATAACGTATAACGTTATATACTGTTACCATATAACGTATAACGTTATGTAGCATTACCATATAACGTATAACGTTATGTAGCATTACCATATAATGTATAACGTTATGTGGCATTACCTTATAACGTATAACGTTAGCTAGCATTACGTTATAACGTATAACGTTATTTACTATTACCTTATAACGTATAGCGTTATATAGCATTACGTTATAACGTATAACGTTATATACTGTTACCATATAACTTACAACGTTATGTAGCATTACTATATAACGTATAACGTTATGTAGCATTACCATATAACGTATAACGCTATGTAGCATTACCTTATAACGTATAACGTTATCTCGCATTACCATATAACGTATAACGTTATGTAGCATTTCATTATAAAGTATAACGTTATATACTATTATCTTATAGCGTATAACGTTATGTAGCATTACGTTATAACGTATAACGTTATATACTGTTACCATATAACGTATAACGTTGTGCAGCATTACGTTATAACGTATAACGTTATATACTGTTACCATATAACGTATAACGTTATGTAGCATTACGTTATAGCGTATAACGTTATGTAGCATTACGTTATAGCGTATAACGTTATATACTGTTACCATATAACGTATAATGTTATGTAGCATTACGTTATAATGTATATCGTTATATACTGTTACCATATGACGTATAACGATATGTAGCATTATCTCACAACGTATAACATTATATAGCATTACGTTGTAACGAATAACGTTATATACTATTACCTTATAACGTATAACGTTATCCAGCATTACCATATAACGTATAACGTTATGTAGCATTACGTTATAACGTATAACGTTATATACTATTACCTTATAACGAATAACGTTTATGTAGCATTACGTTATATCGTATAACGTTATATACTGTTACCATATAACGTATAACGTTATGTAGCATTACGTTATAGCGTATAACGTTATATACTGTTACCATATAACGTATAACGTTATGTAGCATTACCATATAATGTATAACGTTATGTAGCATTACCTTATAACGTATAACGTTGGCTACCATTACCATATAACGTATAACGTTATATACTGTTACGTTATAACGTATAACGTTATGTAGCATTACCATATAACGTATAACGTTATATACTGTTACGTTATAACGTATAACGTTATGTAGCATTACCATATAACGTATAACGTTATGTAGCATTACGTTATAACGTATAACGTTATATACTGTTACCATATAACGTATAACGTTATGTAGCATTACCATATAACGTATAACGTTATGTAGCATTACCATATAATGTATAACGTTATGTGGCATTACCTTATAACGTATAACGTTAGCTAGCATTACGTTATAACGTATAACGTTATTTACTATTACCTTATAACGTATAGCGTTATATAGCATTACGTTATAACGTATAACGTTATATACTGTTACCATATAACTTACAACGTTATGTAGCATTACTATATAACGTATAACGTTATTTACTATTACCCTATAACGTATAACGTTATGTAGCATTACGTTATAACGTATAACGTTATATACTGTTACGTTATAACGTATAACGTTATGTAGCATTACCATATAACGTATAACGCTATGTAGCATTACCTTATAACGTATAACGTTATCTCGCATTACCATATAACGTATAACGTTATGTAGCATTTCATTATAAAGTATAACGTTATATACTATTATCTTATAGCGTATAACGTTATGTAGCATTACGTTATAACGTATAACGTTATATACTGTTACCATATAACGTATAACGTTGTGCAGCATTACGTTATAACGTATAACGTTATATACTGTTACCATATAACGTATAACGTTATGTAGCATTACGTTATAGCGTATAACGTTATGTAGCATTACGTTATAGCGTATAACGTTATATACTGTTACCATATAACGTATAACGTTATGTAGCATTACCATATAACGTATAACGTTATATACTATTACCTTATAACGAATAACGTTTATGTAGCATTACGTTATATCGTATAACGTTATATACTGTTACCATATAACTTATAACGTTATGTAGCATTACGTTATAGCGTATAACGTTATATACTGTTACCATATAACGTATAACGTTATGTAGCATTACCATATAATGTATAACGTTATGTAGCATAACCTTATAACGTATAACGTTAGCTACCATTACCATATAACGTATAACGTTATATACTGTTACGTTATAACGTATAACGTTATGTAGCATTACCATATAACGTATAACGTTATATACTGTTACGTTATAACGTATAACGTTATCTCGCATTACCATATAACGTATAACGTTATGTAGCATTTCATTATAAAGTATAACGTTATATACTAATATCTTATAACGTATAACGTTATGTAGCATTACGTTATAACGTATAACGTTATATACTGTTACCATATAACGTATAACATTGTGCAGCATTACGTTATAACGTATAACGTTATATACTGTTACCATATAACGTATAACGTTATGTAGCATTACCATATGACGTATAACGTTATATACTGTTACGTTATAACGTATAACGTTATGTAGCATTACCATATAACGTATAACGTTATATACTGTTACGTTATAACGTATAACGTTATGTAGCATTACGATGTAACGTATAACGTTATATACTGTTACGTTATAACGTATAACGTTATGTAGCATTACCAAATAGTGTATAACGTTATCTAGCATTACCTTATAACGTATAACGTTAGCTAGCATTACCATATAACGTATAACGTTATATACTGTTACGTTATAACGTATAACGTTATGTAGCATTACCATATAACGTATAACGTTATTTACTGTTACGTTATAACGTATAACGTTATGCAGCATTACCATATAACGTATAACGTTAAGTAGAATTACGTTATAACGTATAACGTTATATACTGTTACCATATAACGTATAACGTTATATACTGTTACGTTATAACGTATAACGTTATGTAGCATTACCAAATAATGTATAACGTTATCTAGCATTACCTTATAACGTATAACGTTAGCTAGCATTACCATATAACGTATAACGTTATATACTGTTACGTTATAACGTATAACGTTATGTAGCATTACCATATAACGTATAACGTTATTTACTGTTACGTTATAACGTACAACGTTATGCAGCATTACCATATAACGTATAACGTTAAGTAGAATTACGTTATAACGTATAACGTTATATACTGTTACCATATAACGTATAAGGTTATTTACTATTACCATATAACGTAGAACGTTATGTATCATTCCGTTATAACGTATAACGTTATACACTGTAACCATATAACGTATAACGTTATGTGGCATTACCATATAACGTATAGCGCTATGTAGCATTACATTATAACGTATAACGTTATGTAGCATTACCATATAACGTATAACGTTATATACTGTTACGTTATAACGTATAACGTTATGTAGCATTACCATATAACGTATAACGATATGTAGCATTACGTTATAACGTATAACGTTATATACTGTTACCATATAACGTATAACGTTATGTAGCATTACCATATAACGTATAACGTTATATACTGTAACCATATAACGTATAACGTTATGTGGCATTACCATATAACGTATAACGCTATGTAGCATTACATTATAACGTATAACGTTATGTAGCATTACCATATAACGTATAACGTAATATACTGTTACGTTATAACGTATAACGTTATGTAGCATTACCATATAATGTATAACGTTATGTACCATTACCATATAACGTATAACGTTATGTAGCATTACGTTATAACGTAATATACTGTTACCATATAACGTATAACGTTATGTAGCATTACCAAATAATGTATAATGTTATCTAGCATTACCTTATAACGTATAACGTTAGCTAGCATTACCATATAACGTATAACGTTATGTAGCTTTACCTTACAACGTATGACATTATATAGCATTACGTTGTTACGTATAACGTTATATACTATTACCTTATAACGTATAACGTTATCTAGCATTACCATATAACGTATAACGTTAGGTAGCATTACGTTATGACGTATAACGTTATATACTATTACCTTATAACGTATAACGTTATGTAGCATTACCATATAATGTATAACGTTATGTAGCATTACCTTATAACGTATAACGTTATGTAGCACTACCATATAACGTATAACGTTATATACTGTTACGTTAAAACGTATAACGTTATGTAGCATTACCATATAACGTATAACGTTATGTAGCATTACGTTATAGCGTATAACGTTATGTAGCATTACGTTATAGCGTATAACGTTATATACTGTTACCATATAACGTATAACGTTATGTAGCATTACCATATAACGTATAACGTTATGTAGCATTACCTTATATAGTATAAAGTTATGTAGCATTACGTTATAACGTGTAACGTTATATACTGTTACCATATAACGTATAATGTTATGTAGCATTACGTTATAATGTATATCGTTATATACTGTTACCATATGACGTATAACGTTATGTAGCATTACCTCACAACGTATAACATTATATAGCATTACGTTGTAACGAATAACGTTATATACTATTACCTTATAACGTATAACGTTATCCAGCATTACCATATAACGTATAACGTTATGTAGCATTACGTTATAACGTATAACGTTATATACTATTACCTTATAACGAATAACGTTTATGTAGCATTACGTTATATCGTATAACGTTATATACTGTTACCATATAACGTATAACGTTATGTAGCATTACGTTATAGCGTATAACGTTATATACTGTTACCATATAACGTATAACGTTATGTAGCATTACCATATAATGTATAACGTTATGTAGCATTACCTTATAACGTATAACGTTAGCTACCATTACCATATAACGTATAACGTTATATACTGTTACGTTATAACGTATAACGTTATGTAGCATTACCATATAACGTATAACGTTATATACTGTTACGTTATAACGTATAACGTTATGTAGCATTACCATATAACGTATAACGTTATGTAGCATTACGTTATAACGTATAACGTTATGTAGCATTACCATATAACGTATAACGTTATGTAGCATTACGTTATAACGTATAACGTTATATACTGTTACGTTATAACGTATAACGTTATGTAGCATTACCATATAACGTATAACGTTATATACTGTTACGTTATACCGTATAACGTTATGTAGCATTACCATATAACGTATAACGTTATGTAGCATTACGTTATAACGTATAACGTTATATACTGTTACCATATAACGTATAACGTTATGTAGCATTACCATATAACGTATAACGTTATGTAGCATTACCATATAATGTATAGCGTTATATAGCATTACGTTATAACGTATAACGTTATATACTGTTACCATATAACTTACAACGTTATGTAGCATTACTATATAACGTATAACGTTATTTACTATTACCCTATAACGTATAACGTTATGTAGCATTACGTTATAACGTATAACGTTATATACTGTTACGTTATAACGTATAACGTTATGTAGCATTACCATATAACGTATAACGCTATGTAGCATTACCTTATAACGTATAACGTTATCTCGCATTACCATATAACGTATAACGTTATTTACTGTTACGTTATAACGTATAACGTTATGCAGCATTACCATATAACGTATAACGTTAAGTAGAATTACGTTATAACGTATAACGTTATATACTGTTACCATATAACGTATAACGTTATATACTGTTACGTTATAACGTATAACGTTATGTAGCATTACCAGATAATGTATAACGTTATCTAGCATTACCTTATAACGTATAACGTTAGCTAACACTACCATATAACGTATAACGTTATATACTGTTACGTTATAACGTATAACGTTATGTAGCATTACCATATAACGTATAACGTTATTTACTGTTACGTTATAACGTATAACGTTATGCAGCATTACCATATAACGTATAACGTTAAGTAGAATTACGTTATAACGTATAACGTTATATACTGTTACCATATAACGTATAAGGTTATTTACTATTACCATATAACGTAGAACGTTATGTATCATTCCGTTATAACGTATAACGTTATACACTGCAACCATATAACGTATAACGTTATGTGGCATTACCATATAACGTATAACGCTATGTAGCATTACATTATAACGTATAACGTTATGTAGCATTACCATATAACGTATAACGTTATATACTGTTACGTTATAACGTATAACGTTATGTAGCATTACCATATAACGTACAACGATATGTAGCATTACGTTATAACGTATAACGTTATATACTGTTACCATATAACGTATAACGTTATGTAGCATTACCATATAACGTATAACGTTATATACTGTAACCATATAACGTATAACGTTATGTGGCATTACCATATAACGTATAACGCTATGTAGCATTACATTATAACGTATAACGTTATGTAGCCTTACCATATAACGTATAACGTTATATACTGTTACGTTATAACGTATAACGATATGTAGCATTACCATATAACGTATAACGATATGTAGCATTACGTTATAACGTATAACGTTATATACTGTTACCATATGACGTATAACGTCATGTAGCATTACCTTATAACGTATAACGTTATGTAGCATTACCATATAACGTATAACGTGATATACTGTAACGTTATAGCGTATCACGTTATGTAGCATTACCATATAACGTATAAAGTTATGTAGCACTACGTTATAACGTATAACGTTATATACTATTACCATATAACGTATAATGTTATGTAGCATTACGGTATAATGTATATCGTTATATACTGTTACCATATGACGTATAACGTCATGTAGCATTACCTTATAACGTATAACGTTATGTAGCATTACCTTATATCCTATAACGTTATATACTATTACCTTATAACGTTTAACGATATGTAGCATTACGTTATAACGTATAACGTTATTTACTATTACCTTATAAGGTATAACGTTATCTGGCATTACGTTATAACGTATAACGTTATTTGCTATTACCCTATAACGTATAACGTTATGTAGCATTACGTTATAATGTATATCGTTATATACTGTTACCATATAACGTATAACGTTATGTAGCATTACCTTATAACGTATAACGTTATGTAGCATTACCTTATAACGTATAAGGTTATGTATCATTACAATATAACGTATAACGTTATATACTGTTACGTTATAATGTATAACGTTATGTTGCATTACCTTATAACTTATAACGTTATGTAGCATCACCATATAACGTATAACGTTATGTAGCATTACGTTATAACGTATAACGTTATATACTGTTACCATATAACGTATAACGTTATGTAGCATTACCATATAACGTATAACGTTATGTAGCATTACCATATAACGTATAACGTTATGTAGCATTACCTTATATAGTATAGAGATATGTTGCATTACGTTACAACGTATAACGGTATATACTGTTACCATATAACGTATAATGTTATGTAGCATTACGTTATAATGTATATCGTTATATACTGTTACCACATGACGTATAATGTCATGTAGCATTACCTTATAACGTATAACGTTATGTAGCATTACCATATAACGTATAACGTTATATACTGTTACCATATGACGTATAACGTCATGTAGCATTACCATATAACGTATAACATTATTTACTATTACCTTATAACGTATAACGTTATGTAGCATTACGTTATAACGTATAACGTTATATACAGTTACCATATAACGTATAACGTTATGTAGCATTACCATATAATGTATAACGTTATGTACCATTACCATATAACGTATAACGTTATGTAGCATTACGTTATAACGTAATATACTGTTACCATATAACGTATAACGTTATGTAGCATTACCAAATAATGTATAATGTTATCTAGCATTACCTTATAACGTATAACGTTAGCTAGCATTACCATATAACGTATAACGTTATGTAGCTTTACCTTACAACGTATGACATTATATAGCATTACGTTGTTACGTATAACGTTATATACTATTACCTTATAACGTATAACGTTATCTAGCATTACCATATAACGTATAACGTTAGGTAGCATTACGTTATGACGTATAACGTTATATACTATTACCTTATAACGTATAACGTTATGTAGCATTACCATATAATGTATAACGTTATGTAGCATTACCTTATAACGTATAACGTTATGTAGCACTACCATATAACGTATAACGTTATATACTGTTACGTTAAAACGTATAACGTTATGTAGCATTACCATATAACGTATAACGTTATGTAGCATTACGTTATAGCGTATAACGTTATGTAGCATTACGTTATAGCGTATAACGTTATATACTGTTACCATATAACGTATAACGTTATGTAGCATTACCATATAACGTATAACGTTATGTAGCATTACCTTATATAGTATAAAGTTATGTAGCATTACGTTATAACGTGTAACGTTATATACTGTTACCATATAACGTATAATGTTATGTAGCATTACGTTATAATGTATATCGTTATATACTGTTACCATATGACGTATAACGTTATGTAGCATTACCTCACAACGTATAACATTATATAGCATTACGTTGTAACGAATAACGTTATATACTATTACCTTATAACGTATAACGTTATCCAGCATTACCATATAACGTATAACGTTATGTAGCATTACGTTATAACGTATAACGTTATATACTATTACCTTATAACGAATAACGTTTATGTAGCATTACGTTATATCGTATAACGTTATATACTGTTACCATATAACGTATAACGTTATGTAGCATTACGTTATAGCGTATAACGTTATATACTGTTACCATATAACGTATAACGTTATGTAGCATTACCATATAATGTATAACGTTATGTAGCATTACCTTATAACGTATAACGTTAGCTACCATTACCATATAACGTATAACGTTATATACTGTTACGTTATAACGTATAACGTTATGTAGCATTACCATATAACGTATAACGTTATATACTGTTACGTTATAACGTATAACGTTATGTAGCATTACCATATAACGTATAACGTTATGTAGCATTACGTTATAACGTATAACGTTATATGCTGTTACCATATAACGTATAACGTTATATACTGTTACCATATAACGTATAACGTTATGTAGCATTACCATATAACGTATAACGTTATATACTATTACCTTATAACGAATAACGTTTATGTAGCATTACGTTATATCGTATAACGTTATATACTGTTACCATATAACGTATAACGTTATGTAGCATTACGTTATAGCGTATAACGTTATATACTGTTACCATATAACGTATAACGTTATGTAGCATTACCATATAATGTATAACGTTATGTAGCATTACCTTATAACGTATAACGTTAGCTACCATTACCATATAACGTATAACGTTATATACTGTTACGTTATAACGTATAACGTTATATACTGTTACGTTATAACGTATAACGTTATGTAGCATTACCATATAACGTATAACGTTATATACTGTTACGTTATACCGTATAACGTTATGTAGCATTACCATATAACGTATAACGTTATGTAGCATTACGTTATAACGTATAACGTTATATACTGTTACCATATAACGTATAACGTTATGTAGCATTACCATATAACGTATAACGTTATGTAGCATTACCATATAATGTATAGCGTTATATAGCATTACGTTATAACGTATAACGTTATATACTGTTACCATATAACTTACAACGTTATGTAGCATTACTATATAACGTATAACGTTATTTACTATTACCCTATAACGTATAACGTTATGTAGCATTACGTTATAACGTATAACGTTATATACTGTTACGTTATAACGTATAACGTTATGTAGCATTACCATATAACGTATAACGCTATGTAGCATTACCTTATAACGTATAACGTTATCTCGCATTACCATATAACGTATAACGTTATTTACTGTTACGTTATAACGTATAACGTTATGCAGCATTACCATATAACGTATAACGTTAAGTAGAATTACGTTATAACGTATAACGTTATATACTGTTACCATATAACGTATAACGTTATATACTGTTACGTTATAACGTATAACGTTATGTAGCATTACCAGATAATGTATAACGTTATCTAGCATTACCTTATAACGTATAACGTTAGCTAACATTACCATATAACGTATAACGTTATATACTGTTACGTTATAACGTATAACGTTATGTAGCATTACCATATAACGTATAACGTTATTTACTGTTACGTTATAACGTATAACGTTATGCAGCATTACCATATAACGTATAACGTTAAGTAGAATTACGTTATAACGTATAACGTTATATACTGTTACCATATAACGTATAAGGTTATTTACTATTACCATATAACGTAGAACGTTATGTATCATTCCGTTATAACGTATAACGTTATACACTGCAACCATATAACGTATAACGTTATGTGGCATTACCATATAACGTATAACGCTATGTAGCATTACATTATAACGTATAACGTTATGTAGCATTACCATATAACGTATAACGTTATATACTGTTACGTTATAACGTATAACGTTATGTAGCATTACCATATAACGTACAACGATATGTAGCATTACGTTATAACGTATAACGTTATATACTGTTACCATATAACGTATAACGTTATGTAGCATTACCATATAACGTATAACGTTATATACTGTAACCATATAACGTATAACGTTATGTGGCATTACCATATAACGTATAACGCTATGTAGCATTACATTATAACGTATAACGTTATGTAGCCTTACCATATAACGTATAACGTTATATACTGTTACGTTATAACGTATAACGTTATATACTGTTACGTTATAACGTATAACGATATGTAGCATTACCATATAACGTATAACGATATGTAGCATTACGTTATAACGTATAACGTTATATACTGTTACCATATGACGTATAACGTCATGTAGCATTACCTTATAACGTATAACGTTATGTAGCATTACCATATAACGTATAACGTGATATACTGTAACGTTATAGCGTATCACGTTATGTAGCATTACCATATAACGTATAAAGTTATGTAGCACTACGTTATAACGTATAACGTTATATACTATTACCATATAACGTATAATGTTATGTAGCATTACGGTATAATGTATATCGTTATATACTGTTACCATATGACGTATAACGTCATGTAGCATTACCTTATAACGTATAACGTTATGTAGCATTACCTTATATCCTATAACGTTATATACTATTACCTTATAACGTTTAACGATATGTAGCATTACGTTATAACGTATAACGTTATTTACTATTACCTTATAAGGTATAACGTTATCTGGCATTACGTTATAACGTATAACGTTATGTAGCATCACCATATAACGTATAACGTTATGTAGCATTACGTTATAACGTATAACGTTATATACTGTTACCATATAACGTATAACGTTATGTAGCATTACCATATAACGTATAACGTTATGTAGCATTACCATATAACGTATAACGTTATGTAGCATTACCTTATATAGTATAGAGATATGTTGCATTACGTTACAACGTATAACGGTATATACTGTTACCATATAACGTATAATGTTATGTAGCATTACGTTATAATGTATATCGTTATATACTGTTACCACATGACGTATAATGTCATGTAGCATTACCTTATAACGTATAACGTTATGTAGCATTACCATATAACGTATAACGTTATATACTATTACCTTATAACGTTTACAGTTATGTAGCATTACGTTATAACGTATAACGTTATTTACTATTACCTTATAAGCTATAACGTTATCTGGCATTACGTTATAACGTATAACGTTATTTGCTATTACCCTATAACGTATAACGTTATGTAGCATTACGTTATAGTGTATATCGTTATATACTGTTACCATATAACGTATAACGTAATGTAGCATTACCTTATAACGTATAACGTCATATACTGTTACCATATAACGTATAACGTTATGTAGCATTACCATATAATGTATAACGTTATGTAGAATTACCATTTAACGTATAACGTTATGTAGCATTACGTTATAACGTATAACGTTATATACGGTTACCATATAACGTATAACGTTATGTAGAATTACCATATAACGTATAACGTTATGTAGCATTACCTTATATAGTATAAAGATATGTAGCATTACGTTACAACGTATAACGTTATATACTGTTACCATATAACGTATAATGTTATGTAGTATTACGTTATAATGTATATCGTTATATACTGTTACCATATGACGTATAACGTCATGTGGCATTACCTTATAACGTATAACGTTATGCAGCATTACCTTATAACGTATAACGTTATGTAGCATTACCTTATAACGTATAAGGTTATGTATCATTACAATATAACGTATAACGTTATATACTGCTACGTTATAATATATAACGTTATGTTGCATTACCTTATAACGTATAACGTTATGTAGCATCACCATATAACGTATAACGTTATATACTGTTAAGTTATAACGTATAACGTTATGTAGCATTACCTTATATCGTATAACGTTATATACTATTACCTTATAACGTTTAACGATATGTAGCATTACGTTATAACGTATAACGTTATATACTGTTACGTTAAAACGTATAACGTTATGTAGCATTACCATATAACGTATAACGTTATGTAGCATTACGTTATAGCGTATAACGTTATGTAGCATTACGTTATAGCGTATAACGTTATATACTGTTACCATATAACGTATAACGTTATGTAGCATTACCATATAACGTATAACGTTATGTAGCATTACCTTATATAGTATAAAGTTATGTAGCATTACGTTATAACGTGTAACGTTATATACTGTTACCATATAACGTATAATGTTATGTAGCATTACGTTATAATGTATATCGTTATATACTGTTACCATATGACGTATAACGTTATGTAGCATTACCTCACAACGTATAACATTATATAGCATTACGTTGTAACGAATAACGTTATATACTATTACCTTATAACGTATAACGTTATCCAGCATTACCATATAACGTATAACGTTATGTAGCATTACGTTATAACGTATAACGTTATATACTATTACCTTATAACGAATAACGTTTATGTAGCATTACGTTATATCGTATAACGTTATATACTGTTACCATATAACGTATAACGTTATGTAGCATTACGTTATAGCGTATAACGTTATATACTGTTACCATATAACGTATAACGTTATGTAGCATTACCATATAATGTATAACGTTATGTAGCATTACCTTATAACGTATAACGTTAGCTACCATTACCATATAACGTATAACGTTATATACTGTTACGTTATAACGTATAACGTTATGTAGCATTACCATATAACGTATAACGTTATATACTGTTACGTTATAACGTATAACGTTATGTAGCATTACCATATAACGTATAACGTTATGTAGCATTACGTTATGACGTATAACGTTATATGCTGTTACCATATAACGTATAACGTTATGTAGCATTACCATATAACGTATAACGTTATGTAGCATTACGTTATAACGTATAACGTTATATACTGTTACGTTATAACGTATAACGTTATGTAGCATTACCATATAACGTATAACGTTATATACTGTTACGTTATACCGTATAACGTTATGTAGCATTACCATATAACGTATAACGTTATGTAGCATTACGTTATAACGTATAACGTTATATACTGTTACCATATAACGTATAACGTTATGTAGCATTACCATATAACGTATAACGTTATGTAGCATTACCACATAATGTATAGCGTTATATAGCATTACGTTATAACGTATAACGTTATATACTGTTACCATATAACTTACAACGTTATGTAGCATTACTATATAACGTATAACGTTATTTACTATTACCCTATAACGTATAACGTTATGTAGCATTACGTTATAACGTATAACGTTATATACTGTTACGTTATAACGTATAACGTTATGTAGCATTACCATATAACGTATAACGCTATGTAGCATTACCTTATAACGTATAACGTTATCTCGCATTACCATATAACGTATAACGTTATTTACTGTTACGTTATAACGTATAACGTTATGCAGCATTACCATATAACGTATAACGTTAAGTAGAATTACGTTATAACGTATAACGTTATATACTGTTACCATATAACGTATAACGTTATATACTGTTACGTTATAACGTATAACGTTATGTAGCATTACCAGATAATGTATAACGTTATCTAGCATTACCTTATAACGTATAACGTTAGCTAACATTACCATATAACGTATAACGTTATATACTGTTACGTTATAACGTATAACGTTATGTAGCATTACCATATAACGTATAACGTTATTTACTGTTACGTTATAACGTGTAACGTTATGCAGCATTACCATATAACGTATAACGTTAAGTAGAATTACGTTATAACGTATAACGTTATATACTGTTACCATATAACGTATAAGGTTATTTACTATTACCATATAACGTAGAACGTTATGTATCATTCCGTTATAACGTATAACGTTATACACTGCAACCATATAACGTATAACGTTATGTGGCATTACCATATAACGTATAACGCTATGTAGCATTACATTATAACGTATAACGTTATGTAGCATTACCATATAACGTATAACGTTATATACTGTTACGTTATAACGTATAACGTTATGTAGCATTACCATATAACGTACAACGATATGTAGCATTACGTTATAACGTATAACGTTATATACTGTTACCATATAACGTATAACGTTATGTAGCATTACCATATAACGTATAACGTTATATACTGTAACCATATAACGTATAACGTTATGTGGCTTTACCATATAACGTATAACGCTATGTAGCATTACATTATAACGTATAACGTTATGTAGCCTTACCATATAACGTATAACGTTATATACTGTTACGTTATAACGTATAACGATATGTAGCATTACCATATAACGTATAACGATATGTAGCATTACGTTATAACGTATAACGTTATATACTGTTACCATATGACGTATAACGTCATGTAGCATTACCTTATAACGTATAACGTTATGTAGCATTACCATATAACGTATAACGTGATATACTGTAACGTTATAGCGTATCACGTTATGTAGCATTACCATATAACGTATAAAGTTATGTAGCACTACGTCATAACGTATAACGTTATATACTATTACCATATAACGTATAATGTTATGTAGCATTACGGTATAATGTATATCGTTATATACTGTTACCATATGACGTATAACGTCATGTAGCATTACCTTATAACGTATAACGTTATGTAGCATTACCTTATATCCTATAACGTTATATACTATTACCTTATAACGTTTAACGATATGTAGCAATACGTTATAACGTATAACGTTATTTACTATTACCTTATAAGGTATAACGTTATCTGGCATTACGTTATAACGTATAACGTTATTTGCTATTACCCTATAACGTATAACGTTATGTAGCATTACGTTATAATGTATATCGTTATATACTGTTACCATATAACGTATAACGTTATGTAGCATTACCTTATAACGTATAACGTTATGTAGCATTACCTTATAACGTATAAGGTTATGTATCATTACAATATAACGTATAACGTTATATACTGTTACGTTATAATGTATAACGTTATGTTGCATTACCTTATAACTTATAACGTTATGTAGCATCACCATATAACGTATAACGTTATGTAGCATTACGTTATAACGTATAACGTTATATACTGTTACCATATAACGTATAACGTTATGTAGCATTACCATATAACGTATAACGTGATATACTGTAACGTTATAGCGTATCACGTTATGTAGCATTACCATATAACGTATAACGTTATGTAGCATTACCATATAACGTATAACGTGATATACTGTAACGTTATAGCGTATCACGTTATGTAGCATTACCATATAACGTATAAAGTTATGTAGCACTACGTCATAACGTATAACGTTATTTACTATTACCTTATAAGGTATAACGTTATCTGGCATTACGTTATAACGTATAACGTTATTTGCTATTACCCTATAACGTATAACGTTATGTAGCATTACGTTATAATGTATATCGTTATATACTGTTACCATATAACGTATAACGTTATGTAGCATTACCTTATAACGTATAACGTTATGTAGCATTACCTTATAACGTATAAGGTTATGTATCATTACAATATAACGTATAACGTTATATACTGTTACGTTATAATGTATAACGTTATGTTGCATTACCTTATAACTTATAACGTTATGTAGCATCACCATATAACGTATAACGTTATGTAGCATTACGTTATAACGTATAACGTTATATACTGTTACCATATAACGTATAACGTTATGTAGCATTACCATATATCGTATAACGTTATGTAGCATTACCATATAACGTATAACGTTATGTAGCATTACCTTATATAGTATAGAGATATGTTGCATTACGTTACAACGTATAACGGTATATACTGTTACCATATAACGTATAATGTTATGTAGCATTACGTTATAATGTATATCGTTATATACTGTTACCACATGACGTATAATGTCATGTAGCATTACCTTATAACGTATAACGTTATGTAGCATTACCATATAACGTATAACGTTATATACTGTTACCATATGACGTATAACGTCATGTAGCATTACCATATAACGTATAACATTATTTACTATTACCTTATAACGTATAACGTTATGTAGCATTACGTTATAACGTATAACGTTATATACAGTTACCATATAACGTATAACGTTATGTAGCATTACCATATAATGTATAACGTTATGTACCATTACCATATAACGTATAACGTTATGTAGCATTACGTTATAACGTAATATACTGTTACCATATAACGTATAACGTTATGTAGCATTACCAAATAATGTATAATGTTATCTAGCATTACCTTATAACGTATAACGTTAGCTAGCATTACCATATAACGTATAACGTTATGTAGCTTTACCTTACAACGTATGACATTATATAGCATTACGTTGTTACGTATAACGTTATATACTATTACCTTATAACGTATAACGTTATCTAGCATTACCATATAACGTATAACGTTAGGTAGCATTACGTTATGACGTATAACGTTATATACTATTACCTTATAACGTATAACGTTATGTAGCATTACCATATAATGTATAACGTTATGTAGCATTACCTTATAACGTATAACGTTATGTAGCACTACCATATAACGTATAACGTTATATACTGTTACGTTAAAACGTATAACGTTATGTAGCATTACCATATAACGTATAACGTTATGTAGCATTACGTTATAGCGTATAACGTTATGTAGCATTACGTTATAGCGTATAACGTTATATACTGTTACCATATAACGTATAACGTTATGTAGCATTACCATATAACGTATAACGTTATGTAGCATTACCTTATATAGTATAAAGTTATGTAGCATTACGTTATAACGTGTAACGTTATATACTGTTACCATATAACGTATAATGTTATGTAGCATTACGTTATAATGTATATCGTTATATACTGTTACCATATGACGTATAACGTTATGTAGCATTACCTCACAACGTATAACATTATATAGCATTACGTTGTAACGAATAACGTTATATACTATTACCTTATAACGTATAACGTTATCCAGCATTACCATATAACGTATAACGTTATGTAGCATTACGTTATAACGTATAACGTTATATACTATTACCTTATAACGAATAACGTTTATGTAGCATTACGTTATATCGTATAACGTTATATACTGTTACCATATAACGTATAACGTTATGTAGCATTACGTTATAGCGTATAACGTTATATACTGTTACCATATAACGTATAACGTTATGTAGCATTACCATATAATGTATAACGTTATGTAGCATTACCTTATAACGTATAACGTTAGCTACCATTACCATATAACGTATAACGTTATATACTGTCACGTTATAACGTATAACGTTATGTAGCATTACCATATAACGTATAACGTTATATACTGTTACGTTATAACGTATAACGTTATGTAGCATTACCATATAACGTATAACGTTATGTAGCATTACGTTATAACGTATAACGTTATATGCTGTTACCATATAACGTATAACGTTATATACTGTTACCATATAACGTATAACGTTATGTAGCATTACCATATAACGTATAACGTTATATACTATTACCTTATAACGAATAACGTTTATGTAGCATTACGTTATATCGTATAACGTTATATACTGTTACCATATAACGTATAACGTTATGTAGCATTACGTTATAGCGTATAACGTTATATACTGTTACCATATAACGTATAACGTTATGTAGCATTACCATATAATGTATAACGTTATGTAGCATTACCTTATAACGTATAACGTTAGCTACCATTACCATATAACGTATAACGTTATATACTGTTACGTTATAACGTATAACGTTATATACTGTTACGTTATAACGTATAACGTTATGTAGCATTACCATATAACGTATAACGTTATATACTGTTACGTTATACCGTATAACGTTATGTAGCATTACCATATAACGTATAACGTTATGTAGCATTACGTTATAACGTATAACGTTATATACTGTTACCATATAACGTATAACGTTATGTAGCATTACCATATAACGTATAACGTTATGTAGCATTACCATATAATGTATAGCGTTATATAGCATTACGTTATAACGTATAACGTTATATACTGTTACCATATAACTTACAACGTTATGTAGCATTACTATATAACGTATAACGTTATTTACTATTACCCTATAACGTATAACGTTATGTAGCATTACGTTATAACGTATAACGTTATATACTGTTACGTTATAACGTATAACGTTATGTAGCATTACCATATAACGTATAACGCTATGTAGCATTACCTTATAACGTATAACGTTATCTCGCATTACCATATAACGTATAACGTTATTTACTGTTACGTTATAACGTATAACGTTATGCAGCATTACCATATAACGTATAACGTTAAGTAGAATTACGTTATAACGTATAACGTTATATACTGTTACCATATAACGTATAACGTTATATACTGTTACGTTATAACGTATAACGTTATGTAGCATTACCAGATAATGTATAACGTTATCTAGCATTACCTTATAACGTATAACGTTAGCTAACATTACCATATAACGTATAACGTTATATACTGTTACGTTATAACGTATAACGTTATGTAGCATTACCATATAACGTATAACGTTATTTACTGTTACGTTATAACGTATAACGTTATGCAGCATTACCATATAACGTATAACGTTAAGTAGAATTACGTTATAACGTATAACGTTATATACTGTTACCATATAACGTATAAGGTTATTTACTATTACCATATAACGTAGAACGTTATGTATCATTCCGTTATAACGTATAACGTTATACACTGCAACCATATAACGTATAACGTTATGTGGCATTACCATATAACGTATAACGCTATGTAGCATTATATTATAACGTATAACGTTATGTAGCATTACCATATAACGTATAACGTTATATACTGTTACGTTATAACGTATAACGTTATGTAGCATTACCATATAACGTACAACGATATGTAGCATTACGTTATAACGTATAACGTTATATACTGTTACCATATAACGTATAACGTTATGTAGCATTACCATATAACGTATAACGTTATATACTGTAACCATATAACGTATAACGTTATGTGGCATTACCATATAACGTATAACGCTATGTAGCATTACATTATAACGTATAACGTTATGTAGCCTTACCATATAACGTATAACGTTATATACTGTTACGTTATAACGTATAACGATATGTAGCATTACCATATAACGTATAACGATATGTAGCATTACGTTATAACGTATAACGTTATATACTGTTACCATATGACGTATAACGTCATGTAGCATTACCTTATAACGTATAACGTTATGTAGCATTACCATATAACGTATAACGTGATATACTGTAACGTTATAGCGTATCACGTTATGTAGCATTACCATATAACGTATAAAGTTATGTAGCACTACGTTATAACGTATAACGTTATATACTATTACCATATAACGTATAATGTTATGTAGCATTACGGTATAATGTATATCGTTATATACTGTTACCATATGACGTATAACGTCATGTAGCATTACCTTATAACGTATAACGTTATGTAGCATTACCTTATATCCTATAACGTTATATACTATTACCTTATAACGTTTAACGATATGTAGCATTACGTTATAACGTATAACGTTATTTACTATTACCTTATAAGGTATAACGTTATCTGGCATTACGTTATAACGTATAACGTTATTTGCTATTACCCTATAACGTATAACGTTATGTAGCATTACGTTATAATGTATATCGTTATATACTGTTACCATATAACGTATAACGTTATGTAGCATTACCTTATAACGTATAACGTTATGTAGCATTACCTTATAACGTATAAGGTTATGTATCATTACAATATAACGTATAACGTTATATACTGTTACGTTATAATGTATAACGTTATGTTGCATTACCTTATAACTTATAACGTTATGTAGCATCACCATATAACGTATAACGTTATGTAGCATTACGTTATAACGTATAACGTTATATACTGTTACCATATAACGTATAACGTTATGTAGCATTACCATATAACGTATAACGTTATGTAGCATTACCATATAACGTATAACGTTATGTAGCATTACCTTATATAGTATAGAGATATGTTGCATTACGTTACAACGTATAACGGTATATACTGTTACCATATAACGTATAATGTTATGTAGCATTACGTTATAATGTATATCGTTATATACTGTTACCACATGACGTATAATGTCATGTAGCATTACCTTATAACGTATAACGTTATGTAGCATTACCATATAACGTATAACGTTATATACTATTACCTTATAACGTTTACAGTTATGTAGCATTACGTTATAACGTATAACGTTATTTACTATTACCTTATAAGCTATAACGTTATCTGGCATTACGTTATAACGTATAACGTTATTTGCTATTACCCTATAACGTATAACGTTATGTAGCATTACGTTATAGTGTATATCGTTATATACTGTTACCATATAACGTATAACGTAATGTAGCATTACCTTATAACGTATAACGTCATATACTGTTACCATATAACGTATAACGTTATGTAGCATTACCATATAATGTATAACGTTATGTAGAATTACCATTTAACGTATAACGTTATGTAGCATTACGTTATAACGTATAACGTTATATACGGTTACCATATAACGTATAACGTTATGTAGAATTACCATATAACGTATAACGTTATGTAGCATTACCTTATATAGTATAAAGATATGTAGCATTACGTTACAACGTATAACGTTATATACTGTTACCATATAACGTATAATGTTATGTAGTATTACGTTATAATGTATATCGTTATATACTGTTACCATATGACGTATAACGTCATGTGGCATTACCTTATAACGTATAACGTTATGCAGCATTACCTTATAACGTATAACGTTATGTAGCATTACCTTATAACGTATAAGGTTATGTATCATTACAATATAACGTATAACGTTATATACTGCTACGTTATAATATATAACGTTATGTTGCATTACCTTATAACGTATAACGTTATGTAGCATCACCATATAACGTATAACGTTATATACTGTTAAGTTATAACGTATAACGTTATGTAGCATTACCTTATATCGTATAACGTTATATACTATTACCTTATAACGTTTAACGATATGTAGCATTACGTTATAACGTATAACGTTATATACTGTTACGTTAAAACGTATAACGTTATGTAGCATTACCATATAACGTATAACGTTATGTAGCATTACGTTATAGCGTATAACGTTATGTAGCATTACGTTATAGCGTATAACGTTATATACTGTTACCATATAACGTATAACGTTATGTAGCATTACCATATAACGTATAACGTTATGTAGCATTACCTTATATAGTATAAAGTTATGTAGCATTACGTTATAACGTGTAACGTTATATACTGTTACCATATAACGTATAATGTTATGTAGCATTACGTTATAATGTATATCGTTATATACTGTTACCATATGACGTATAACGTTATGTAGCATTACCTCTCAACGTATAACATTATATAGCATTACGTTGTAACGAATAACGTTATATACTATTACCTTATAACGTATAACGTTATCCAGCATTACCATATAACGTATAACGTTATGTAGCATTACGTTATAACGTATAACGTTATATACTATTACCTTATAACGAATAACGTTTATGTAGCATTACGTTATATCGTATAACGTTATATACTGTTACCATATAACGTATAACGTTATGTAGCATTACATTATAGCGTATAACGTTATATACTGTTACCATATAACGTATAACGTTATGTAGCATTACCATATAATGTATAACGTTATGTAGCATTACCTTATAACGTATAACGTTAGCTACCATTACCATATAACGTATAACGTTATATACTGTTACGTTATAACGTATAACGTTATGTAGCATTACCATATAACGTATAACGTTATATACTGTTACGTTATAACGTATAACGTTATGTAGCATTACCATATAACGTATAACGTTATGTAGCATTACGTTATAACGTATAACGTTATATGCTGTTACCATATAACGTATAACGTTATGTAGCATTACCATATAACGTATAACGTTATGTAGCATTACGTTATAACGTATAACGTTATATACTGTTACGTTATAACGTATAACGTTATGTAGCATTACCATATAACGTATAACGTTATATACTGTTACGTTATACCGTATAACGTTATGTAGCATTACCATATAACGTATAACGTTATGTAGCATTACGTTATAACGTATAACGTTATATACTGTTACCATATAACGTATAACGTTATGTAGCATTACCATATAACGTATAACGTTATGTAGCATTACCACATAATGTATAGCGTTATATAGCATTACGTTATAACGTATAACGTTATATACTGTTACCATATAACTTACAACGTTATGTAGCATTACTATATAACGTATAACGTTATTTACTATTACCCTATAACGTATAACGTTATGTAGCATTACGTTATAACGTATAACGTTATATACTGTTACGTTATAACGTATAACGTTATGTAGCATTACCATATAACGTATAACGCTATGTAGCATTACCTTATAACGTATAACGTTATCTCGCATTACCATATAACGTATAACGTTATTTACTGTTACGTTATAACGTATAACGTTATGCAGCATTACCATATAACGTATAACGTTAAGTAGAATTACGTTATAACGTATAACGTCATATACTGTTACCATATAACGTATAACGTTATATACTGTTACGTTATAACGTATAACGTTATGTAGCATTACCAGATAATGTATAACGTTATCTAGCATTACCTTATAACGTATAACGTTAGCTAACATTACCATATAACGTATAACGTTATATACTGTTACGTTATAACGTATAACGTTATGTAGCATTACCATATAACGTATAACGTTATTTACTGTTACGTTATAACGTGTAACGTTATGCAGCATTACCATATAACGTATAACGTTAAGTAGAATTACGTTATAACGTATAACGTTATATACTGTTACCATATAACGTATAAGGTTATTTACTATTACCATATAACGTAGAACGTTATGTATCATTCCGTTATAACGTATAACGTTATACACTGCAACCATATAACGTATAACGTTATGTGGCATTACCATATAACGTATAACGCTATGTAGCATTACATTATAACGTATAACGTTATGTAGCATTACCATATAACGTATAACGTTATATACTGTTACGTTATAACGTATAACGTTATGTAGCATTACCATATAACGTACAACGATATGTAGCATTACGTTATAACGTATAACGTTATATACTGTTACCATATAACGTATAACGTTATGTAGCATTACCATATAACGTATAACGTTATATACTGTAACCATATAACGTATAACGTTATGTGGCTTTACCATATAACGTATAACGCTATGTAGCATTACATTATAACGTATAACGTTATGTAGCCTTACCATATAACGTATAACGTTATATACTGTTACGTTATAACGTATAACGATATGTAGCATTACCATATAACGTATAACGATATGTAGCATTACGTTATAACGTATAACGTTATATACTGTTACCATATGACGTATAACGTCATGTAGCATTACCTTATAACGTATAACGTTATGTAGCATTACCATATAACGTATAACGTGATATACTGTAACGTTATAGCGTATCACGTTATGTAGCATTACCATATAACGTATAAAGTTATGTAGCACTACGTCATAACGTATAACGTTATATACTATTACCATATAACGTATAATGTTATGTAGCATTACGGTATAATGTATATCGTTATATACTGTTACCATATGACGTATAACGTCATGTAGCATTACCTTATAACGTATAACGTTATGTAGCATTACCTTATATCCTATAACGTTATATACTATTACCTTATAACGTTTAACGATATGTAGCAATACGTTATAACGTATAACGTTATTTACTATTACCTTATAAGGTATAACGTTATCTGGCATTACGTTATAACGTATAACGTTATTTGCTATTACCCTATAACGTATAACGTTATGTAGCATTACGTTATAATGTATATCGTTATATACTGTTACCATATAACGTATAACGTTATGTAGCATTACCTTATAACGTATAACGTTATGTAGCATTACCTTATAACGTATAAGGTTATGTATCATTACAATATAACGTATAACGTTATATACTGTTACGTTATAATGTATAACGTTATGTTGCATTACCTTATAACTTATAACGTTATGTAGCATCACCATATAACGTATAACGTTATGTAGCATTACGTTATAACGTATAACGTTATATACTGTTACCATATAACGTATAACGTTATGTAGCATTACCATATAACGTATAACGTTATGTAGCATTACCATATAACGTATAACGTTATGTAGCATTACCATATAACGTATAACGTTATGTAGCATTACCTTATATACTATAGAGATATGTTGCATTACGTTACAACGTATAACGGTATATACTGTTACCATATAACGTATAATGTTATGTAGCATTACGTTATAATGTATATCGTTATATACTGTTACCACATGACGTATAATGTCATGTAGCATTACCTTATAACGTATAACGTTATGTAGCATTACCATATAACGTATAACGTTATATACTATTACCTTATAACGTTTACAGTTATGTAGCATTACGTTATAACGTATAACGTTATTTACTATTACCTTATAAGCTATAACGTTATCTGGCATTACGTTATAACGTATAACGTTATTTGCTATTACCCTATAACGTATAACGTTATGTAGCATTACGTTATAGTGTATATCGTTATATACTGTTACCATATAACGTATAACGTAATGTAGCATTACCTTATAACGTATAACGTCATATACTGTTACCATATAACGTATAACGTTATGTAGCATTACCATATAATGTATAACGTTATGTAGAATTACCATTTAACGTATAACGTTATGTAGCATTACGTTATAACGTATAACGTTATATACGGTTACCATATAACGTATAACGTTATGTAGAATTACCATATAACGTATAACGTTATGTAGCATTACCTTATATAGTATAAAGATATGTAGCATTACGTTACAACGTATAACGTTATATACTGTTACCATATAACGTATAATGTTATGTAGTATTACGTTATAATGTATATCGTTATATACTGTTACCATATGACGTATAACGTCATGTGGCATTACCTTATAACGTATAACGTTATGCAGCATTACCTTATAACGTATAACGTTATGTAGCATTACCTTATAACGTATAAGGTTATGTATCATTACAATATAACGTATAACGTTATATACTGCTACGTTATAATATATAACGTTATGTTGCATTACCTTATAACGTATAACGTTATGTAGCATCACCATATAACGTATAACGTTATATACTGTTAAGTTATAACGTATAACGTTATGTAGCATTACCTTATATCGTATAACGTTATATACTATTACCTTATAACGTTTAACGATATGTAGCATTACGTTATAACGTATAACGTTATATACTGTTACCATATAACGTATAACGTTATGTAGCATTACCATATAACGTATAACGTTATATACTGTTACGTTATAACGTATAACGTTATGTAGCATTACCTTATATCGTATATCGTTATATACTATTACCTTATAACGTTTAACGATATGTAGCATTACGTTATAACGTATAACGTTATTTACTATTACCTTATAAGGTATAACGTTATCTGGCATTACGTTATAACGTATAACGTTATTTCCTATTACCCTATAACGTATAAGGTTATGTATCATTACAATATAACGTATAACGTTATATACTGTTACGTTATAATGTATAACGTTATGTTGCATTACCTTATAACGTATAACGTTATGTAGCATCACCATATAACGTATAACGTTATATACTGTTAAGTTATAACGTATAACGTTATGTAGCATTACCATATAACGTATAACGTTATATACTGTTACGATATAACGTATAACGTTATGTAGCATTACCATATAACGTATAACGTTATGTAGCATTACGTTATAACGTATAACGTTATATACTGTTACCATATAACGTATAACGTTATGTAGCATTACCATATAACGTATAACGTTATGTAGCATTACCTTATATAGTATAAAGATATGTAGCATTACGTTACAACGCATAACGTTATATACTCTTACCATATAACGTATAATGTTATGTAGCATTACGTTATAATGTATATCGTTATATACTGTTACCATATGACGTATAACGTCACGTAGCATTACCTTATAACGTATAACGTTATGTAGCATTACCTTATATCGTATAACGTTATATACTATTACCTTATAACGTTTACTGTTATGTAGCATTACGTTATGACGTATAACGTTATTTACTATTACCTTATAAGCTCTAACGTTATCTGGCATTACGTTATAACGTATAACGTTATTTGCTATTACCCTATAACGTACAACGTTATGTAGCATTACATTCTAATGTATAACGTCATATACTGTTACCATATAACGTATAACGTTATGTAGCATTACCATATAATGTATAAAGTTATGTCGCATTACGTTATAACGTGTAACGTTATATACTGTTACCATATAACGTATAATGTTATGTAGCATTACGTTATAATGTATATCGTTATATACTGTTACCATATGACGTATAACGTCATGTAGCATAACCTTATAACGTATAACGTTATGTAGCATTACCATATAACGTATAACGTTATGTACTGTTACGTTATAACGTATAACGTTATGTAGCATTACGTTATAACGTATAACGTTATATACTGTTACCATATAACGTATAACGTTATGTAGCATTACCATATAACGTATAACGTTATGTAGCATTACCTTGTATAATATAAAGGTATGTAGCATTACGTTACATCGTAGAACGTTATATACTGTTACCATATAACGTATAATGTTATGTAGCATTACGTTACAATGTATATCGTTATATACTGTTACCATATGACGTATAACGTCATGTAGCATTACTCTATAACGTATAACGTTATGTCGCATTACCATATAACGTATAACGTTATGTAGCATTACGTTATAATGTATATCGTTATATACTGTTACCATATAACGTATAATGTTAAGTAGCATTACCATATAACGTATAACGTTATGTAGCATTACCTTATATAGTATAAAGGTATGTAGCATTACGTTACAACGTAGAACGTTATATACTGTTACCATATAACGTATAATGTTATGTAGCAATACGTTATAATGTGTATCGTTATATACTGTTACCATATGACGTATAACGTCATGTAGCATTACTTTATAACGTATAACGTTATGTCGCATTACCATATAACGTATAACGTTATGTAGCATTACGTTATAACGTATAACGTTATATACTGTTACCATATAACGTATAACGTTATGTAGCATTACCATATAACGTATAACGTTATGTAGCATTACCACATAATGTATAGCGTTATATAGCATTACGTTATAACGTATAACGTTATATACTGTTACCATATAACTTACAACGTTATGTAGCATTACTATATAACGTATAACGTTATTTACTATTACCCTATAACGTATAACGTTATGTAGCATTACGTTATAACGTATAACGTTATATACTGTTACGTTATAACGTATAACGTTATGTAGCATTACCATATAACGTATAACGCTATGTAGCATTACCTTATAACGTATAACGTTATCTCGCATTACCATATAACGTATAACGTTATTTACTGTTACGTTATAACGTATAACGTTATGCAGCATTACCATATAACGTATAACGTTAAGTAGAATTACGTTATAACGTATAACGTCATATACTGTTACCATATAACGTATAACGTTATATACTGTTACGTTATAACGTATAACGTTATGTAGCATTACCAGATAATGTATAACGTTATCTAGCATTACCTTATAACGTATAACGTTAGCTAACATTACCATATAACGTATAACGTTATATACTGTTACGTTATAACGTATAACGTTATGTAGCATTACCATATAACGTATAACGTTATTTACTGTTACGTTATAACGTGTAACGTTATGCAGCATTACCATATAACGTATAACGTTAAGTAGAATTACGTTATAACGTATAACGTTATATACTGTTACCATATAACGTATAAGGTTATTTACTATTACCATATAACGTAGAACGTTATGTATCATTCCGTTATAACGTATAACGTTATACACTGCAACCATATAACGTATAACGTTATGTGGCATTACCATATAACGTATAACGCTATGTAGCATTACATTATAACGTATAACGTTATGTAGCATTACCATATAACGTATAACGTTATATACTGTTACGTTATAACGTATAACGTTATGTAGCATTACCATATAACGTACAACGATATGTAGCATTACGTTATAACGTATAACGTTATATACTGTTACCATATAACGTATAACGTTATGTAGCATTACCATATAACGTATAACGTTATATACTGTAACCATATAACGTATAACGTTATGTGGCTTTACCATATAACGTATAACGCTATGTAGCATTACATTATAACGTATAACGTTATGTAGCCTTACCATATAACGTATAACGTTATATACTGTTACGTTATAACGTATAACGATATGTAGCATTACCATATAACGTATAACGATATGTAGCATTACGTTATAACGTATAACGTTATATACTGTTACCATATGACGTATAACGTCATGTAGCATTACCTTATAACGTATAACGTTATGTAGCATTACCATATAACGTATAACGTGATATACTGTAACGTTATAGCGTATCACGTTATGTAGCATTACCATATAACGTATAAAGTTATGTAGCACTACGTCATAACGTATAACGTTATATACTATTACCATATAACGTATAATGTTATGTAGCATTACGGTATAATGTATATCGTTATATACTGTTACCATATGACGTATAACGTCATGTAGCATTACCTTATAACGTATAACGTTATGTAGCATTACCTTATATCCTATAACGTTATATACTATTACCTTATAACGTTTAACGATATGTAGCAATACGTTATAACGTATAACGTTATTTACTATTACCTTATAAGGTATAACGTTATCTGGCATTACGTTATAACGTATAACGTTATTTGCTATTACCCTATAACGTATAACGTTATGTAGCATTACGTTATAATGTATATCGTTATATACTGTTACCATATAACGTATAACGTTATGTAGCATTACCTTATAACGTATAACGTTATGTAGCATTACCTTATAACGTATAAGGTTATGTATCATTACAATATAACGTATAACGTTATATACTGTTACGTTATAATGTATAACGTTATGTTGCATTACCTTATAACTTATAACGTTATGTAGCATCACCATATAACGTATAACGTTATGTAGCATTACGTTATAACGTATAACGTTATATACTGTTACCATATAACGTATAACGTTATGTAGCATTACCATATAACGTATAACGTTATGTAGCATTACCATATAACGTATAACGTTATGTAGCATTACCATATAACGTATAACGTTATGTAGCATTACCTTATATACTATAGAGATATGTTGCATTACGTTACAACGTATAACGGTATATACTGTTACCATATAACGTATAATGTTATGTAGCATTACGTTATAATGTATATCGTTATATACTGTTACCACATGACGTATAATGTCATGTAGCATTACCTTATAACGTATAACGTTATGTAGCATTACCATATAACGTATAACGTTATATACTATTACCTTATAACGTTTACAGTTATGTAGCATTACGTTATAACGTATAACGTTATTTACTATTACCTTATAAGCTATAACGTTATCTGGCATTACGTTATAACGTATAACGTTATTTGCTATTACCCTATAACGTATAACGTTATGTAGCATTACGTTATAGTGTATATCGTTATATACTGTTACCATATAACGTATAACGTAATGTAGCATTACCTTATAACGTATAACGTCATATACTGTTACCATATAACGTATAACGTTATGTAGCATTACCATATAATGTATAACGTTATGTAGAATTACCATTTAACGTATAACGTTATGTAGCATTACGTTATAACGTATAACGTTATATACGGTTACCATATAACGTATAACGTTATGTAGAATTACCATATAACGTATAACGTTATGTAGCATTACCTTATATAGTATAAAGATATGTAGCATTACGTTACAACGTATAACGTTATATACTGTTACCATATAACGTATAATGTTATGTAGTATTACGTTATAATGTATATCGTTATATACTGTTACCATATGACGTATAACGTCATGTGGCATTACCTTATAACGTATAACGTTATGCAGCATTACCTTATAACGTATAACGTTATGTAGCATTACCTTATAACGTATAAGGTTATGTATCATTACAATATAACGTATAACGTTATATACTGCTACGTTATAATATATAACGTTATGTTGCATTACCTTATAACGTATAACGTTATGTAGCATCACCATATAACGTATAACGTTATATACTGTTAAGTTATAACGTATAACGTTATGTAGCATTACCTTATATCGTATAACGTTATATACTATTACCTTATAACGTTTAACGATATGTAGCATTACGTTATAACGTATAACGTTATATACTGTTACCATATAACGTATAACGTTATGTAGCATTACCATATAACGTATAACGTTATATACTGTTACGTTATAACGTATAACGTTATGTAGCATTACCTTATATCGTATATCGTTATATACTATTACCTTATAACGTTTAACGATATGTAGCATTACGTTATAACGTATAACGTTATTTACTATTACCTTATAAGGTATAACGTTATCTGGCATTACGTTATAACGTATAACGTTATTTCCTATTACCCTATAACGTATAAGGTTATGTATCATTACAATATAACGTATAACGTTATATACTGTTACGTTATAATGTATAACGTTATGTTGCATTACCTTATAACGTATAACGTTATGTAGCATCACCATATAACGTATAACGTTATATACTGTTAAGTTATAACGTATAACGTTATGTAGCATTACCATATAACGTATAACGTTATATACTGTTACGACATAACGTATAACGTTATGTAGCATTACCATATAACGTATAACGTTATGTAGCATTACGTTATAACGTATAACGTTATATACTGTTACCATATAACGTATAACGTTATGTAGCATTACCATATAACGTATAACGTTATGTAGCATTACCTTATATAGTATAAAGATATGTAGCATTACGTTACAACGCATAACGTTATATACTCTTACCATATAACGTATAATGTTATGTAGCATTACGTTATAATGTATATCGTTATATACTGTTACCATATGACGTATAACGTCACGTAGCATTACCTTATAACGTATAACGTTATGTAGCATTACCTTATATCGTATAACGTTATATACTATTACCTTATAACGTTTACTGTTATGTAGCATTACGTTATGACGTATAACGTTATTTACTATTACCTTATAAGCTCTAACGTTATCTGGCATTACGTTATAACGTATAACGTTATTTGCTATTACCCTATAACGTACAACGTTATGTAGCATTACATTCTAATGTATAACGTCATATACTGTTACCATATAACGTATAACGTTATGTAGCATTACCATATAATGTATAAAGTTATGTCGCATTACGTTATAACGTGTAACGTTATATACTGTTACCATATAACGTATAATGTTATGTAGCATTACGTTATAATGTATATCGTTATATACTGTTACCATATGACGTATAACGTCATGTAGCATAACCTTATAACGTATAACGTTATGTAGCATTACCATATAACGTATAACGTTATGTACTGTTACGTTATAACGTATAACGTTATGTAGCATTACGTTATAACGTATAACGTTATATACTGTTACCATATAACGTATAACGTTATGTAGCATTACCATATAACGTATAACGTTATGTAGCATTACCTTGTATAATATAAAGGTATGTAGCATTACGTTACATCGTAGAACGTTATATACTGTTACCATATAACGTATAATGTTATGTAGCATTACGTTACAATGTATATCGTTATATACTGTTACCATATGACGTATAACGTCATGTAGCATTACTCTATAACGTATAACGTTATGTCGCATTACCATATAACGTATAACGTTATGTAGCATTACGTTATAATGTATATCGTTATATACTGTTACCATATAACGTATAATGTTAAGTAGCATTACCATATAACGTATAACGTTATGTAGCATTACCTTATATAGTATAAAGGTATGTAGCATTACGTTACAACGTAGAACGTTATATACTGTTACCATATAACGTATAATGTTATGTAGCAATACGTTATAATGTGTATCGTTATATACTGTTACCATATGACGTATAACGTCATGTAGCATTACTTTATAACGTATAACGTTATGTCGCATTACCATATAACGTATAACGTTATGTAGCATTACGTTATAACGTATAACGTTATATACTGTTACCATATAACGTATAACGTTATGTAGCATTACCATATAACGTATAACGTTATGTAGCATTACCTTATATAGTATAAAGGTATGTAGCATTACGTTACAACGTAGAACGTTATATACTGTTACCATATAACGTATAATGTTATGTAGCAATACGATATAATGTATATCGTTATATACTGTTACCATATGACGTATAACGTCATGTAGCATTACTTTATAACGTATAACGTTATGTCGCATTACCATATAACGTATAACGTTATGTAGCATTACGTTATAACGTATAACGTTATATACTGTTACCATATAACGTATAACGTTATGTAGCATTACCATATAACGTATAACGTTATGTAGCATTACCTTGTATAATATAAAGGTATGTAGCATTACGTTACATCGTAGAACGTTATATACTGTTACCATATAACGTATAATGTTATGTAGCATTACGTTACAATGTATATCGTTATATACTGTTACCATATGACGTATAACGTCATGTAGCATTACTCTATAACGTATAACGTTATGTCGCATTACCATATAACGTATAACGTTATGTAGCATTACGTTATAATGTATATCGTTATATACTGTTACCATATAACGTATAATGTTAAGTAGCATTACCATATAACGTATAACGTTATGTAGCATTACCTTATATAGTATAAAGGTATGTAGCATTACGTTACAACGTAGAACGTTATATACTGTTACCATATAACGTATAATGTTATGTAGCAATACGTTATAATGTGTATCGTTATATACTGTTACCATATGACGTATAACGTCATGTAGCATTACTTTATAACGTATAACGTTATGTCGCATTACCATATAACGTATAACGTTATGTAGCATTACGTTATAACGTATAACGTTATATACTGTTACCATATAACGTATAACGTTATGTAGCATTACCATATAACGTATAACGTTATGTAGCATTACCTTATATAGTATAAAGGTATGTAGCATTACGTTACAACGTAGAACGTTATATACTGTTACCATATAACGTATAATGTTATGTAGCAATACGATATAATGTATATCGTTATATACTGTTACCATATGACGTATAACGTCATGTAGCATTACTTTATAACGTATAACGTTATGTCGCATTACCATATAACGTATAACGTTATGTAGCATTACGTTATAATGTATATCGTTATATACTGTTACCATATAACGTATAATGTTAACTAGCATTACGTTATAATGTATATCGTTATATACTGTTACCATATGACGTATAACGTCATGTAGCATTACCTTATAACGTATAACGCTATGTAGCATTACCTTATAACGTATAAGGTTATGTATCATTACAATATAACGTATAACGTTATATACTGTTACGTTATAATGTATAACGTTATGTTGCATTACGTTATAACGTATAACGTTATGTAGCATTACCATATAACGTATAACGTTATGTAGCATTACCCTGTATAGTATAAAGGTATGTAGCATTACGTTACAACGTAGAACGTTATATACTGTTACCATATAACGTATAATGTTATGTAGCATTACGTTATAATGTATATCGTTATATACTGTTACCATATAACGTATAATGTTAAGTAGCATTACCATATAACGTATAACGTTATGTAGCATTACCTTATATAGTATAAAGGTATGTAGCATTACGTTACAACGTAGAACGTTATATACTGTTACCATATAACGTATAATGTTATGTAGCAATACGTTACAATGTATATCGTTATATACTGTTACCATATGACGTATAACGTCATGTAGCATTACTTTATAACGTATAACGTTATGTCGCATTACCATATAACGTATAACGTTATGTAGCATTACGTTATAACGTATAACGTTATATACTGTTACCATATAACGTATAACGTTATGTAGCATTACCGTATAACGTATAACGTTATGTAGCATTACCTTATATAGTATAAAGGTATGTAGCATTACGTTACAACGTAGAACGTTATATACTGTTACCATATAACGTATAATGTTATGTAGCAATACGTTATAATGTATATCGTTATATACTGTTACCATATGACGTATAACGTCATGTAGCATTACTTTATAACGTATAACGTTATGTCGCATTACCATATAACGTATAACGTTATGTAGCATTACGTTATAATGTATATCGTTATATACTGTTACCATATAACGTATAATGTTAACTAGCATTACGTTATAATGTATATCGTTATATACTGTTACCATATGACGAATAACGTCATGTAGCATTACCTTATAACGTATAACGCTATGTAGCATTACCTTATAACGTATAAGGTTATGTATCATTACAATATAACGTATAACGTTATATACTGTTACGTTATAATGTATAACGTTATGTTGCATTACGTTATAACGTATAACGTTATGTAGCATTACCAAATAACGTATAACGTTATGTAGCATTACCCTGTATAGTATAAAGGTATGTAGCATTACGTTACAACGTAGAACGTTATATACTGTTACCATATAACGTATAATGTTATGTAGCATTACGTTATAATGTATATCGTTATATACTGTTACCATATGACGTATAACGTCATGTAGCATTGCTTTATAACGTATAACGTTATGTCGCATTACCATATAACGTATAACGTTATGTAGCATTACGTTATAATGTATATCGTTATATACTGTTACCATATAACGTATAATGTTAAGTAGCATTACGTTATAATGTATATCGTTATATACTGTTACCATATGACGTATAACGTCATGTAGCATTACCTTATAACGTATAACGTTATGTAGCATTACCTTATAACGTATAAGGTTATGTATCATTACAATATAACGTATAACGTTATATACTGTTACGTTATAATGTATAACGTTATGTTGCATTACCTTATAACGTATAACGTTATGTAGCATTACCATATAACGTATAACGTTATGTACTGTAACGTTATAACGTATAACGTTATGTAGCATTACCATATAACGTATAACGTTATGTAGCATTACGTTATAACGTATAACGTTATATACTGTTACCATATAACGTATAACGTTATGTAGCATTACCTTATATCGTATAACGTTATATACTATTACCTTATAACATTTAACGTTATGTAGCAGTACGTTTTAACGTATAACGTTATTTACTATTACCTTATAACGTTTAACGATATGTAGCATTACGTTATAACGTATAACGTTATTTACTATTACCTTATAAGGTATAACGTTATCTGGCATTACGTTATAACGTATAACGTTATTTGCTATTACCCTATAACGTATAACGTTATGTAGCATTACGTTATAACGTATAACGTTATATACTGTTACCATATAACGTATAACGTTATGTAGCATTACCATATAACGTATAACGTTATGTAGCATTACCTTATATAGTATAAAGGTATGTATCATTACGTTACAACGTAGAACGTTATATACTGTTACCATATAACGTATAATGTTATGTAGCATTACGTTATAATGTATATCGTTATATACTGTTACCATATGACGTATAACGTCATGTAGCATTACTTTATAACGTATAACGTTATGTCGCATTACCATATAACGTATAACATTATGTAGCATTACGTTATAATGTATATCGTTATATACTGTTACCATATAACGTATAATGTTAACTAGCATTACGTTATAATGTATATCGTTATATACTGTTACCATATGACGTATAACGTCATGTAGCATTACCATATAACGTATAACGTTATGTAGCATTACCCTATAACGTATAAGGTTATGTATCATTACAATATAACGTATAACGTTATATACTGTTACGTTATAATGTATAACATTATGTTGCATTACCTTATAACGTATAACGTTATGTAGCATTACCATATAACGTATAACGTTATGTACTGTAACGTTATAACGTATAACGTTATGTAGCATTACGTTATAACGTATAACGTTATATACTGTTACCATATAACGTATAACGTTATGTAGCATTACCTTATATCGTATAACGTTATATACTATTACCTTATAACATTTAACGTTATGTAGCAGTACGTTTTAACGTATAACGTTATTTACTATTACCTTATAAGGTATAACGTTATCTGGCATTACGTTATAACTTATTACGTTATTTGCTATTACCCTATAACGTATAACGTTATGCAGCATTACGTTATAATGTATATCGTTATATACTGTTACCATATAACGTATAACGTTATGTAGCATTACCTTATAACGTATAACGTTATGTAGCATTACCTTATAACGTATAAGGTTATGTATCATTACAATATAACGTATAACGTTATATACTGTTACGTTATAATGTATAACGTTATGTAGTATTACCTTATAACGTATAACGTTATGTAGCATTACCATATAACGTTTAACGTTATATACTGTTACTTTATAACGTATAACGTTACATACTGTTACCATATAGCGTATAATGTTATGTAGCATTACCATATAACGTATAACGTGATATACTGTAACGTTATAGCGTATAACGTGTTGTAGCATTACCATATAACGTATAACGTTATGTAGCATTACGTTATAACGTATAACGTTATATACTGTTACCATATAACGTATAACGTTACATACTGTTACCATATAACGTATAACGTTATGTAGCATTACCATATAACGTATAACGTTATGTAGCATTACCATATAACGTATAACGTTATGTAGCATTACGTTATAACGTATAACGTTATATACTGTTACCATATAACGTATAATGTTATGTAGCATTACGTTATAATGTATATCGTTATATACCGTTACCATATGACGTATAACGTCATGTAGCATTACCTTATAACGTATAACGTTATGTAGCATTACCTTATATCGTATAACGTTATATACTATTACCTTATAACGTTTAACGTTATGTAGCATTACGTTATAACGTATAACGTTATTTACTATTACCTTATAAGGTATAACGTTATCTGGCATTACGTTATAACGTATAATGTTATTTGCTATTACCCTATAACGTATAACGTTATGTAGCATTACGTTATAATGTATATCGTTATATACTGTTACCATATAACGTATAACGTTATGCAGCATTACCTTATAACGTATAACGTTATGTAGCATTACCTTATAACGTATAAGGTTATGTATCATTACAATATAACGTATAACGTTATATACTGTTACGTTATAATGTATAACGTTATGTTGCATTACCTTATAACGTATAACGTTATGTAGCATCACCATATAACGTATAACGTTATATACTGTTAAGTTATAACGTATAACGTTATGTAGCATTACCATATAACGTATAACGTTATGTAGCATTACCTTATAACGTATAACGTTATGTAGCATTACCTTATATCGTATAACGTTATATACTATTACCTTATAACGTTTAACGTTATGTAGCATTACGTTATAACGTATAACGTTATTTACTATTACCTTATAAGGTATAACGTTATCTGGCATTACGTTATAACGTATAACGTTATTTGCTATTACCCTATAACGTATAACGTTATGTAGCATTACCATATAACGTATAACGTTATGTAGCATTACGATATAACGTATAACGTTATGTAGCATTACGTTATAACGTATAACGTTATATACTGTTACCATATAACGTATAATGTTATGTAGCATTACGTTATAATGTATATCGTTATATACCGTTGCCATATGACGTATAACGTCATGTAGCATTACCTTATAACGTATAACGTTATGTAGCATTACCTTATATCGTATAACGTTATATACTATTACCTTATAACGTTTAACGTTATGTAGCATTACGTTATAACGTATAACGTTATTTACTATTACCTTATAAGGTATAACGTTATCTGGCATTACGTTATAACGTATAACGTTATTTGCTATTACCCTATAACGTATAACGTTATGTAGCATTACGTTATAATGTATATCGTTATATACTGTTACCATATAACGTATAACGTTATGCAGCATTACCTTATAACGTATAACGTTATGTAGCATTACCTTATAACGTATAAGGTTATGTATCATTACAATATAACGTATAACGTTATATACTGTTACGTTATAATGTATAACGTTATGTTGCATTACCTTATAACGTATAACGTTATGTAGCATCACCATATAACGTATAACGTTATATACTGTTAAGTTATAACGTATAACGTTATGTAGCATTACCATATAACGTATAACGTTATATACTGTTACGATATAACGTATAACGTTATGTAGCATTACCATATAACGTATAACGTTATGTAGCATTACGTTATAACGTATAACGATATATACTGTTACCATATAACGTATAACGTTATGTAGCATTACCATATAACGTATAACGTTATGTAGCATTACCTTATATAGTATAAAGATATGTAGCATTACGTTACAACGCATAACGTTATATACTCTTACCATATAACGTATAATGTTATGTAGCATTACGTTATAATGTATATCGTTATATACTGTTACCATATGACGTATAACGTCACGTAGCATTACCTTATAACGTATAACGTTATGTAGCATTACCTTATATCGTATAACGTTATATACTATTACCTTATAACGTTTACTGTTATGTAGCATTACGTTATGACGTATAACGTTATTTACTATTACCTTATAAGCTATAACGTTATCTGGCATTACGTTATAACGTATAACGTTATTTGATATTACCCATTAACGTATAACGTTATGTAGCATTACATTCTAATGTATATCGTTATATACTGTTACCATATAACGTATAACGTAATGTAGCATTACCTTATAACGTATAACGTCATATACTGTTACCATATAACGTATAACGTTATGTAGCATTACCTTATATCGTATAACGTTATATACTATTACCTTATAACATTTAACGTTATGTAGCAGTACGTTTTAACGTATAACGTTATTTACTATTACCTTATAACGTTTAACGATATGTAGCATTACGTTATAACGTATAACGTTATTTACTATTACCTTATAAGGTATAACGTTATCTGGCATTACGTTATAACGTATAACGTTATTTCCTATTACCCTATAACGTATAACGTTATGTAGCATTACGTTATAACGTATAACGTTATATACTGTTACCATATAACGTATAACGTTATGTAGCATTACCATATAACGTATAACGTTATGTAGCATTACCTTATATAGTATAAAGGTATGTAGCATTACGTTACAACGTAGAACGTTATATACTGTTACCATATAACGTATAATGTTATGTAGCATTACGTTATAATGTATATCGTTATATACCGTTACCATATGACGTATAACGTCATGTAGCATTACTTTATAACGTATAACGTTATGTCGCATTACCATATAACGTATAACGTTATGTAGCATTACGTTATAATGTATATCGTTATATACTGTTACCATATAACGTATAATGTTAACTAGCATTACGTTATAATGTATATCGTTATATACTGTTACCATATGACGTATAACGTCATGTAGCATTACCTTATAACGTATAACGTTATGTAGCATTACCTTATAACGTATAAGGTTATGTATCATTACAATATAACGTATAACGTTATATACTGTTACGTTATAATGTATAACGTTATGTTGCATTACGTTATAACGTATAACGTTATGTAGCATTACCATATAACGTATAACGTTATGTAGCATTACCTTGTATAGTATAAAGGTATGTAGCATTACGTTACAACGTAGAACGTTATATACTGTTACCATATAACGTATAATGTTATGTAGCATTACGTTATAATGTATATCGTTATATACTGTTACCATATGACGTATAACGTCATGTAGCATTGCTTTATAACGTATAACGTTATGTCGCATTACCATATAACGTATAACGTTATGTAGCATTACGTTATAATGTATATCGTTATATACTGTTACCATATAACGTATAATGTTAAGTAGCATTACGTTATAATGTATATCGTTATATACTGTTACCATATGACGTATAACGTCTTGTAGCATTACCTTATAACGTATAACGTTATGTAGCATTACCTTATAACGTATAAGGTTATGTATCATTACAATATAACGTACAACGTTATATACTGTTACGTTATAATGTATAACGTTATGTTGCATTACCTTATAACGTATAACGTTATGTAGCATTACCATATAACGTATAACGTTATGTACTGTAACGTTATAACGTATAACGTTATGTAGCATTACCATATAACGTATAACGTTATGTAGCATTACGTTATAACGTATAACGTTATATACTGTTACCATATAACGTATAACGTTATGTAGCATTACCTTATATCGTATAACGTTATATACTATTACCTTATAACATTTAACGTTATGTAGCAGTACGTTTTAACGTATAACGTTATTTACTATTACCTTATAACGTTTAACGATATGTAGCATTACGTTATAACGTATAACGTTATTTACTATTACCTTATAAGGTATAACGTTATCTGGCATTACGTTATAACGTATAACATTATTTGCTATTACCCTATAACGTATAACGTTATGTAGCATTACGTTATAACGTATAACGTTATATACTGTTACCATATAACGTATAACGTTATGTAGCATTACCATATAACGTATAACGTTATGTAGCATTACCTTATATAGTATAAAGGTATGTAGCATTACGTTACAACGTAGAACGTTATGTAATGTTACCATATAACGTATAATGTTATGTAGCATTACGTTATAATGTATATCGTTATATACTGTTACCATATGACGTATAACGTCATGTAGCATTACTTTATAACGTATAACGTTATGTAGCATTACCTTATAACGTATAACGTTATGTAGCATTACCATATAACGTTTAACGTTATATACTGTTACTTTATAACGTATAACGTTACATACTGTTACCATATAACGTATAACGTTGTGTAGCATTACCATATAACGTATAACGTGATATACTGTAACGTTATAGCGTCTAACGTTATGTAGCATTACCATATAACGTATAACGTTATGTAGCATTACGTTATAACGTATAACGTTATATACTGTTACCATATAACGTATAACGTTACATACTGTTACCATATAACTTATAACGTTATGTAGCATTACCATATAACGTATAACGTTATGTAGCATTACCATATAACGTATAACGTTATGTAGCATTACCTTATAACGTATAACGTTATATACTGTTACCACATAACATATAATGTTATGTAGCATTACGTTATAATGTATATCGTTATATACCGTTACCATATGACGTATAACGTCATGTAGCATTACCTTATAACGTATAACGTTATGTAGCATTACCTTATATCGTATAACGTTATATACTATTACCTTATAACGTTTAACGTTATGTAGCATTACGTTATAACGTATAACGTTATTTACTATTACCTTATAAGGTATAACGTTATCTGGCATTACGTTATAACGTATAACGTTATTTGCTATTACCCTATAACGTATAACGTCATGTAGCATTACGTTATAATGTATATCGTTATATACTGTTACCATATAACGTATAACGTTATGTAGCATTACGTTATAATGTATATCGTCATATACTGTTACCATATGACGTATAACGTCATGTAGCATTACTTTATAACGTATAACGTTATGTCGCATTACCATATAACGTATAACGTTATGTAGCATTACGTTATAATGTATATCGTTATATACTGTTACCATATAACGTATAACGTTATGTAGCATTACCTTATATCGTATAACGTTATATACTATTACCTTATAACGTTTAACGTTATGTAGCATTACGTTATAACGTATAACATTATTTACTATTACCTTATAAGGTATAACGTTATCTGGCATTACGTTATAACGTATAACGTTATTTGCTATTACCCTATAACGTATAACGTCATGTAGCATTACGTTATAATGTATATCGTTATATACTGTTACCATATAACGTATAACGTTATGTAGCATTACCTTATAACGTATAACGTCATATACTGTTACCATATAACTTATAACGTTATGTAGCATTACCATATAACGTATAACGTTATGTAGCATTACCTTATAACGTATAAGGTTATGTATCATTACAATATAACGTATAACGTTATATACTGTTACGTTATAAGGTATAACGTTATGTTGCATTACCTTATAACGTATAACATCATGTAGCATTACGTTATAACGTATAACGTTATGTAGCATTACCATATAACGAATAACGTTATATACTGTTACGTTGTAACGTATAACGTTATATACTGTTACGTTATAACGTATAACGGTATATACTATTACGTTATAACGTATAACGGTATATACTATTACGTTATAACGTATAACGTTATATACTACTATCTTATAACGTCTTACGTTATATATTATCGCGTTATAACTTATACCGTTATATACTATCACGTTATAACGTATAACGTTATGTAGCATTACCATATAACGTATAACGTTATGTAGCATTACAATATAATGTATAACGTTATGTAGCATTACCTTATAACGTATAACGTTATATACTATTACGTTATAACGTACAACGTTATGTAGCATTACGTTATAACGTATAACCTTATATATGGTTACGCTATAACGTATAACGTTATGTAGCATTACGCTATAACGTATAACGTTATATACTATTACGTTATAACGTATAACGTTACGTAACATTACGTTATAACGTATAACGTTATATGCTCTTACGTTATAACGTATAACGTTATGTAGCATTGCCATATAACGTATAACGTTATGTACCATTACGTTATAACGTATAACGTTATATACTGTTACCATATAACGTATAACGTTATGTAGCATTACCATATGACGTATAACGTTATATACTGTTACCATATGAAGTATAACGTTATGTAGCATTACCATATAATGTATAACGTTATGTAGCATTACGTTATAACGTATAACGTTATATACTGATACCATATAACGTATAACGTTATGTAGCATTCCCATATAACGTATAACGTTATATAATGTAACGTTATAACGTATAACGTTATGTAGCATTACCATATAATGTATAACGTTAGGTACCATTACGTTATTACGTATAACGTTATATACTGTTACCATATAACGTATAACGTTGTGTAGCATTACCATATAACGTATAACGTGATATACTGTAACGTTATAGCGTCTAACGTTATGTAGCATTACCATATAACGTATAACGTTATGTAGCATTACGTTATAACGTATAACGTTATATACTGTTACCATATAACGTATAACGTTACATACTGTTACCATATAACGTATAACGTTATGTAGCATTACCATATAACGTATAACGTTATGTAGCATTACCATATAACGTATAACGTTATGTAGCATTACCTTATAACGTATAACGTTATATACTGTTACCACATAACATATAATGTTATGTAGCATTACGTTATAATGTATATCGTTATATACCGTTACCATATGACGTATAACGTCATGTAGCATTACCTTATAACGTATAACGTTATGTAGCATTACCTTATATCGTATAACGTTATATACTATTACCTTATAACGTTTAACGTTATGTAGCATTACGTTATAACGTATAACGTTATTTACTATTACCTTATAAGGTATAACGTTATCTGGCATTACGTTATAACGTATAACGTTATTTGCTATTACCCTATAACGTATAACGTCATGTAGCATTACGTTATAATGTATATCGTTATATACTGTTACCATATAACGTATAACGTTATGTAGCATTACGTTATAATGTATATCGTCATATACTGTTACCATATGACGTATAACGTCATGTAGCATTACTTTATAACGTATAACGTTATGTCGCATTACCATATAACGTATAACGTTATGTAGCATTACGTTATAATGTATATCGTTATATACTGTTACCATATAACGTATAACGTTATGTAGCATTACCTTATATCGTATAACGTTATATACTATTACCTTATAACGTTTAACGTTATGTAGCATTACGTTATAACGTATAACATTATTTACTATTACCTTATAAGGTATAACGTTATCTGGCATTACGTTATAACGTATAACGTTATTTGCTATTACCCTATAACGTATAACGTCATGTAGCATTACGTTATAATGTATATCGTTATATACTGTTACCATATAACGTATAACGTTATGTAGCATTACCTTATAACGTATAACGTCATATACTGTTACCATATAACTTATAACGTTATGTAGCATTACCATATAACGTATAACGTTATGTAGCATTACCTTATAACGTATAAGGTTATGTATCATTACAATATAACGTATAACGTTATATACTGTTACGTTATAAGGTATAACGTTATGTTGCATTACCTTATAACGTATAACATCATGTAGCATTACGTTATAACGTATAACGTTATGTAGCATTACCATATAACGAATAACGTTATATACTGTTACGTTGTAACGTATAACGTTATATACTGTTACGTTATAACGTATAACGGTATATACTATTACGTTATAACGTATAACGGTATATACTATTACGTTATAACGTATAACGTTATATACTACTATCTTATAACGTCTTACGTTATATATTATCGCGTTATAACTTATACCGTTATATACTATCACGTTATAACGTATAACGTTATGTAGCATTACCATATAACGTATAACGTTATGTAGCATTACAATATAATGTATAACGTTATGTAGCATTACCTTATAACGTATAACGTTATATACTATTACGTTATAACGTACAACGTTATGTAGCATTACGTTATAACGTATAACCTTATATATGGTTACGCTATAACGTATAACGTTATGTAGCATTACGCTATAACGTATAACGTTATATACTATTACGTTATAACGTATAACGTTACGTAACATTACGTTATAACGTATAACGTTATATGCTCTTACGTTATAACGTATAACGTTATGTAGCATTGCCATATAACGTATAACGTTATGTACCATTACGTTATAACGTATAACGTTATATACTGTTACCATATAACGTATAACGTTATGTAGCATTACCATATGACGTATAACGTTATATACTGTTACCATATGAAGTATAACGTTATGTAGCATTACCATATAATGTATAACGTTATGTAGCATTACGTTATAACGTATAACGTTATATACTGATACCATATAACGTATAACGTTATGTAGCATTCCCATATAACGTATAACGTTATATAATGTAACGTTATAACGTATAACGTTATGTAGCATTACCATATAATGTATAACGTTAGGTACCATTACGTTATTACGTATAACGTTATATACTGTTACCATATAACGTATAACATTATGTAGCATTACCTTATATCGTATAACGTTATATACTATTACCTTATAACGTTTAACGTTATGTAGCATTACGTTATAACGTATAACGTTATTTACTATTACCTTATAAGGTATAACGTTATCAGGCATTACGTTATAACGTATAACGTTATTTGCTATTACCCTATAACGTATAACGTTTTGTAGCATTACGTTATAATGTATATCGTTATATACTGTTACCATATAACATATAACGTTATGTAGTATTACCTTATAGCGTATAACGTTATGTAGCATTACCTTATAGCGTATAACGTTATGTAGCATTACCTTATAACGTATAAGGTTATGTCTCATTACAATATAACGTATAACGTTATATACTGTTACGTTATAATGTATAACGTTATGTAGCATTACGTTATAACGTATAACGTTATTTACTATTACCTTATAAGGTATAACGTTATCAGGCATTACGTTATAACGTATAACGTTATTTGCTATTACCCTATAACGTATAACGTTATGTAGCATTACGTTATAATGTATAACGTTATATACTGTTACCATATAACGTATAACGTTATGTAGTATTACCTTATAGCGTATAACGTTATGTAGCATTACCTTATAACGTATAAGGTTATGTATCATTACAATATAACGTATAACGTTATATGCTGTTACGTTATAATGTATAACGTTATGTAGCATTACCTTATAACGTATAACGTTATGTAGCATTACGATATAACGTATAACGTTATATACTGTTACGTTATAACGTATAACGTTATGTAGCATTACCATATAATGTATAACGTTAGGTACCATTACGTTATTACGTATAACGTTATATACTGTTACCATATAACGTATAACATTATGTAGCATTACCTTATATCCTATAACGTTATATACTATTACCTTATAACGATTAACGTTAGGTAGCATTACGTTATAACGTATAACGTTATTTACTATTACCTTATAAGGTATAACGTTATCAGGCATTACGTTATAACGTATAACGTTATTTGCTATTACCCTATAACGTATAACGTTATGTAGCATTACGTTATAATGTATATCGTTATATACTGTTACCATATAACGTATAACGTTATGTAGTATTACCTTATAGCGTATAACGTTATGTAGCATTACCTTATAGCGTATAACGTTATGTAGCATTACCATATAACGTATAACGTTATGTAGCATTACGTTATAACGTATAACGTTATGTAGCATTACCTTATAACGTATAAGGTTATGTATCATTACAATATAACGTATAACGTTATATACTGTTACGTTATAATGTATAACGTTATGTAGCATTACCTTATAACGTATAACGTTATGTAGCATTACCATATAACGTTTAACGTTATATACTGTTACTTTATAACGTATAACGTTACATACTGTTACCATATAACGTATAACGTTATGTAGCATTATCATATAACGTATAACGTGATATACTGTAACGTTATAGCGTATAACGTTATGTAGCATTACCATATAACGTATAACGTTATGTAGCATTACGTTATAACGTATAACGTTATATACTGTTACCATATAACGTATAACGTTACATACTGTTACCATATAACGTATAACGTTATGTAGCATTACCATATAACGTATAACGTTATGTAGCATTACGTTATAACGTATAACGTTATATACTGTTACTATATAACGTATAATGTTATGTAGCATTACGTTATAATGTATATCGTTATATACCGTTACCATATGACGTATAACGTCATGTAGCATTACCTTATAACGTATAACGTTATGTAGCATTACCTTATATCGTATAACGTTATATACTATTACCTTATAACGTTTAACGTTATGTAGCATTACGTTATAACGTATAACGTTATTTACTATTACCTTATAAGGTATAACATTATCTGGCATTACGTTATAACGTATAACGTTATTTGCTATAACCCTATAACGTATAACGTCATGTAGCATTACGTTATAATGTATATCGTTATATACTGTTACCATATAACGTATAACGTTATGTAGCATTACCTTATAACGTATAACGTCATATACTGTTACCATATAACGTATAACGTTATGTAGCATTACCATATAATATATAACGTTATGTAGCATTATCTGATAACGTATAACGTTATGTAGCATTACCATATAACGTATAACGTGATATACTGTAACGTTATAGCGTATAACGTTATGTAGCATTACCATATAACGTATAACGTTATGTAGTATTACGTTATAACGTATAACGTTATATACTGTTACCAGATAGCGTATAACGTTACATACTGTTACCATATAACGTATAACGTTATGTAGCATTACCATATAACGTATAACGTTATGTAGCATTACCATATAACGTATAACGTTATGTAGCATTACGTTATAACGTATAACGTTATATACTGTTACCATATAACGTATAATGTTATGTAGCATTACGTTATAATGTATATCGTTATATACCGTTACCATATGACGTATAACGTCATGTAGCATTACCTTATAACGTATAACGTTATGTAGCATTACCTTATATCGTATAACGTTATATACTATTACCTTATAACGTTTAACGTTATGTAGCATTACGTTATAACGTATAACATTATTTACTATTACCTTATAAGGTATAACGTTATCTGGCATTACGTTATAACGTATAACGTTATTTGCTATTACCCTATAACGTATAACGTCATGTAGCATTACGTTATAATGTATATCGTTATATACTGTTACCATATAACGTATAACGTTATGTAGCATTACCATATAATGTATAACGTTATGTAGCATTATCTGATAACGTATAACGCTATGTAGCATTACTATATAACGTATAACGTTATGTAGCATTACCTTATATAGTATAAAGTTATGTAGCATTACGTTATAACGTATAACGTTATATACTGTTACCATATAAAGTATAACGTTATGTAGCATTACCATATAATGTATAACGTTATGTAGCATTACCTTATAACGTATAACGTTATGTAGCATTACCATATAACGTATAACGTTATGATGCATTACGTTATAACGTATAACGTTATATACTGTTACCATATAACTTATAACGTTATGTAGCATTACCATATAACGTATAACGTTATGTAGCATTACCTTATAACGTATAAGGTTATGTATCATTACAATATAACGTATAACGTTATATACTGTTACGCTATAATGTATAACGTTATGTTGCATTTCCTTATAACGTATAACGTCATGTAGCATTACGTTATAACGTATAACGTTATGTAGCATTACCATATAACGAATAACGTTATATACTGTTACGTTATAACGTATAACGTTATATACTGTTACGTTATAACGTATAACGGTATATACTATTACGTTATAACGTATAACGGTATATACTATTACGTTATAACGTATAACGTTATATACTACTATCTTATAACGTCTTACGTTATATATTATCGCGTTATAACTTATACCGTTATATACTATCACGTTATAACGTATAACGTTATGTAGCATGACCATATAACGTATAACGTTATGTAGCATTACAATATAATGTATAACGTTATGTAGCATTACCTTATAACGTATAACGTTATATACTATTACGTTATAACGTACAACGTTATGTAGCATTACGTTATAACGTATAACCTTATATATGGTTACGCTATAACGTATAACGTTATGTAGCATTACGCTATAACGAATAACGTTATATACTATTACGTTATAACGTATAACGTTACGTAACATTACGTTATAACGTATAACGTTATATGCTCTTACGTTATAACGTATAACGTTATGTGGCATTACCATATAACGTATAACGTTATGTACCATTACGCTATAACGTATAACGTTATATACTGTTACCATATAACGTATAACGTTATGTAGCATTACCTTATATCGTATAACGTTATATACTATTACCTTATAACATTTAACGTTATGTAGCATTACCTCATAACGTATAAGGTTATGTATCATTACAATATAACGTATAACGTTATATACTGTTACGTTATAATGTATAACGTTATGTAGCATTACCTTATAACGTATAACGTTATGTAGCATTACCATATAACGTATAACGTTATATACTGTTACCATATAACGTATAACGTTACATACTGTTACCATATAACGTATAACGTTATGTAGCATTACCAGATAATGTATACCGTTATGTAGCATTATCTTATAACGTATAACGTTATGTAGCATTACCATATAACGTATAACGTTATGTAGCATTACCATATAATGTATAACGTTGTGTAGCATTATCTTATAACGTATAACGTTATGTAGCATTACCATATGACGTATAACGTTATATAGTGTTACGTTATAACGTATAACGTTATGTAGCATTACCATATGACGTATAACGTTATGTAGCATTCCCTTATATAGTATAAAGTTATGTAGCATTACGTTATAACGTATAACGTTATATACTGTTACCATATGAAGTATAACGTTATGTAGCATTACCATATAATGTATAACGTTATGTAGCATTACCTTATAACGTATAACGTTATGTAGCATTACCATATAACGTACAACGTTATATACTGTTACCTTATGACGTATAATGTTATGTAGCATTACCATATAACGTATAACGTAATGTAGCATTACGTTATAACGTATAACGTTATATACTGATACCATATAACGTATAACGTTATGTAGCATTCCCATATAACGTATAACGTTATATAATGTAACGTTATAACGTATAACGTTATGTAGCATTACCATATAATGTATAACGTTAGGTACCATTACGTTATTACGTATAACGTTATATACTGTTACCATATAACGTATAACATTATGTAGCATTACCTTATATCGTATAACGTTATATACTATTACCTTATAACGATTAACGTTATGTAGCATTACGTTATAACGTATAACGTTATTTACAATTACCTTATAAGGTATAACGTTATCAGGCATTACGTTATAACGTATAACGTTATTTGCTATTACCCTATAACGTATAACGTTATGTAGCATTACGTTATAATGTATATCGTTATATACTGTTACCATATAACATATAACGTTATGTAGTATTACCTTATAGCGTATAACGTTATGTAGCATTACCTTATAGCGTATAACGTTATGTAGCATTACCTTATAACGTATAAGGTTATGTCTCATTACAATATAACGTATAACGTTATATACTGTTACGTTATAATGTATAACGTTATGTAGCATTACGTTATAACGTATAACGTTATTTACTATTACCTTATAAGGTATAACGTTATCAGGCATTACGTTATAACGTATAACGTTATTTGCTATTACCCTATAACGTATAACGTTATGTAGCATTACGTTATAATGTATAACGTTATATACTGTTACCATATAACGTGTAACGTTATGTAGTATTACCTTATAGCGTATAACGTTATGTAGCATTACCTTATAACGTATAAGGTTATGTATCATTACAATATAACGTATAACGTTATATACTGTTACGTTATAATGTATAACGTTATGTAGCATTACCTTATAACGTATAACGTTATGTAGCATTACCATATAACGTATAACGTTATATACTGTTACGTTATAACGTATAACGTTATGTAGCATTACCATATAATGTATAACGTTAGGTACCATTACGTTATTACGTATAACGTTATATACTGTTACCATATAACGTATAACATTATGTAGCATTACCTTATATCGTATAACGGTATATACTATTACCTTATAACGATTAACGTTATGTAGCATTACGTTACAACGAATAACGTTATTTACTATTACCTTATAAGGTATAACGTTATCAGGCATTACGTTATAACGTATAACGTTATTTGCTATTACCCTATAACGTATAACGTTATGTAGCATTACGTTATAATGTATATCGTTATATACTGTTACCATATAACGTATAACGTTATGTAGTATTACCTTATAGCGTATAACGTTATGTAGCATTACCTTATAGCGTATAACGTTATGTAGCATTACCTTATAACGTATAAGGTTATGTCTCATTACAATATAACGTATAACGTTATATACTGTTACGTTATAATGTATAACGTTATGTAGCATTACGTTATAACGTATAACGTTATTTACTATTACCTTATAAGGTATAACGTTATCAGGCATTACGTTATAACGTATAACGTTATTTGCTATTACCCTATAACGTATAACGTTATGTAGCATTACGTTATAATGTATATCGTTATATACTGTTACCATATAACGTATAACGTTATGTAGTATTACCTTAGAGCGTATAACGTTATGTAGCATTACCTTATAGCGTATAACGTTATGTAGCATTACCTTATAACGTATAAGGTTATGTATCATTACAATATAACGTATAACGTTATATACTGTTACGTTATAATGTATAACGTTATGTAGCATTACCTTATAACGTATAACGTTATGTAGTATTACCATATAACGTATAACGTTATATACTGTTACGTTATAACGTATAACGTTATGTAGCATTACCATATAACGTATAACGTTATGTAGCATTACCTTATATAGTATCAAGATATGTAGTATTACGTTATAACGTATAACGTTATATACTGTTACCATATAACGTATAATGTTATGTAGCATTACGTTATAATGTATATCGTTATATACTGTTACCATATGACGTATAACATTATGTAGCATTACCTTATATCGTATAACGTTATATACTATTACCTTATAACGTTTAACGTTATGTAGCATTACGTTATAACGTATAACGTTATTTACTATTACCTTATAAGGTATAAAGTTATGTAGCATTACCATATAACGTATAAAGTTACGTTGCATTACGTTATAACGTATAACGTCATATACTGCTACCATATAACGTATAATGTTAAGTAGCATTACGTTATAATGTATATCGTTATATACTGTTACCATATGACGTATAACGTCATGTAGCATTACCTTATAACGTATAACGTTATGTAGCATTACCTTATAACGTATAAGGTTATGTATCATTACAATATAACGTATAACGTTATATACTGTTACGTTATAATGTATAACGTCATGTTGCATTACCTTATAACGTATAACGTTATGTAGCATTACCATATAACGTATAACGTTATGTACTGTAACGTTATAACGTATAACGTTATGTAGCATTACCATATAACGTATAACGTTATGTAGCATTACGTTATAACGTATAACGTTATATACTGTTACCATATAACGTATAACGTTATGTAGCACTACCTTATATCGTATAACGTTATATACTGTTACCATATAACGTATAACGTTATGTAGCATTACCATATAACGTATAACGTTATGTAGCATTACCTCTTATAGTATAAAGGTATGTAGCATTACGTTACAACGTAGAACGTCATATACTGTTACCATATAACGTATAATGTTATGTAGCATTACGATATAATGTATATCGTTATATACTGTTACCATATGACGTATAACGTCATGTAGCATTACTTTATAACGTATAACGTTATGTCGCATTACCATATAACGTATAACGTTATGTAGCATTACGTTATAATGTATATCGTTATATACTGTTACCATATAACGTATAATGTTAACTAGCATTACGTTATAATGTATATCGTTATATACTGTTACCATATGACGTATAACGTCATGTAGCATTACCTTATAACGTATAACGTTATGTAGCATTACCATATAACGTATAACGTTATGTAGAATTACGTTATAACGTATAACGTTATATACTGTTACCATATAACGTATAACGTTATGTAGCATTACCTTATATCGTATAACGTTATATACTATTACCTTATAACATTTAACGTTATGTAGCAGTACGTTTTAACGTATAACGTTATTTACTATTACCTTATGAGGTATAACGTTATCTGGCATTACGTTATAACTTAATACGTTATTTGCTATTACCCTATAACGTATAACGTTATGCAGCATTACGTTATAATGTATATCGTTATATACTGTTACCATATAACGTATAACGTTATGTAGCATTACCTTATAACGTATAACGTTATGTAGCATTACCTTATAACGTATAAGGTTATGTATCATTACAATATAACGTATAACGTTATATACTGTTACGTTATAATGTATAACGTTATGTAGCATTACCTTATAACGTATAACGTTATGTAGCATTACCATATAACGTTTAACGTTATATACTGTTACTTTATAACGTATAACGTTATATACTGTTACCATATAACGTATAACGTTATGTAGCATTACCATATAATGTATAACGTGATATACTGTAACGTTATAGCGTATAACATTATGTTGCATTACCATATAACGTATAACGTTATGTAGCATTATGTAATAACGTATAACGTTATATACTGTTACCATATAACGTATAACGTTACATACTGTTACCATATAACGTATAACGTTATGTAGCATTACCATATAACGTATAACGTTATGTAGCATTACCATATAACGTATAACGTTATGTAGCATTACGTTATAACGTATAACGTTATATGCTGTTACCATATAACGTATAATGTTATGTAGCATTACGTTATAATGTATATCGTTATATACCGTTACCATATGACGTATAACGTCATGTAGCATTACCTTATAACGTATAACGTTATGTAGCATTACCTTATATCGTATAACGTTATATACTATTACCCTATAACGTTTAACGTTATGTAGCATTACGTTATAACGTATAGCGTTATTTACTATTGCCTTATAAGGTATAACGTTATCTGGCATTACGTTATAACGTATAACGTTATTTGCTATTACCCTATAACGTATAACGTCATGTAGCATTACCATATAATGTATAACGTTATGTAGCATTATCTTATAACGTATAACGTTATGTAGCATTACCATATAACGTATAACGTTATGTAGCATTACCATATAACGTATAACGTTATGTAGCATTACGTTATAACGTATAACGTTATATACTGTTACCATATAACGTATAGCGTTACATACTGTTACCATATAACGTATAACGTTATGTAGCATTACCATATAGCGTATAACGTCATGTAGCATTACCATATAACGTATAACGTTATATACTGTTACGTTATAACGTATAACGTTATGTAGCATTACCATATAATGTATAACGTTAGGTACCATTACGTTATTACGTATAACGTTATATACTGTTACCATATAACGTATAACATTATGTAGCATTACCTTATATCCTATAACGTTATATACTATTACCTTATAACGATTAACGTTAGGTAGCATTACGTTATAACGTATAACGTTATTTACTATTACCTTATAAGGTATAACGTTATCAAGCATTATGTTATAACGTATAACGTTATTTGCTATTACCCTATAACGTATAACGTTATGTAGCATTACGTTATAATGTATATCGTTATATACTGTTACCATATAACGTATAACGTTATGTAGTATTACCTTATAGCGTATAACGTTATGTAGCATTACCTTATAGCGTATAACGTTATGTAGCATTACCATATAACGTATAACGTTATGTAGCATTACGTTATAACGTATAACGTTATATACTGTTACCATATAACGTATAACGTTATGTAGCATTACCTTATATCGTATAACGTTATATACTATTACCTTATAACATTTAACGTTATGTAGCAGTACGTTTTAACGTATAACGTTATTTACTATTACCTTATAAGGTATAACGTTATCTGGCATTACGTTATAACTTATTACGTTATTTGCTATTACCCTATAACGTATAACGTTATGCAGCATTACGTTATAATGTATATCGTTATATACTGTTACCATATAACGTATAACGTTATGTAGCATTACCTTATAACGTATAACGTTATGTAGCATTACCTTATAACGTATAAGGTTATGTATCATTACAATATAACGTATAACGTTATATACTGTTACGTTATAATGTATAACGTTATGTAGCATTACCTTATAACGTATAACGTTATGTAGCATTACCATATAACGTTTAACGTTATATACTGTTACTTTATAACGTATAACGTTACATACTGTTACCATATAACGTATAACGTTATGTAGCATTATCATATAACGTATAACGTGATATACTGTAACGTTATAGCGTATAACGTTATGTAGCATTACCATATAACGTATAACGTTATGTAGCATTACGTTATAACGTATAACGTTATATACTGTTACAATATAACGTATAACGTTACATACTGTTACCATATAACGTATAACGTTATGTAGCATTACCATATAACGTATAACGTTATGTAGCATTACCATATAACGTATAACGTTATGTAGCATTACGTTATAACGTATAACGTTATATACTGTTACTATATAACGTATAATGTTATGTAGCATTACGTTATAATGTATATCGTTATATACCGTTACCATATGACGTATAACGTCATGTAGCATTACCTTATAACGTATAACGTTATGTAGCATTACCTTATATCGTATAACGTTATATACTATTACCTTATAACGTTTAACGTTATGTAGCATTACGTTATAACGTATAACGTTATTTACTATTACCTTATAAGGTATAACATTATCTGGCATTACGTTATAACGTATAACGTTATTTGCTATAACCCTATAACGTATAACGTCATGTAGCATTACGTTATAATGTATATCGTTATATACTGTTACCATATAACGTATAACGTTATGTAGCATTACCTTATAACGTATAACGTCATATACTGTTACCATATAACGTATAACGTTATGTAGCATTACCATATAATGTATAACGTTATGTAGCATTATCTGATAACGTATAACGTTATGTAGCATTACCATATAACGTATAACGTTATGTAGCATTACCTTATATAGTATAAAGTTATGTAGCATTACGTTATAACGTATAACGTTATATACTGTTACCATATAACGTATAACGTTATGTAGCATTACCATATAACGTATAACGTGATATACTGTAACGTTATAGCGTATAACGTTATGTAGCATTACCATATAACGTATAACGTTATGTAGCATTACGTTATAACGTATAACGTTATATACTGTTACCAGATAGCGTATAACGTTACATACTGTTACCATATAACGTATAACGTTATGTAGCATTACCATATAACGTATAACGTTATGTAGCATTACCATATAACGTATAACGTTATGTAGCATTACGTTATAACGTATAACGTTATATACTGTTACCATATAACGTATAATGTTATGTAGCATTACGTTATAATGTATATCGTTATATACCGTTACCATATGACGTATAACGTCATCTAGCATTACCTTATAACGTATAACGTTATGTAGCATTACCTTATATCGTATAACGTTATATACTATTACCTTATAACGTTTAACGTTATGTAGCATTACGTTATAACGTATAACGTTATTTACTATTACCTTATAAGGTATAACGTTATCTGGCATTACGTTATAACGTATAACGTTATTTGCTATTACCCTATAACGTATAACGTCATGTAGCATTACGTTATAATGTATATCGTTATATACTGTTACCATATAACGTATAACGTTATGTAGCATTACCTTATAACGTATAACGTCATATACTGTTACCATATAACGTATAACGTTATGTAGCATTACCATATAATGTATAACGTTATGTAGCATTATCTGATAACGTATAACGCTATGTAGCATTACTATATAACGTATAACGTTATGTAGCATTACCTTATATAGTATAAAGTTATGTAGCATTACGTTATAACGTATAGCGTTATATACTGTTACCATATAAAGTATAACGTTATGTAGCATTACCATATAATGTATAACGTTATGTAGCATTACCTTATAACGTATAACGTTATGTAGCATTACCATATAACGTATAACGTTATGTAGCATTACGTTATAACGTATAACGTTATATACTGTTACCATATAACTTATAACGTTATGTAGCATTACCATATAACGTATAACGTTATGTAGCATTACCTTATAACGTATAAGGTTATGTAGCATTACCATATAACGAATAACGTTATATACTGTTACGTTATAACGTATAACGTTATATACTGTTACGTTATAACGTATAACGGTATATACTATTACGTTATAACGTATAACGGTATATACTATTACGTTATAACGTATAACGTTATATACTACTATCTTATAACGTCTTACGTTATATATTATCGCGTTATAACTTATACCGTTATATACTATCACGTTATAACGTATAACGTTATGTAGCATGACCATATAACGTATAACGTTATATACTATTACGTTATAACGTACAACGTTATGTAGCATTACGTTATAACGTATAACCTTATATATGGTTACGCTATAACGTATAACGTTATGTAGCATTACGCTATAACGAATAACGTTATATACTATTACGTTATAACGTATAACGTTACGTAACATTACGTTATAACGTATAACGTTATATGCTCTTACGTTATAACGTATAACGTTATGTAGCATTACCATATAACGTATAACGTTATGTACCATTACGTTATAACGTATAACGTTATATACTGTTACCATATAACGTATAACGTTATGTAGCATTACCTTATATCGTATAAAGTTATATACTATTACCTTATAACATTTAACGTTATGTAGCATTACCTCATAACGTATAAGGTTATGTATCATTACAATATAACGTATAACGTTATATACTGTTACGTTATAATGTATAACGTTATGTAGCATTACCATATAACGTATAACGTTATGTAGCATTACCATATAACGTATAACGTTATATACTGTTACCATATAACGTATAACGTTACATACTGTTACGATATAACGTATAACGTTATGTAGCATTACCAGATAATGTATACCGTTATGTAGCATTATCTTATAACGTATAACGTTATGTAGCATTACCATATAACGTATAACGTTATGTAGCATTACCATATAATGTATAACGTTGTGTAGCATTATCTTATAACGTATAACGTTATGTAGCATTACCATATGACGTATAACGTTATATAGTGTTACGTTATAACGTATAACGTTATGTAGCATTACCATATGACGTATAACGTTATGTAGCATTACCTTATATAGTATAAAGTTATGTAGCATTACGTTATAACGTATAACGTTATATACTGTTACCATATGAAGTATAACGATATGTAGCATTACCATATAATGTATAACGTTATGTAGCATTACCTTATAACGTATAACGTTATGTAGCATTACCATATAACGTACAACGTTATATACTGTTACCTTATGACGTATAATGTTATGTAGCATTACCATATAACGTATAACGTAATGTAGCATTACAATATAACGTATAACGTTATATACTGTTACGTTATAATGTATAACGTTATGTAGCATTACCATATAACGTATAACGTTATGTAGCATTACCATATAACGTATAACGTTATATACTGATACCATATAACGTATAACGTTATGTAGCATTCCCATATAACGTATAACGTTATATAATGTAACGTTATAACGTATAACGTTATGTAGCATTACCATATAGTGTATAACGTTAGGTACCATTACGTTATTACGTATAACGTTATATACTGTTACCATATAACGTATAACATTATGTAGCATTACCTTATATCGTATAACGTTATATACTATTACCTTATAACGATTAACGTTATGTAGCATTACGTTATAACGTATAACGTTATTTACAATTACCTTATAAGGTATAACGTTATCAGGCATTACGTTATAACGTATAACGTTATTTGCTATTACCCTATAACGTATAACGTTATGTAGCATTACGTTATAATGTATATCGTTATATACTGTTACCATATAACATATAACGTTATGTAGTATTACCTTATAGCGTACAACGTTATGTAGCATTACCTTATAGCGTATAACGTTATGTAGCATTACCTTATAACGTATAAGGTTATGTCTCATTACAATATAACGTATAACGTTATATACTGTTACGTTATAATGTATAACGTTATGTAGCATTACGTTATAACGTATAACGTTATTTACTATTACCTTATAAGGTATAACGTTATCAGGCATTACGTTATAACGTATAACGTTATTTGCTATTACCCTATAACGTATAACGTTATGTAGCATTACGTTATAATGTATAACGTTATATACTGTTACCATATAACGTGTAACGTTATGTAGTATTACCTTATAGCGTATAACGTTATGTAGCATTACCTTATAACGTATAAGGTTATGTATCATTACAATATAACGTATAACGTTATATACTGTTACGTTATAATGTATAACGTTATGTAGCATTACCTTATAACGTATAACGTTATGTAGCATTACCATATAACGTATAACGTTATATACTGTTACGTTATAACGTATAACGTTATGTAGCATTACCATATAATGTATAACGTTAGGTACCATTACGTTATTACGTATAACGTTATATACTGTTACCATATAACGTATAACATTATGTAGCATTACCTTATATCGTATAACGTTATATACTATTACCTTATAACGATTAACGTTATGTAGCATTACGTTATAACGAATAACGTTATTTACTATTACCTTATAAGGTATAACGTTATCAGACATTACGTTATAACGTATAACGTTATTTGCTATTACCCTATAACGTATAACGTTATGTAGCATTACGTTATAATGTATATCGTTATATACTGTTACCATATAACGTATAACGTTATGTAGTATTACCTTAGAGCGTATAACGTTATGTAGCATTACCTTATAGCGTATAACGTTATGTAGCATTACCTTATAACGTATAAGGTTATGTATCATTACAATATAACGTATAACGTTATATACTGTTACGTTATAATGTATAACGTTATGTAGCATTACCTTATAACGTATAACGTTATGTAGTATTACCATATAACGTATAACGTTATATACTGTTACGTTATAACGTATAACGTTATGTAGCATTACCATATAACGTATAACGTTATGTAGCATTACCTTATATAGTATCAAGATATGTAGTATTACGTTATAACGTATAACGTTATATACTGTTACCATATAACGTATAATGTTATGTAGCATTACGTTATAATGTATATCGTTATATACTGTTACCATATGACGTATAACATTATGTAGCATTACCTTATATCGTATAACGTTATATACTATTACCTTATAACGTTTAACGTTATGTAGCATTACGTTATAACGTATAACGTTATTTACTATTACCTTATAAGGTATAAAGTTATGTAGCATTACCATATAACGTATAAAGTTACGTTGCATTACGTTATAACGTATAACGTCATATACTGCTACCATATAACGTATAATGTTAAGTAGCATTACGTTATAATGTATATCGTTATATACTGTTACCATATGACGTATAACGTCATGTAGCATTACCTTATAACGTATAACGTTATGTAGCATTACCTTATAACGTATAAGGTTATGTATCATTACAATATAACGTATAACGTTATATACTGTTACGTTATAATGTATAACGTCATGTTGCATTACCTTATAACGTATAACGTTATGTAGCATTACCATATAACGTATAACGTTATGTACTGTAACGTTATAACGTATAACGTTATGTAGCATTACCATATAACGTATAACGTTATGTAGCATTACGTTATAACGTATAACGTTATATACTGTTACCATATAACGTATAACGTTATGTAGCACTACCTTATATCGTATAACGTTATATACTGTTACCATATAACGTATAACGTTATGTAGCATTACCATATAACGTATAACGTTATGTAGCATTACCTCTTATAGTATAAAGGTATGTAGCATTACGTTACAACGTAGAACGTCATATACTGTTACCATATAACGTATAATGTTATGTAGCATTACGATATAATGTATATCGTTATATACTGTTACCATATGACGTATAACGTCATGTAGCATTACTTTATAACGTATAACGTTATGTCGCATTACCATATAACGTATAACGTTATGTAGCATTACGTTATAATGTATATCGTTATATACTGTTACCATATAACGTATAATGTTAACTAGCATTACGTTATAATGTATATCGTTATATACTGTTACCATATGACGTATAACGTCATGTAGCATTACCTTATAACGTATAACGTTATGTAGCATTACCATATAACGTATAACGTTATGTAGAATTACGTTATAACGTATAACGTTATATACTGTTACCATATAACGTATAACGTTATGTAGCATTACCTTATATCGTATAACGTTATATACTATTACCTTATAACATTTAACGTTATGTAGCAGTACGTTTTAACGTATAACGTTATTTACTATTACCTTATGAGGTATAACGTTATCTGGCATTACGTTATAACTTAATACGTTATTTGCTATTACCCTATAACGTATAACGTTATGCAGCATTACGTTATAATGTATATCGTTATATACTGTTACCATATAACGTATAACGTTATGTAGCATTACCTTATAACGTATAACGTTATGTAGCATTACCTTATAACGTATAAGGTTATGTATCATTACAATATAACGTATAACGTTATATACTGTTACGTTATAATGTATAACGTTATGTAGCATTACCTTATAACGTATAACGTTATGTAGCATTACCATATAACGTTTAACGTTATATACTGTTACTTTATAACGTATAACGTTATATACTGTTACCATATAACGTATAACGTTATGTAGCATTACCATATAATGTATAACGTGATATACTGTAACGTTATAGCGTATAACATTATGTAGCATTACCATATAACGTATAACGTTATGTAGCATTATGTAATAACGTATAACGTTATATACTGTTACCATATAACGTATAACGTTACATACTGTTACCATATAACGTATAACGTTATGTAGCATTACCATATAATGTATAACGTTATGTAGCATTACCATATAACGTATAACGTTATGTAGCATTACGTTATAACGTATAACGTTATATGCTGTTACCATATAACGTATAATGTTATGTAGCATTACGTTATAATGTATATCGTTATATACCGTTACCATATGACGTATAACGTCATGTAGCATTACCTTATAACGTATAACGTTATGTAGCATTACCTTATATCGTATAACGTTATATACTATTACCCTATAACGTTTAACGTTATGTAGCATTACGTTATAACGTATAGCGTTATTTACTATTGCCTTATAAGGTATAACGTTATCTGGCATTACGTTATAACGTATAACGTTATTTGCTATTACCCTATAACGTATAACGTCATGTAGCATTACCATATAATGTATAACGTTATGTAGCATTATCTTATAACGTATAACGTTATGTAGCATTACCATATAACGTATAACGTTATGTAGCATTACCATATAACGTATAACGTTATGTAGCATTACGTTATAACGTATAACGTTATATACTGTTACCATATAACGTATAGCGTTACATACTGTTACCATATAACGTATAACGTTATGTAGCATTACCATATAGCGTATAACTTCATGTAGCATTACCATATAACGTATAACGTTATATACTGTTACGTTATAACGTATAACGTTATGTAGCATTACCATATAATGTATAACGTTAGGTACCATTACGTTATTACGTATAACGTTATATACTGTTACCATATAACGTATAACATTATGTAGCATTACCTTATATCCTATAACGTTATATACTATTACCTTATAACGATTAACGTTAGGTAGCATTACGTTATAACGTATAACGTTATTTACTATTACCTTATAAGGTATAACGTTATCAGGCATTATGTTATAACGTATAACGTTATTTGCTATTACCCTATAACGTATAACGTTATGTAGCATTACGTTATAATGTATATCGTTATATACTGTTACCATATAACGTATAACGTTATGTAGTATTACCTTATAGCGTATAACGTTATGTAGCATTACCTTATAGCGTATAACGTTATGTAGCATTACCATATAACGTATAACATTATGTAGCATTACGTTATAACGTATAACGTTATATACTGTTACCATATAACGTATAACGTTATGTAGCATTACCTTATATCGTATAACGTTATATACTATTACCTTATAACATTTAACGTTATGTAGCAGTACGTTTTAACGTATAACGTTATTTACTATTACCTTATAAGGTATAACGTTATCTGGCATTACGTTATAACTTATTACGTTATTTGCTATTACCCTATAACGTATAACGTTATGCAGCATTACGTTATAATGTATATCGTTATATACTGTTACCATATAACGTATAACGTTATGTAGCATTACCTTATAACGTATAACGTTATGTAGCATTACCTTATAACGTATAAGGTCATGTATCATTACAATATAACGTATAACGTTATATACTGTTACGTTATAATGTATAACGTTATGTAGCATTACCTTATAACGTATAACGTTATGTAGCATTACCATATAACGTTTAACGTTATATACTGTTACTTTATAACGTATAACGTTACATACTGTTACCATATAACGTATAACGTTATGTAGCATTATCATATAACGTATAACGTGATATACTGTAACGTTATAGCGTATAACGTTATGTAGCATTACCATATAACGTATAACGTTATGTAGCATTACGTTATAACGTATAACGTTATATACTGTTACCATATAACGTATAACGTTACATACTGTTACCATATAACGTATAACGTTATGTAGCATTACCATATAACGTATAACGTTATGTAGCATTACCATATAACGTATAACGTTATGTAGCATTACGTTATAACGTATAACGTTATATACTGTTACTATATAACGTATAATGTTATGTAGCATTACGTTATAATGTATATCGTTATATACCGTTACCATATGACGTATAACGTCATGTAGCATTACCTTATAACGTATAACGTTATGTAGCATTACCTTATATCGTATAACGTTATATACTATTACCTTATAACGTTTAACGTTATGTAGCATTACGTTATAACGTATAACGTTATTTACTATTACCTTATAAGGTATAACATTATCTGGCATTACGTTATAACGTATAACGTTATTTGCTATAACCCTATAACGTATAACGTCATGTAGCATTACGTTATAATGTATATCGTTATATACTGTTACCATATAACGTATAACGTTATGTAGCATTACCTTATAACGTATAACGTCATATACTGTTACCATATAACGTATAACGTTATGTAGCATTACCATATAATGTATAACGTTATGTAGCATTATCTGATAACGTATAACGTTATGTAGCATTACCATATAACGTATAACGTTATGTAGCATTACCTTATATAGTATAAAGTTATGTAGCATTACGTTATAACGTATAACGTTATATACTGTTACCATATAACGTATAACGTTATGTAGCATTACCATATAACGTATAACGTGATATACTGTAACGTTATAGCGTATAACGTTATGTAGCATTACCATATAACGTATAACGTTATGTAGCATTACGTTATAACGTATAACGTTATATACTGTTACCAGATAGCGTATAACGTTACATACTGTTACCATATAACGTATAACGTTATGTAGCATTACCATATAACGTATAACGTTATGTAGCATTACCATATAACGTATAACGTTATGTAGCATTACGTTATAACGTATAACGTTATATACTGTTACCATATAACGTATAATGTTATGTAGCATTACGTTATAATGTATATCGTTATATACCGTTACCATATGACGTATAACGTCATGTAGCATTACCTTATAACGTATAACGTTATGTAGCATTACCTTATATCGTATGACGTTATATACTATTACCTTATAACGTTTAACGTTATGTAGCATTACGTTATAACGTATAACGTTATTTACTATTACCTTATAAGGTATAACGTTATCTGGCATTACGTTATAACGTATAACGTTATTTGCTATTACCCTATAACGTATAACGTCATGTAGCATTACGTTATAATGTATATCGTTATATACTGTTACCATATAACGTATAACGTTATGTAGCATTACCTTATAACGTATAACGTCATATACCGTTACCATATAACGTATAACGTTATGTAGCATTACCATATAATGTATAACGTTATGTAGCATTATCTGATAACGTATAACGCTATGTAGCATTACTATATAACGTATAACGTTATGTAGCATTACCTTATATAGTATAAAGTTATGTAGCATTACGTTATAACGTATAACGTTATATACTGTTACCATATAAAGTATAACGTTATGTAGCATTACCATATAATGTATAACGTTATGTAGCATTACCTTATAACGTATAACGTTATGTAGCATTACCATATAACGTATAACGTTATGTAGCATTACCTTATAACGTATAAGGTTATGTAGCATTACCATATAACGAATAACGTTATATACTGTTACGTTATAACGTATAACGTTATATACTGTTACGTTATAACGTATAACGGTATATACTATTACGTTATAACGTATAACGGTATATACTATTACGTTATAACGTATAACGTTATATACTACTATCTTATAACGTCTTACGTTATATATTATCGCGTTATAACTTATACCGTTATATACTATCACGTTATAACGTATAACGTTATGTAGCATGACCATATAACGTATAACGTTATGTAGCATTACAATATAATGTATAACGTTATGTAGCATTACCTTATAACGTATAACGTTATATACTATTACGTTATAACGTACAACGTTATGTAGCATTACGTTATAACGTATAACCTTATATATGGTTACGCTATAACGTATAACGTTATGTAGCATTACGCTATAACGAATAACGTTATATACTATTACGTTATAACGTATAACGTTACGTAACATTACGTTATAACGTATAACGTTATATGCTCTTACGTTATAACGTATAACGTTATGTAGCATTACCATATAACGTATAACGTTATGTACCATTACGTTATAACGTATAACGTTATATACTGTTACCATATAACGTATAACGTTATGTAGCATTACCTTATATCGTATAACGTTATATACTATTACCTTATAACATTTAACGTTATGTAGCATTACCTCATAACGTATAAGGTTATGTATCATTACAATATAACGTATAACGTTATATACTGTTACGTTATAATGTATAACGTTATGTAGCATTACCATATAACGTATAACGTTATGTAGCATTACCATATAACGTATAACGTTATATACTGTTACCATATAACGTATAACGTTACATACTGTTACGATATAACGTATAACGTTATGTAGCATTACCAGATAATGTATACCGTTATGTAGCATTATCTTATAACGTATAACGTTATGTAGCATTACCATATAACGTATAACGTTATGTAGCATTACCATATAATGTATAACGTTGTGTAGCATTATCTTATAACGTATAACGTTATGTAGCATTACCATATGACGTATAACGTTATATAGTGTTACGTTATAACGTATAACGTTATGTAGCATTACCATATGACGTATAACGTTATGTAGCATTACCTTATATAGTATAAAGTTATGTAGCATTACGTTATAACGTATAACGTTATATACTGTTACCATATGAAGTATAACGTTATGTAGCATTACCATATAATGTATAACGTTATGTAGCATTACCTTATAACGTATAACGTTATGTAGCATTACCATATAACGTACAACGTTATATACTGTTACCTTATGACGTATAATGTTATGTAGCATTACCATATAACGTATAACGTAATGTAGCATTACAATATAACGTATAACGTTATATACTGTTACGTTATAATGTATAACGTTATGTAGCATTACCATATAACGTATAACGTTATGTAGCATTACCATATAACGTATAACGTTATATACTGATACCATATAACGTATAACGTTATGTAGCATTCCCATATAACGTATAACGTTATATAATGTAACGTTATAACGTATAACGTTATGTAGCATTACCATATAATGTATAACGTTAGGTACCATTACGTTATTACGTATAACGTTATATACTGTTACCATATAACGTATAACATTATGTAGCATTACCTTATATCGTATAACGTTATATACTATTACCTTATAACGATTAACGTTATGTAGCATTACGTTATAACGAATAACGTTATTTACTATTACCTTATAAGGTATAACGTTATCAGGCATTACGTTATAACGTATAACGTTATTTGCTATTACCCTATAACGTATAACGTTATGTAGCATTACGTTATAATGTATATCGTTATATACTGTTACCATATAACGTATAACGTTATGTAGTATTACCTTATAGCGTATAACGTTATGTAGCATTACCTTATAGCGTATAACGTTATGTAGCATTACCTTATAACGTATAAGGTTATGTCTCATTACAATATAACGTATAACGTTATATACTGTTACGTTATAATGTATAACGTTATGTAGCATTACGTTATAACGTATAACGTTATTTACTATTACCTTATAAGGTATGACGTTATCAGGCATTACGTTATAATGTATATCGTTATATACCGTTACCATATGACGTATAACGTCATGTAGCATTACCTTATAACGTATAACGTTATGTAGCATTACCTTATATCGTATGACGTTATATACTATTACCTTATAACGTTTAACGTTATGTAGCATTACCTTATAGCGTATAACGTTATGTAGCATTACCTTATAACGTATAAGGTTATGTATCATTACAATATAACGTATAACGTTATATACCGTTACGTTATAATGTATAACGTTATGTAGCATTACCTTATAACGTATAACGTTATGTAGTATTACCATATAACGTATAACGTTATATACTGTTACGTTATAACGTATAACGTTATGTAGCATTACCATATAACGTATAACGTTATGTAGCATTACCTTATATAGTATCAAGATATGTAGTATTACGTTATAACGTATAACGTTATATACTGTTACCATATAACGTATAATGTTATGTAGCATTACGTTATAATGTATATCGTTATATACTGTTACCATATGACGTATAACATTATGTAGCATTACCTTATATCGTATAACGTTATATACTATTACCTTATAACGTTTAACGTTATGTAGCATTACGTTATAACGTATAACGTTATTTACTATTACCTTATAAGGTATAAAGTTATGTAGCATTACCATATAACGTATAAAGTTACGTTGCATTACGTTATAACGTATAACGTCATATACTGTTACCATATAACGTATAATGTTAAGTAGCATTACGTTATAATGTATATCGTTATATACTGTTACCATATGACGTATAACGTCATGTAGCATTACCTTATAACGTATAACGTTATGTAGCATTACCTTATAACGTATAAGGTTATGTATCATTACAATATAACGTATAACGTTATATACTGTTACGTTATAATGTATAACGTCATGTTGCATTACCTTATAACGTATAACGTTATGTAGCATTACCATATAACGTATAACGTTATGTACTGTAACGTTATAACGTATAACGTTATGTAGCATTACCATATAACGTATAACGTTATGTAGCATTACGTTATAACGTATAACGTTATATACTGTTACCATATAACGTATAACGTTATGTAGCATTACCTTATATCGTATAACGTTATATACTGTTACCATATAACGTATAACGTTATGTAGCATTACCATATAACGTATAACGTTATGTAGCACTACCTCTTATAGTATAAAGGTATGTAGCATTACGTTACAACGTAGAACGTCATATACTGTTACCATATAACGTATAATGTTATGTAGCATTACGTTATAATGTATATCGTTATATACTGTTACCATATGACGTATAACGTCATGTAGCATTACTTTATAACGTATAACGTTATGTCGCATTACCATATAACGTATAACGTTATGTAGCATTACGTTATAATGTATATCGTTATATACTGTTACCATATAACGTATAATGTTAACTAGCATTACGTTATAATGTATATCGTTATATACTGTTACCATATGACGTATAACGTCATGTAGCATTACCTTATAACGTATAACGTTATGGAGCATTACCATATAACGTATAACGTTATGTAGAATTACGTTATAACGTATAACGTTATATACTGTTACCATATAACGTATAACGTTATGTAGCATTACCTTATATCGTATAACGTTATATACTATTACCTTATAACATTTAACGTTATGTAGCAGTACGTTTTAACGTATAACGTTATTTACTATTACCTTATGAGGTATAACGTTATCTGGCATTACGTTATAACTTAATACGTTATTTGCTATTACCCTATAACGTATAACGTTATGCAGCATTACGTTATAATGTATATCGTTATATACTGTTACCATATAACGTATAACGTTATGTAGCATTACCTTATAACGTATAACGTTATGTAGCATTACCTTATAACGTATAAGGTTATGTATCATTACAATATAACGTATAACGTTATATACTGTTACGTTATAATGTATAACGTTATGTAGCATTACCTTATAACGTATAACGTTATGTAGCATTACCATATAACGTTTAACGTTATATACTGTTACTTTATAACGTATAACGTTACATACTGTTACCATATAACGTATAACGTTATGTAGCATTACCATATAACGTATAACGTGATATACTGTAACGTTATAGCGTATAACATTATGTAGCATTACCATATAACGTATAACGTTATGTAGCATTATGTAATAACGTATAACGTTATATACTGTTACCATATAACGTATAACGGTATATACTATTACGTTATAACGTATAACGGTATATACTATTACGTTATAACGTATAACGTTATATACTACTATCTTATAACGTCTTACGTTATATATTATCGCGTTATAACTTATACCGTTATATACTATCACGTTATAACGTATAACGTTATGTAGCATTACCATATAACGTATAACGTTATGTAGCATTACAATATAATGTATAACGTTATGTAGCATTACCTTATAACGTATAACGTTATATACTATTACGTTATAACGTACAACGTTATGTAGCATTACGTTATAACGTATAACCTAATATATGGTTACGCTATAACGTATAACGTTATGTAGCATTACGCTATAACGTATAACGTTATATACTATTACGTTATAACGTATAACGTTACGTAACATTACGTTATAACATATAACGTTACGTAACATTACGTTATAACGTATAACGTTATATGCTCTTACGTTATAACGTATAACGTTATGTAGCATTACCATATAACGTATAACGTTATGTACCATTACGTTATAACGTATAACGTTATATACTGTTACCATATAACGTATAACGTTATGTAGCATTACCTTATATCGTATACCGTTATATACTTTTACCTTATAACATTTAACGTTATGTAGCATTACGTTATAACGTATAACGTTATATACTGTTACCATATAGCGTATAACGTTACATACTGTTACCATATAACGTATAACGTTATGTAGCATTACCAGATAATGTATAACGTTATGTAGCATTAGCTTATAACGTATAACGTTATGTAGCATTACCATATAACGTATAACGTTATGTAGCATTACCATATAATGTATAACGTTGTGTAGCATTATCTTATAACGTATAACGTTATGTAGCATTACCATATGACGTATAACGTTATATACTGTTACGTTATAACGTATAACGTTATGTAGCATTACCATATAACGTATAACGTTATGTAGCATTACCTTATATAGTATAAAGTTATGTAGCATTACGTTATAACGTATAACGTTATATACTGTTACCATATGAAGTATAACGTTATGTAGCATTACCATATAATGTATAACGTTATGTAGCATTACCTTATAACGTATAACGTTATGTAGCATTAGCATATAACGTATAACGTTATATACTGTTACCTTATGACGTATAATGTTATGTAGCATTACCATATAACGTATAACGTAATGTAGCATTACGTTATAACGTATAACTTTATATACTGATACCATATAACGTATAACGTTATGTAGCATTACCATATAACGTATAACGTTATATAATGTAACGTTATAACGTATAACGTTATGTAGCATTACCATATAATGTATAACGTTAGGTACCATTACGTTATTACGTATAACGTTATATACTGTTACCATATAACGTATACCATTATGTAGCATTACCTTATATCGTATAACGTTATATACTATTACCTTATAACGTATAACGTCATGTAGCATTGCGTTATAATGTATATCGTTATATACTGTTACCATATAACGTATAACGTTATGTAGCATTACCATATAATGTATAACGTTATGTAGCATTACCTTATAACGTATAACGTTATGTAGCATTACCATATAACGTATAACGTTATGTAGCATTGCGTTATAACGCATAACGTTATATACTATTACGTTATAACGTATAACGTTACGTAACAGTACGTTATAACGTATAACGTTATATGCTCTTACGTTATAACGTATAACGTTATGTAGCATTACCATATAACGTATAACGTTATGTACCATTACGTTATAACGTATAACGTTATATACTGTTACCATATAACGTATAACGTTATGTAGCATTACCGTATATCGTATAACGTAATATACTATTACCTTATAACATTTAACGTTATGTAGCATTACGTTATAACGTATAACGTTATTTACTATTACCTTATAAGGTATAACGTTATCTGGCATTACGTTATAACTTATTACGTTATTTGCTATTACCCTATAACGTATAACGTTATGCAGCATTACGTTATAATGTATATCGTTATATACAGTTACCATATAACGTATAACGTTATGTAGCATTACCTTATAACGTATAAGGTTATGTAGCATTACCTTATAACGTATAAGGTTATGTATCATTACAATATAACGTATAACGTTATATACTGTTACGTTATAATGTATAACGTTATGTAGCATTACCTTATAACGTATAACGTTATGTAGCATTACCATATAACGTATAACGTTATATACTGTTACCATATAACGTATAACGTTACATACTGTTACCATATAACGTATAACGTTATGTAGCATTACCAGATGATGTATAACGTTATGTAGCATTATCTTATAACGTATAACGTTATGTAGCATTACCATATAACGTATAACGTTATGTAGCATTACCATATAATGTATAACGTTGTGTAGCATTATCTTATAACGTATAACGTTATGTAGCATTACCATATGACGTATAACGTTATATACTGTTACGTTATAACGTATAACGTTATGTAGCATTACCATATAACGTATAACGTTATGTAGCATTACCTTATATAGTATAAAGTTATGTAGCATTACGTTATATCTTATAACGTTATATACTGTTACCATATGAGGTATAACGTTATGTAGCATTACCATATAATGTATAACGTTATGTAGCATTACCTTATAACGTATAACGTTATGTAGTATTACCATAGAACGTATAACGTTATATACTGTTACCTTATGACGTATAATGTTATGTAGCATTACCATATAACGTATAACGTAATGTAGCATTACGTTATAACGTATAACGTTATATACTGATACCATATAACGTATAACGTTATGTAGCATTACCATATAACGTATAACGTTATATAATGTAACGTTATAACGTATAACGTTATATACTGATACCATATAACGTATAACGTTATGTAGCATTACCATATAATGTATAACGTTAGGTACCATTACGTTATTACGTATAACGTTATATACTGTTACCATATAACGTATAACATTATGTAGCATTACCTTATATCGTATAACGTTATATACTATTACCTTATAACGTTTAACGTTATGTAGCATTACGTTATAACGTATAACGTTATCTACTATTACCTTATAAGGTATAACGTTATCAGGCATTACGTTATAACGTATAACGTTATTTGCTATTACCCTATAACGTATAACGTTATGTAGCATTACGTTATAATGTATATCGTTATATACTGTTACCATATGACGTATAACGTCATGTAGCATTACCTTATAACGTATAACGTTATGTAGCATTACCTTATATCGTAAAACGTTATGTAGCATTACGTTAGAATATATATCGTTATATACTGTTACCATATAACGTATAACGTTATGTAGCATTACCATATAACGTATAACGTTATGTAGCATTACCATATAACGTATAGCGTGATATACTGTAACGTTATAGCGTATAACGTTATGTAGCATTACCATATAACGTATAACGTTACATACTGTTACCATATAACGTATAACGTTATGTAGCATTACGTTATAATGTATATCGTTATATACTGTTACCATATGACGTATAACGTCATGTAGCATTACTTTATAACGTATAACGTCATGTAGCATTACCTTATAACGTATAACGTTATGTAGCATTACCTTATATCGTAAAACGTTATGTAGCATTACGTTAGAATATATATCGTTATATACTGTTACCATATAACGTATAACGTTATGTAGCATTACCATATAACGTATAACGTTATGTAGCATTACCATATAACGTATAACGTTATGTAGCATTACCATATAACGTATAGCGTGATATACTGTAACGTTATAGCGTATAACGTTATGTAGCATTACCATATAACGTATAACGTTATGTTGCATTCCGTTATAACGTATAACGTTATATACTGTTACCACATAACGTATAATGTTATGTAGCATTACGTTATAATGTATATCGTTATATACTGTTACCATATGACGTATAACGTCATGTAGCATTACCTTATATCGTATAACGTTATGTAGCATTACCTTATATCGTATAACGTTATGTAGCATTACGTTAGAATATATATCGTTATATACTGTTACCATATAACGTATAACGTTATGTAGCATTACCATATAACGTATAACGTTATATACTGTTACGTTATAACGTATAACGTTATGTAGCATTACCATATAACGTGTAACGTTATATACTGTTACGATATAACGTATAACGTTATATACTGTTACGATATAACGTATAACGTTATGTAGCATTACCATATAACGTATAACGTTATGTAGCATTACGTTATAACGTATAACGTTATATACTGTTACCATATAACGTATAATGTTATGTGGCATTACGTTATAACGTATAACGTTACATACTGTTACCATATAACGTATAACGTTATGTAGCATTACGTTATAATGTATATCGTTATATACTGTTACCATATGACGTATAACGTCATGTAGCATTACTTTATAAGGTATAACGTTATGTAGCATTACCTTATAACGTATAACGTTATATACTGATACTATATAACGTATAACGTTATGTAGCATTACCATATAACGTATAACGTTTTATACTGTAACGTTATAACGTATAACGTTATGTAGCAATACCATATAACGTATAACGTTATGTACCATTACGTTATAACGTATAACGTTATATACTGTTACCATAAAAAGTATAACGTTATGTAGCATTACCATATAATGTATATCGTTATGTAGCATTACCTTATAACGTATAACGTTATGTAGCATTACCATATAACGTATAGCGTGATATACTGTAACGTTATAGCGTATAACGTTATGTAGCATTACCATATATCGTATAACGTTATGTACCATTACGTTATAACGTATAACGTTATATACTGTTACCATATAACGTATAACGTTATGTAGCATTACCTTATATCGTATAACGTAATATACTATTACCTTATAACATTTAACGTTATGTAGCATTACGTTATAGCGTATAACGTTATTTACTATTACCTTATAAGGTATAACGTTATCTGGCATTACGTTATAACTTATTACGTTATTTGCTATTACCCTATAACGTTATGCAGCATTACGTTATAATGTATATCGTTATATACAGTTACCATATAACGTATAACGTTATGTAGCATTACCTTATAACGTATAAGGTTATGTAGCATTACCTTATAACGTATAAGGTTATGTATCATTACAATATATCGTATAACGTTATATACTGTTACGTTATAATGTATAACGTTATGTAGCATTACCTTATAACGTATAACGTTATGTATCATTACCATATAACGTATAACGTTATATACTGTTACCATATAACGTATAACGTTACATACTGTTACCATATAACGTATAACGTTATGTAGCATTACCAGATAATGTATAACGTTATGTAGCATTATCTTATAACGTATAACGTTATGTAGCATTACCATATAACGTATAACGTTATGTAGCATTACCATATAATGTATAACGTTGTGTAGCATTATCTTATAACGTATAACGTTATGTAGCATTACCATATGACGTATAACGTTATATACTGTTACGTTATAACGTATAACGTTATGTAGCATTACCATATAACGTATAACGTTATGTAGCATTACCTTATATAGTATAAAGTTATGTAGCATTACGTTATAATGTATATCGTTATATACTGTTACCATATAACGTATAACGTTATGTAGTATTACCTTATAGCGTATAACGTTATGTAGCATTACCTTATAGCGTATAACGTTATGTAGCATTACCTTATAACGTATAAGGTTATGTCTCATTACAATATAACGTATAACGTTATATACTGTAACGTTATAATGTATAACGTTATGTAGCATTACGTTATAACGTATAACGTTATTTACTATTACCTTATAAGGTATAACGTTATCAGGCATTACGTTATAACGTATAACGTTATTTGCTATTACCCTATAACGTATAACGTTATGTAGCATTACGTTATAATGTATATCGTTATATACTGTTACCATATAACGTATAACGTTATGTAGTATTACCTTATAGCGTATAACGTTATGTAGCATTACCTTATAACGTATAAGGTTATGTATCATTACAATATAACGTATAACGTTATATACTGTTACGTTATAATGTATAGCGTTATGTAGCATTACCTTATAACGTATAACGTTATGTAGCATTACCATATAACGTATAACGTTATATACTGTTACGTTATAACGTATAACGTTATGTAGCATTACCATATAACGTATAACGTTATGTAGCATTACCTTATATAGTATAAAGATATGTAGCATTACGTTATAACGTATAACGTTATATACTGTTACCATATAACGTATAATGTTATGTAGCATTACGCTATAATGTATATCGTTATATACTGTTACCATATGACGTATAGCATTATGTAGCATTACCTTATATCGTATAACGTTATATACTATTACCTTATAACGTTTAACGTTATGTAGCATTACCATATAACGTATAACGTTATGTAGCATTACCTTACATAGTATAAAGTTATGTAGCATTACGTTATAACGTATAACGTTACATACTGTTACCATATAACGTATAACGTTATGTAGCATTACGTTATAATGTATATCGTTATATGCTGTTACCATATGACGTATAACGTCATGTAGCATTACTTTATAACCTATAACGTTATGTAGCATTACGATATAACGTATAACGTTATGTAGCATTCCGTTATAACGTATAACGATATATACTGTTAGCATATAACGTATAATGTTATGTAGCATTACGTTATAATTTATATCGTTATATACTGTTACCATATGACGTATAATGCCATGTATCATTACCTTATAACGTATAAAGTTAAGTAAGTTAACGTATAACGTTATATACTGTTACCATATAAAGTATAACGTTATGTAGCATTACCATATAACGTATAACGTCATGTAGCATTACGTTATAACGTATAACGTTATATACTGATACCATATAACGTATAACGTTATGTAGCATTACCATATAACGTATAACGTTATATACTGTAACGTTATAACGTATAACGTTATGTAGCATTACCATATAACGTATAACGTTATGTACCATTACGTTATAACGTATAACGTTACATACTGTTACCATATAACGTATAACGTTATGTAGCATTACCTTATATCGTATAACGTTATATACTATTACCTTATAACGTTTAACGTTATGTAGCATTACGCTATAACGTATAACGTTATATACTGTTACCATATAACGTATAACGTTATGTAGCATTACCATATAACTTATAACGTTATGTAGCATTACCTTATATAGTATGATGTTATGTAGCATTACGTTATAATGTATATCGTTATATACTGTTACCATATGACGTATAACGTCATGTAGCATTACTTTATAACGTATAACGTTATGTAGCATTACCATATAACGTATAACGTTATGTAGCATTACCATATAACGTATAACGTTATATACTGTTACGATATAACGTATAACGTTATGTAGCATTACCATATAACGTATAACGTTATGTAGCATTACTTTATAATGTATAACGTTATATACTGTTACCATATAACGTATAATGTTATGTAGCATTACGTTATAACGTATACCGTTACATACTGTTACCATATAACGTATAACGTTATGTAGCATTACGTTATAATGTATATCGTTATATACTGTTACCATATGACGTATAACGTCATGTAGCATTACTTTATAACGTATAACGTTATGTAGCATTACCATATAACGTATAACGTTATGTAGCATTACGTTATAACGTATATCGTTATATACTGTTACCATATGACGTATAACGTCATGTAGCATTACTTTATAACGTATAACGTTATGTAGCATTACCATATAACGTATAACGTGATATACTGTAACGTTATATCGTATAACGTTATATACTATTACCTTATAACGTTTAACGTTATGTAGCATTACGTTATAACGTATAACGTTATATACTGTTACGTTATATCGTATAACGTTATGTAGCATTAACATATAACGTATAACGTTACATACTGTTACGTTATATCGTATAACGTTATGTAGCATTACCATATAACGTATAACGTTATGTAGCATTACCTTATATAGTATGAAGTTATGTAGCATTACGTTATAACGTATAACGTTACATACTGTTACCATATGACGTATAGCGTCATGTAGCATTACCATATAACGTATAACGTTATGTAGCATTCCGTTATAACGTATAACGTTATATACTGTTACCATATAACGTATAATGTTATGTAGCATTACGTTAGAGTGTATATCGTTATATACTGTTACCTTATGACGTATAACGTCATGTAGCATTACCTGATAACGTATAACGTTATGTAGCATTACCTTATATCGTATAACGTTATGTAGCATTACGTTACAATATATATCGTTATATACTGTTACCATATAATGTATATCGTTATGTAGCATTACCTTATAACGTATAACGTTATGTAGCATTACCATATAACGTATAACGTTATATACTGTTACCTTACAACGTATATCGTTATGTAGCATTACCATATAACGTATAACGTTATGTAGCATTACCTTATAACATATAACGTTATATACTGATACTATATAACGTATAACGTTATGTAGCATTACCATATATCGTATAACGTTATAAACTGTTACGTTATAACGTATAACGTTATGTAGCATTACCATATAACGTATAACGTTATATACTGTTACGATATAACGTATAACGTTATGTAGCATTACCATATAACGTATAACGTTATGTAGCATTACTTTATAATGTATAACGTTATATACTGTTACCATATAACGTATAATGTTATGTAGCATTACGTTATAACGTATACCGTTACATACTGTTACCATATAACGTATAACGTTATGTAGCATGACGTTATAATGTATATCGTTATATACTGTTACCATATGACGTATAACGTCATGTAGCATTACTTTATAACGTATAACGTTATGTAGCATTACCATATAACGTATAACGTTATGTAGCATTACGTTATAACGTATATCGTTATATACTGTTGCCATATGACGTATAACGTCATGTAGCATTACTTTATAACGTATAACGTTATGCAGCATTACCATATAACGTATAACGTGATATACTGTAACGTTATATCGTATAACGTTATATACTATTACCTTATAACGTTTAACGTTATGTAGCATTACGTTATAACGTATAACGTTATATACTGTTACGTTATATCGTATAACGTTATGTAGCATTAACATATAACGTATAACGTTACATACTGTTACGTTATATCGTATAACGTTATGTAGCATTACCATATAACGTATAACGTTATGTAGCATTACCTTATATAGTATAAAGTTATGCAGCATTACGTTATAACGTATAACGTTATATACTGTTAACATATAAAGTATAACGTTATGTAGCATTACCATATAATGTATAACGGTATGTAGCATTACCTTATAACGTATAACGTTATGTAGCATTACCATATAACGTATAACGTTATATACTGTTACCTTATAACGTATAACGTTATGTAGCATTACCATATAACGTATAAAGTTATGTAGCATTACCATATAACGTATAAAGTTATGTAGCATTACGTTATAACGTATAACGTTACATACTGTTACCATATAACGTATAATGCTATGTAGCATTACGTTATAATGTATATCGTTGTATACTGTTACCATATGACGTATAACGTCATGCAGCATTACCTTATAACGTATAACGTTATGTAGCATTACCTTATATCGTATAACCTTATATACTATTACCTTATAACGTTTAACGTTATGTAGCATTACGTTATAACGTATAACGTTATTTACTATTACCTTATAAGGTATAACGTTATCTGGCATTACGTTATAACGTATAACGTTATGTAGCATTACGTTATAATGTATATCGTTATATACTGTTACCATATAACGTACAATGTTATGTAGCATTACGTTATAATGTATATCGTTATATACTGTTACCATATGACGTATAACGTCATGTAGCATTACCTTATAACGTATAACGTTATGTAGCATTACCTTATAACGTATAACGTTATATACTGTTACCATAAAAAGTATAACGTTATGTAGCATTACCATATAATCTATATCGTTATGTAGCATTACCTTATAACGTATAACGTTATGTAGCATTACCATATAACGTATAACGTTATATACTGTTACCTTACAACGTATATCGTTATGTAGCATTACCATATAACGTATAACGTTATGTAGCATTACCTTATAACGTATAACGTTATATACTGATACTATATAACGTATAACGTTATGTAGCATTAACATATATCGTATAACGTTATATACTATTACCTTATAACGTTTAACGTTATGTAGCATTACGTTATAACGTATAACGTTATTTACTATTACCTTATAAGGTATAACGCTATCTGGCATTACGTTATAACGTATAACGTTATTTGCTATTACCCTATAACGTATAACGTTATTTAGCATTACGTTATAATGTATATCGTTATATGCTGTTACCATATAACGTATAACGTTATGTAGCATTACCTTATAACGTATAACGTTATGTAGCATTACCTTATAACTTATAAGGTTATGTATCATTACAATATAACGTATAACGTTATATACTGTTACGTTATAATGTATAACGTTATGTAGCATTACCTTATAACGTATAACGTTATGTAGCATTACCATATAACGTATAACGTTATATACTGTTACGTTATAACGTATAACGTTATATACTGTTACCATATAACGTATAACGTTATGTAGCATTACCATATAACGTATAACGTTATGTAGCATTACCTTATATAGTATAAAGTTATGTAGCATTACGTTATAACGTATAACGTTACATACTGTTACCATATAACGTATAACGTTATGTAGCATTACGTTATAATGTATATCGTTATATACTGTTACCATATGACGTATAGCGTCATGTAGCATTACTTTATAACGTATAACGTTATGTAGCATTACCATATAACGTATAGCGTGATATACTGTAACGTTATAGCGTATAACGTTATGTAGCATTACCATATAACGTATAACGTTATGTTGCATTCCGTTATAACGTATAACGTTATATACTGTTACCACATAACGTATAATGTTATGTAGCATTACGTTATAATGTATATCGTTATATACTGTTACCATATGACGTATAACGTCATGTAGCATTACCTTATGACGTATAACGTTATGTAGCATTACCTTATATCGTATAACGTTATGTAGCATTACGTTAGAATATATATCGTTATATACTGTTACCATATAACGTATAACGTTATGTAGCATTACCATATAACGTATAACGTTATATACTGTTACGTTATAACGTATAACGTTATGTAGCATTACCATATAACGTGTAACGTTATATACTGTTACGATATAACGTATAACGTTATATACTGTTACGATATAACGTATAACGTTATGTAGCATTACCATATAACGTATAACGTTATGTAGCATTACGTTATAACGTATAACGTTATATACTGTTACCATATAACGTATAATGTTATGTGGCATTACGTTATAACGTATAACGTTACATACTGTTACCATATAACGTATAACGTTATGTAGCATTACGTTATAATGTATATCGTTATATACTCTTACCATATGACGTATAACGTCATGTAGCATTACTTTATAACGTGTAACGTTATGTAGCATTACCTCATAACGTATAACGTTATATACTGATACTATATAACGTATAACGTTATGTAGCATTACCATATAACGTATAACGTTATATACTGTAACGTTATAACGTATAACGTTATGTAGCATTACCATATAACGTATAACGTTATGTACCATTACGTTATAACGTATAACGTTATATACTGTTACCATAAAAAGTATAACGTTATGTAGCATTACCATATAATGTATATCGTTATGTAGCATTACCTTATAACGTATAACGTTATGTAGCATTACCATATAACGTATAACGTTATATACTGTTACCTTACAACGTATATCGTTATGTAGCATTACCATATAACGTATAACGTTATGTAGCATTACCTTATAACATATAACGTTATATACTGATACTATATAACGTATAACGTTATGTAGCATTACCATATATCGTATAACGTTATATACTATTACCTTATAACGTTTAACGTTATGTAGCATTACGTTATAACGCATAACGTTATTTACTATTACCTTATAACGTATAACGTTATGTTGCATTCCGTTATAACGTATAACGTTATATACTGTTACCACATAACGTATAATGTTATGTAGCATTACGTTATAATGTATATCGTTATATACTGTTACCATATGACGTATAACCTCATGTAGCATTACCTTATAACGTATAACGTTATGTAGCATTACCTTATATCGTATAACGTTATGTAGCATTACGTTAGAATATATATCGTTATATACTGTTACCATATAACGTATAACGTTATGTAGCATTACCATATAACGTATAACGTTATATACTGTTACGTTATAACGTATAACGTTATGTAGCATTACCATATAACGTGTAACGTTATATACTGTTACGATATAACGTATAACGTTATATACTGTTACGATATAACGTATAACGTTATGTAGCATTACCATATAACGTATAACGTTATGTAGCATTACCTTATATAGTATAAAGTTATGTAGCATTACGTTATAACGTATAACGTTACATACTGTTACCATATAACGTATAACGTTATGTAGCATTACGTTATAATGTATATCGTTATATACTGTTACCATATGACGTATAGCGTCATGTAGCATTACTTTATAACGTATAACGTTATGTAGCATTACCATATAACGTATAGCGTGATATACTGTAACGTTATAGCGTATAACGTTATGTAGCATTACCATATAGCGTATAACGTTATGTTGCATTCCGTTATAACGTATAACGTTATATACTGTTACCACATAACGTATAATGTTATGTAGCATTGCGTTATAATGTATATCGTTATATACTGTTACCATATGACGTATAACCTCATGTAGCATTATCTTATAACGTATAACGTTATGTAGCATTACCTTATATCGTATAACGTTATGTAGCATTACGTTAGAATATATATCGTTATATACTGTTACCATATAACGTATAACGTTATATACTGTTACCATATAACGTATAACGTTATGTAGCATTACCATATAACGTATAACGTTATATACTGTTACGTTATAACGTATAACGTTATGTAGCATTACCATATAACGTGTAACGTTATATACTGTTACGATATAACGTATAACGTTATATACTGTTACGATATAACGTATAACGTTATGTAGCATTACCATATAACGAATAACGTTATATACTGTTACCATATAACGTATAATGTTATGTGGCATTACGTTATAACCTATAACGTTACATACTGTTACCATATAACGTATAACGTTATGTAGCATTACGTTATAATGTATATCGTTATATACTGTTACCATATGACGTATAACGTCATGTAGCATTACTTTATAACGTATAACGTTATGTAGCATTACCATATAACGTATAACGTGATATACTGTAACGTTATAGCGTATAACGTTATGTAGCATTACCATATAACGTATAACGTTATGTAGCATTACGTTATAACGTATAACGTTATATACTGTTACCATATGACGTATAACGTCATGTAGCATTACCTTATAACGTATAACGTTATGTAGCATTACCTTATATCGTATAACGTTATGTAGCATTACGTTACAATATATATCGTTATATACTGTTACCATATAACATATAACGTTATGTAGCATTACCATATAACGTATAACGTTATATACTGTTACGTTATAACGTATAACGTTATGTAGCATTACCATATAACGTATAACGTTATATACTGTTACGATATGACGTATATCGTTATGTAGCTTTACCATATAACGTATAACGTTATGTAGCATTACGTTATAACGTATAAAGCTATACATTATTTCGTTATAACGCATAATGTTATATAGAATTATCTTATAACGTATAACTTTATGTAGCAATACGTTATAACGACAACTTGGGCATCGTTTACGACTTTGCCAATACAGTTTTCCTTCGCTGCATCATCTTGATGGTAAGTCAGTTGTTACATATCGGTCCGAAGCAATAGTTGGTTGTTCGTAATAATTGATCAGAATTCCACGGCATCTTAGGCAATCATCATCCGAGCTTATATCGCGCATCAAAATGCATCAATCAGAAGTCGAATTTGTAATTGCGAATCGCGAACCGTTACTAATATTAATCTCGTACCGCCAATATAACAATGGCGAGTTCTACACATCGTGTACACACAGAATATATTATAATGAATATCTATTATTAAATATATCTGAGTGATTTTTCTATCACGACCTATCTCGACGTACCTATCACGACCCAACCACCTCAGTACCAATAATTAACAATATTTAAGCATCTAATTAATAACAATTAAACTATTAATTAATAGCAATGGAAACATTTGTGAATAACATTTAAAACATTAATTTATTACAATCAAATCAATCATTCTTCGAGGTACCAATAAGTCTCTCGCTAATAGCCTAATAGATCGTTTGATAGATCTAACGAAGAAATACCTAATCGCGATTACAGCCAATTAATTCATATTATTCGCTACATAATTAATATCAGTATCACGATGCAGGCGGTATTGAAGAAAAAGAGCCATTTTATGTTACAACTATAACGAGTAAATGTCAAAAGATCGTTACCGTTTGATTGACATCTCGACACTTTTTCAAGGTATATAAGGAACACGGAAATCGCGCGCGAGCTCTTTTGTGCCTGAACTGCCGGAGAGTGAACATCGAAGATGAACTTAAATATAAGGCAAATAAACAAAAAATATTAACAGTAACATTGAACTAGTAATTTATAACGTCTAAACCGTTAATTTACAACACTTAAGCTATTAATTTTTAACATTTAAGCTATTAATTTATAACATTTCAGCTATTAATTTATAACATTTAAGCTATTAATTTACAACATTTAAGCTATTAATTTACAACATTTACGCTATTAATTTTCGACATTTAAACTGTTATTTTATACATTTAAACTTTTAATTTATAATATTTAAGCTATTAATTTATAACATTTAAGCTATTAATTTATAACATTTAAGCTATTAATTTACAACATTTGAGCTATTAATTTATAGCATTTAAACTGTTATTTTATACATGTAAGCCATTAATTTCTAACATTTAATATAACAATTATATCATCTAAGCCATTAATTTATAACATGTAAGCCATTCATCTAAAACAATTACTCCATTAATTCTTAACACCTATACCAAAAATTTATAACCATATCCTTCCATTAATTCAAAGTAATTATGCTCTTAATTTATAGCAGTTGTACCATTAATTGGAAGCAACTCTGATTCATTGATTTAAATGAATACCATCAATTCGTTGTGAGTAAATTAATTATTTATTTTGTTTTATTTAATATTTACGAAATCTTTCAAGTCCCCGCAGTGCTATTGTATTTCTATATAGTATTATTTTTTAATTTTAAATTCTAAAGTATTTAATTTCTTATTTCACTGTTTCATATAAAACCAATAGTAACGCAGAGTGTACCAATTAAGTATCTATGGATGGAATGTAATTTTCCATGTCTGCTCAAAACCAAGGATACAGCACCGTATTCATGGAATCAAGGAAGCAAGTGCAATTTATTCGAAGGCAGCGACAACTCACCATTCATCCATACGCACTACAATTGGTATCTTGCATGGTTTAGTTTCTTCGATGATAAGTTGAATATTCAAGTATGATTATGCAGAACCACATACTACAGCTATTTTAATTAATAAATTTCAATAAACGCTACTTCTTTGTTATAAAATAATTTTACCTCTCTGCTACCAATGCTTAAAAACTGTTTATGTAAATGGGACCCGAGCGTAGTTACCTCCTCGTGGTGGGTCCTGCTAATTGGTATCGTTTTCCAAAAATTGATCAATTGATTAATCTTTGGAAAACGATCTCAAGCTAAGAACTACACACCAGTCCAGTTAGGGTAACCAAAAGCCGCGAACAGAATTGTGGATGAACCATACTGGACTGCAAAGTTGGACACCGTTGGACAACGTTGGACATCGATGGACTACGTTCTACAGAGTTGGAATGCTGTGGACAGAGTGGGAATGCTGTGGACAGAGTTGGAATGCTGTGGACAGAGTTGGAATGCTGTGGACAGAGTTGGAATGCTGTGGACAGAGTTGGAATGCTTTGTACAGAGTTGGAATGCTTTCGACAGAGTAGGAATGCTGTGTACAGAGTTAGAAACCGTTCTACAGAGTTTGGATGCATTGGAGAGAGTTGGAATGCTGTGTACAGAGTTAGAATGCTTTAGACAGAGTTGGAATGCTTTCGACAGAGTTCAAATGCTTTCGACAGAGTTCAAATACTTTCTACAGTTTTGGAATGCTTACTACAGTGTTGGAATGCTTTCTTCAGTGTTGGAATGCTTTCTACAGGGTTGGAATGCTTTCTAAAGTGTGGGAATGCTTTCTGGCGTGTGGGTATGCTTTCTAGAGTGTTGGCATGCTTTTTAGAGGGTTCGAACGCTTTCTAGAGGGTTGGAATGCTTTCGATAGAGTTGGAATACCATTGTACACGGTTGAAATGATCTCTGCAGGGTTGGAATGCCTTCGAGAGAGACGGAATACCTTTGTACAGGGTTGGAATGCTTTCTACAGTGTTGGAATGCTTTCGACAGAGTTGGAATACCTTTGTACAGAGTTGGAATGCTTTCGACAAGTTTGGAATACCTTTGTACAGAGTTGGAATGCTTTCGACAGAGTTGGAATACTTTCGACAGAGTTGGAATACCTTTGTACAGGGTTGGAATGCTTTCTACAGTGTTGGAATGCTTTGTAGAGGGTTGGAATGCTTTCTAGAGTGTGGGAGTGCTTTCTGGAGTGTTGGAATGCTTTCTAGAGTGTTGACATGCTTTCCAGAGGGTTGGAATGCTTTCCAGAGGGTTGGAATGCTTTCTAGAGCGTTGGAATGCTTTCGACAGAGTTGGAATACCTTTGTACAGAGTTGGAATGCTTTCGACAAGTTTGGAATACCTTTGTACAGAGTTGGAATGCTTTCGACAAGTTTGGAATACCTTTGTACAGAGTTGGAATGCTTTCGACAGAGTTGGAAAACTTTCGACAGAGTTGGAATACCTTTGTACAGGGTTGGAATGCCTTCCAGAGGGTTGGAATGCTTTCTAGAGGGTTGGAATACTTTCGACAGAGTTGAAATACCTTTTCACATAGTTGGAATGCTTTCTACAGGGATGGAATGCTTCCGAGAGGATTGGAATGCCTTCCAGAGGGTTGGAACTCCATTGTACAGGGTTGGAATGCTTTCTAGAGGGTTGGAATACTTTCGGCAGAGTTGGAATACCTTTGTACAGGGTTGGAATGCTTTCTACAGTGTTGGAATGCTTTCTAGAGGGTTGGAATGCTTTCTAGAGTGTGGGAGTGCTTTCTGGAGTGTTGGAATGCTTTCTAGAGTGTTGGCATGCTTTCTAGAGGGTTGGAATGCTCTCCAGAGGGTTGGTATGCTTTCTAGAGCGTTGGAGTGCTTTCGAGAGAGTTGGAATACCTTTGTACAGGGTTGGAATGCTTTCTACAGTGTTGGAATGCTTTCTAGAGGGTTGGAATGCTTTCTAGAGTGTGGGAGTGCTTTCTGGAGTGTTGGAATGCTTTCTAGAGTGTTGGCATGCTTTCTAGAGGGTTGGAATGCTCTCCAGAGGGTTGGTATGCTTTCTAGAGCGTTGGAGTGCTTTCGAGAGAGTTGGAATGCTTTCGACAGAGTTGGAATACTTTCGACAGAGTTGGAATACCTTTGTACAGGGTTGGAATGCTTTCTACAGTGTTGGAATGCTTTCTAGAGTGTGGGAGTGCTTTCTGGAGTGTTGGAATGCTTTCTAGAGTGTTGGCATGCTTTCTAGAGGGTTGGAATGCTTTCTAGAGGGTTGGAATGCTTTCTAGAGCTTTGGAATGCTTTCGACGGAGTTGGAATACCTTTGTACAGAGTTGGAATTATTTCGAGAAAGTTGGAATGCTTTCGACAGAGTTGGAATGAGTTTTACAGTGTTGGAATACCTTTGTACAGAGTTGGAATGCTTTCTACAGGGTTGGAATGCTTTATACAGAGTTGGAATACCTTTGTACAGAGTTGGAATGCCTTCTAGTGGTTTGGAATGCTTTCCAGAGGGTTGGAATGCTTTCTAGAGGGTTGGAATGCTTTCGACAGAGTTGGAATACCATTGTACACGGTTGAAATGCTTTCTACAGGTTTGGCATGCTTCGACAGGGTTGGAATACCTTTCTTCAGGGTTGGAATGATTGCTACAGGGTTGGACTGCTTTCGTCAGAGGTGGAGTGGTTTCGACCGAGTTGGAATACCTTTCTACACGGTTTTAATGCCTTCTAGAAGGTTGGAATGCCTTCCAGAGGGTTGGAATTCCTTTGTACAGAGTTGGAATGCTTTGTAGACGGTTATGATGCTTTCTAGAGGGTTGGAATACTTTCGACAGAGTTGGAATACCTTTCTACAGAGTTGGAATGCTTTCTACAGGGATGGAATGCTTTCGCGAGGATTGGAATGCCTTCCAGAGAGTTGGAACTCCTTTGTACACGGTTGGAATGCTTTCTAGAGGGTTGGAATACTTTCGGCAGAGCTGGAATACGTTTGTACAGAGTTGGAATGTTTTCTACAGGGTCGGAATGCTTTCGACAGGGTTGGAATTCTTTCGACAGAGTTGGAATGCGTTCGACAGAGTTGGAATACCTTTGTACAGGGTTGAAATGCTTTCTACAGGGTTGGAATGCTTTCTAGAAAGTTGGAATGATTTTTACAGGGATGGAATGCTTTCTACAGTGTTGGAATGCTTTCTAGAGGGTTGGAATACTTTCTAGAGTGTGGGAGTGCCTTCTGCAGTGTTGGAATGCTTTCTAGGGTGTTGGCATGCTTTCTAGAGTGTAGGCATGCTTTCTAGAGAGTTGGAATGCTTTCTAGAGCGTTGGAATGCTTTCTTGAGCGTTGGAATGCTTCCTAGAGCGTTGGAATGTGTTCGACAGAGTTGGAATTCCTTTGTACAGAGTTGGAATGCTTTCTACAGGGTTGGAATGCTTTTTACAGGGTTGGAGTGCTTTCGACAGAGTTGGAATTCCTTTATACCGAGTTGGAATGCTTTCAACAGGGTTGCAATGCGTTCTACAGGGTTGGAATGCTATCTACAGGGTTGGAATGCTCCCTACAGGGATGGAATGCTTTCGAGAGGATTGGAATGCCTTTTAGAGGGTTGGAATACCTTGGTACAGGGTTGAAACGCTTTCTAGAGGGTTGGAGTACTTTCGACAGAGTTGGAATACCTTTGTACAGAGTTGGAATGCTTTCTACAGGGTTGGAATGCTCCCTACAGGGATGGAATGCTTTCGAGAGGATTGGAATGCCTTTCAGAGGGTTGGGATTCCTTTGTGCAGGGTTGGAATGCTTTCTAGAGGGTTGGAATGCTTTCTACAGTGTTGGAATGCTTTCGACAGAGTTGGAATACCTTTGTACACGGTTGAAATGCTTTCTAGAGGGTTGGAATGCTTTCGACAGTGTTGGAATACATTTGTTCAGAGTTGGATTGCTTTCTAGAGCGTTGGAATACTTTCGACATACCTGGCATACCTTTGTACAGGGTTGAAATGCTTTCTACAGGGTTGGAATGCTTTCTACAGTGTTGGAACACCTTTGTACAGAGTTGGAATGCTTTCTACAGTGTTGGAATACCTTTGTACAGAGTTGGAATGCTTTCTGTAGGTTTGGAATGTTTTCTAGAGGGTTGGAATGCTTTCAACAGAGTTGGAGTACCTTTGTACAGGGTTGGAATGCCTTCTACAGGTTTGGAATGCTTTCGACAGTGTTGGAATACCTTTGTACAGAGTTGGAATGCTTTCGACAGAGTTGGAATACCTTGGTACAGAGTTGAAATGCTTTCTAGAGGGTTGGAATGCTTTCTAGAGGATTGGAATGCTCTCTAAAGTGTTTTAATGCTTTCTACAGCGCTGGAATGCTGTCAACAGTGTTGGAATGCTGTCTACAGGATTGGCATGCTTTCAACAAGTTGGAATATCTTTGTACACGGTTCAAATGCATTCTGGAGGGTTGAGAGGATTTCTAGATGGTTGGAAAGATTTCTACAGTGTTGGAATGCTTTCGACAGAGTTGGAATACCTTTGTACAGAGTTGGAATGATTTCGAGAAGGTTGGAATACCTTTGTTCAGAGTTGGAATGCTTTCGACAGAGTTGGAATGCTTTCGACAGAGTTGGAATGAGTTTTACAGTGTTGGAATACCTTTGTACAGAGTTGGAATGCTTTCTACACGGTTGGAGTGCTTTATACAGAGTTGGAATACCTTTGTACAGAGTTGGAATGCCTTCTAGTGGGTTGGAATGCCTTCCAGAGGGTTGGAATGCTTTCTAGAGGGTTGGAATACTTTTGACATAGTTGGAATACCTTTCTACAGAGTTGGAATGCTTTCTACAGGGATGGAATGCTTTCGAGAGGATTGGAATGCCTTCCAGAGGGTTGGAACTCCTTTGTACACGGTTGGAATGCTTTCTAGAGGGTTGGAATACTTTCGGCAGAGTTGGAATACGTTTGTACAGAGCTGCAATGTTTTCTACAGGGTTGGAATGCTTTCTACAGGGTTGGAATGATTTATACAGGGATGGAATGCTTTCTAGAGGGTTGGAATGCTTTCTAGAGGGTTGGAATGCTTTCTAGAGTGTTGGAATGCTTTCGACAGGGTTGGAATACCTTTGTACAGGGCTGAAATGCTTTCTACAGGGTTGGAATGCTTTCTAGAAAGTTGGAATGATTTTTACTGGGATGGAATGCTTTCGACAGTGTTGGAATGCTTTCTAGAGGGTTGGAATACTTTCTAGAGTGTGGGAGTGCCTTCTGCAGTGTTGGAATGCTTTCTAGGGTGTTGGCATGCTTTCTAGAGTGTAGGCATGCTTTCTAGAGAGTTGGAATGCTTTCTAGAGCGTTGGAATGCTTTCTTGAGCGTTGGAATGCTTTCTAGAGGGTTGGAATGCTTTCGACAGAGTTGGAATACCATTGTACACGGTTGAAATGCTTTCTACAGGTTTGGCATGCTTCGACAGGGTTGGGATACCTTTCTTCAGGGTTGGAATGATTGCTACAGGGTTGGAATGCTTTCGTCAGGGGTGGAATGGTTTCGACCGTGTTGGAATACCTTTCTACACGGTTTTAATGCCTTCTAGAAGGTTGGAATGCCTTCCAGAGGGTTGGAATTCCTTTGTACAGAGTTGGAATGCTTTGTAGACGGTTATGATGCTTTCTAGAGGGTTGGAATACTTTTGACATAGTTGGAATACCTTTCTACAGAGTTGGAATGCTTTCTGCAGGGATGGAATGCTTTCGAGAGGATTGGAATGCCTTCCAGAGGGTTGGAACTCCTTTGTACAGGGTTGGAATGCTTTCTAGAGGGTTGGAATACTTTCGGCAGAGTTGGAATACGTTTGTACAGAGTTGGAATATTTTCTACAGGGGTGGAATGCTTTCTAGAGGGTTGGAATGATTTTTACAGGGATGGAATGCTTTCTAGGGGGTTGGAATGCTTTCGACAGAGTTGGAATACCTTTGTTCAGAGTTGGTATGCTTTCGACAAGGTTGGAATACCTTTGTACAGAGTTGGAACGTTTTCGACAGGGTTGGAATTCTTTCGACAGAGTTGGAATGCTTTCGACAGAGTTGGAATGCGTTCGACAGAGTTGGAATACCTTTGTACAGGGTTGACATGCTTTCTACAGGGTTGGAATGCTTTCAAGAAAGTTGGAATGATTTTTACAGGGATGGAATGCTTTCTACAGTGTTGGAATGCTTTCTAGAGGGTTGGAATACTTTCTAGATTGTGGGAGTGCTTTCTGCAGTGTTGGAATGTTTTCTAGGGTGTTGGCATGCTTTCTAGAGTGTAGGCATGCTTTCTAGAGAGTTGGAATGCTTTCTAGAGCGTTGGAATGCTTTCTAGAGCGTTGGAATGCGTTCTAGAGCGTTGTTATGTGTTCGACAGAGTTGGAATACCTTTGTACAGAGTTGGAATGCTTTCGACAAGGTTGGAATACCTTTGTACAGAGTTGGTATGCTTTCGTCAGTGTTGAAATGCTTTCGACAGAGTTGGAATGCTTTCGACAAAGTTGGAATGCCATCGACAGAGTGGGAATACCTTTGTACAGGGTTTTAATGCCTGCTAGAGTGTTGGAATGTCTTCTAGAGTGTTGGAATGCCTACCAGAGTGTAGGAATTCCTTTGTACAGAGTTGGAATGCTTTCGAGAGGGTAGGAAAGCTTTCGACAGAGTTGGAATACCATTGTACACGGTTGAAATGCTTTCTACAGGGTTGGAATGCTTTCGACAGAGTTGGAATACCTTTGTACAGGGTTGGAATGCTTTCTACAGTGTTGGAATGCTTTCGACAGAATTGGAATGCTTTCGACAAAGTTGGAATGCCATCGACAGAGTTGGAATACCTTTGTACAGGGTTGAAATGCCTTCTAGAGGGTTGGAATGCTTTCTACAGGGTTCGTATGCTTTCTACAGGGAAGGAATGCTTTCGACAAAGTTGGAATACCTTTGTACAGAGTTGGAATGCTTTCGAAAGAGTTGGAATGCTTTCGACAGTGTTGGAATGCGTACGACAGAGTTGGAATACCTTGGTACAGGGTTGGAACGCTTTCTAGAGTGTTGGCGTTCTTTCGACAGAGTTGGAATACCTTTGTACAGAGTTGGAATGCTCTCTACAGGGTTGGAATGCTCCCTACAGGGATGGAATGCTTTCGAGAGTGTTGGAATGCCTTTCAGAGTGTTGGAATTCCTTTGTGCAGGGTTGGAATGCTTTCTAGAGTGTTGGAATGCTTTCTACAGTGTTGGAATGCTTTCTAGAGTGTGGGAGTGCTTTCTGGAGTGTTGGAATGCTTCCTAGAGTGTTGGCATGCTTTCTAGAGGGTTGGAATGCTTTCGAGAGGGTTGGAATGCTTTCTACAGTGTTGGAATGCTTTCGACAGAGTTGGAATACCTTTGTACAGAGTTGGAATGATTTCGAGAAAGTTGGAATACCTTTGTTCAGAGTTGGAATGCTTTCGACAGAGTTGGAATACTTTGGACAGAGTTGGAATGAGTTTTACAGTGTTGGAATACCTTTGTACAGAGTGGGAATGCTTTCTACAGGGTTGGAATGCTTTATACAGAGTTGGAATACCTTTGTACAGAGTTGGAATGCCTTCTAGTGGGTTGGAATCCCTTCCAGAGGGTTGGAATGCTTTCTAGAGGGTTGGAATGCTTTCGACAGAGTTGGAATACCATTGTACACGGTTGAAATGCTTTCTACAGGTTTGGCATGCTTCGACAGGGTTGGAATACCTTTCTGCAGGGTTGGAATGATTGCTACAGGGTTGGAATGCTATCGTCAGAGGTGGAGTAGTTTCGACCGAGTTGGAATACCCTTCTACACGGTTTTAATGCCTTCTAGAAGGTTGGAATGCCTTCCAGAGGGTTGGAATTCCTTTGTACAGTGTTGGAATGCTTTGTCGACGGTTATGATGCTTTCTAGAGGGTTGGAATACTTTCGACAGAGTTGGAATACCTTTCTACAGAGTTGGAATGCTTTCTACAGTGATGGAATGCTTTCGAGAAGATTGGAATGCCTTCCAGAGGGTTGGAACTCCTTTGTACACGGTTGGAATGCTTTCTAGAGGGTTGGAATACTTTCGGTAGAGTTGGAATACGTTTGTACAGAGTTGGAATATTTTCTACAGGGTTGGAATGCTTTCTACAGGGTTGGAATGATTTTTACAGGGATGGAATGCTTTCTAGAGGGTTGGAATGCTTTCTAGAGTGTGGGAGTGCTTTCTGGAGTGTAGGAATGCTTTCTAGAGTGTTGGCATGCTTTCTAGAGGGTTGGAATGCTTTCTAGAGGGTTGGTATGCTTTCTAGAGTGTTGGAATGCTTTCGACAGAGTTGGAATACCTTTGTACAGAGTTGGAATGATTTCTACAGGGTTGGAATGCTTTATACAGAGTTGGAATACCCTTGTACAGAGTTGGAATGCCTTCTAGTGTGTTGGAATGCCTTCCAGAGGGTTGGAATGCTTTCTAGAGTGTTGGAATGCTTTCGACAGAGTTGGAATACCTTTCTACATAGTTGGAATGCTTTCTACAGGGATGGAATGCTTTCGAGAGGATTGGAATGCCTTCCAGAGGGTTGGAACTCCTTTGTACAGGGTTGGAATGGTTTCTAGAGCGTTGGAGTACTTTCGGCAGAGTTGGAATACGTTTGTACAGAGTTGGAATATTTTCTACAGGGTTGGAATGCTTTCTACAGGGTTGGAATGATTTTTACAGGGATGGAATGCTTTCTAGAGGGTTGGAATGCATTCTAGAGTGTGGGAGTGCTTTCTGGAGTGTAGGAATGCTTTCTAGAGGGTTGGTATGTGTTACGTCGACCGACTCTCTACCTGGACGGGGCCTTGTACCGCATCTGGCAGCCACATGTCCGCACCTCTCTGTCGCGTATTCTAAACCATTTAAGGACCGACCTTAAGTCTTAAACAATCGCGACAAGGTCTATCAGGTCAAACAACGGCCTTTTTTACGAGAGCACTTTCTAAGACCTCTGGTTTATGTCCAGAAGACACTTAAGATTAGCTCTCTTTCACACGTGCGATGCTTCCCACCACCAACTTTCCATCGAGGGCGGTAAACCCCCTCCTACTCCACCAATGGAAACAATAACCATCACCCTCACTTTCCTAGTCAAGAAACTATCATCAACAAATCAGATGATCCCGTGTGCTAGACACACCCAGTCCTAGTTCTCCTCTGAGATAGCATCGTCACTCTCATAGGAGTCAGTTTCCGTGGTCCGAGCAGTCAACAAGTCTAAAAGGGTTCTACCCCTAAAAGTAATCCGTTTTCGTCGTCCAAGCAGTCAATTCGCGAGATCTAACTATCTCATCCGGAGATATCGTCAAGTCGGGTCATACTGCTGTAACGCATATATTGTACAATCTATATTCACCTTATTGTTCAAATATATATCATATTAACCTGTTAACGCAGAGTTAATTTCAATCAACCACCCCTGTTATCCTAAACGAAACACGGGGAGCGACTATTTCGCGGCGTCGATTAACCGAATCGTAGCGAGAATTTACGCCTCTCGCTGACGCGTTTTCCTCGCGACCGCGTCTCTCCGCGAACGGTCGTAACATTTGGTCCTTCGAGCCGGATTCAGTGTGACCACACAGTGCCACGTGCAAACATTGCCATTCAAGAACACGCGTGGACGTCGGAAAGCCGCAAAAGTTCGAAGAATTTGAATCTCAACTACGTCGCTAATCATGCCGACCACGACAAAGATCAATCTCCTAAAAAAGAAACGTGAGAGAGTACTCGAAAATACCCTCAGATATCTGAGGACGAGCATTGACGAATATGAGCGATCCACCACGCCACAAACCTCGCTCTTGAGCATCTATGAAGCCCAACTCCAGGACGGGTGGGAGCGATATAAACTCATCCAAAGCGAGTTAGATGATCTCGACGATGAAGATCTCGCGCACGAAACGAAAGCACTGAAGAGTTACAGTTCCTTGCACGCGCGACTCAAGGCCCTCGCGGATAATAATCGACTATCAACCCATCCGACACCATCAAAACACGACTCAGAAACCAATGCAGAGGGAATCACTATCAAACTGCCAGAGATCCATTTGCCCATGTTCGACGGCACTATCGAGGAGTGGAACTCTTTTTACGATACATTTGTATCCACCATAGATCGCAATGAGAAATTGACACCTGTTCAAAAATTTCACTACTTGCGATCGTCCGTGACTGGCAAAGCCGCGAGAAGCATACAATCGCTAGATGTTACCGAAGCTAATTATGCCATCGCAATCAGTACGCTTCGAGAAAAATTTGATTGTCACCGTCGGGTATGCCTGCGTCATTGGCATCTGATCCGTGACTATCCCAAGATAGCGAAGGAAACGCCAGATGCCATAGAGGATTTTATTGAAACGGTACAAATCAATCTCAAGGCTTTAGAGAAATTAGGAGAGCCAGTCACGTCAAGTGTCGTATTGGTCGATCTGCTCGCAACGAAACTACCTTCCTCCACTATACGAAATTGGCATCATACATTATCCGATAAAAGGATGCCCTCGTATAAACATTTAATCGAGTTTCTAACCACACGGGCAAACGGTGACCAACCCAATACGAAATCGGAAGAAACAAAAAGGTCGTCTAATCAACGCTTCAGACATCGATACGACTTATCCCGAGGACAAACCTTTACCACCATGAAGGGGACACGAACGTGTCATATATGCCGAGGACCTCATGACATAAAGAATTGTCAATTCTTCAAGGCAAGATCCGCAAAAACACGCATTGCGCTGACACAAGAGGCCTCATTATGCACAAATTGCTTACGCAAGGGGCACACCATCACCCAATGCTCCGCCGGATCATGCCGTATATGTCGACGACGACACCATACACTACTCCACAGAGAGGACATACAGGTCAGTGGTAAAGTTGTAAACTCTCGATTATCTTGCAGTAGCTCATCGAGCGATCGATCCTTAAGTGACCGATCATCAGGCAGATCACCTAATTCTCCGACACCGCGTTCGTCGCGTCATTCGAGACGATCCGAATCATTACCCCAATCATCTAGCCGATCATCACCTCGAAAATCTCGCCGATCACCCCCTCGAACATTTCGCCGATCGTCCTCTCCGTCTTCTCGCCGACCATCTCCCAGAACTTCTCCCAAACGCGAGTCCCACTCGAGACGAACAAGGGAACCCGATTCAAATCTAGCGCCGAATCCTAAACGACAAGGGAAACAATGACTAAATCAGACGTCATTGTTAGGGACCGAATCACACAAAACGGAATCAAGGACCTCGCTTCGCTCCGAACCATCGTGCCACGATCTGTTAGTGACAGCGCAGGTTAAAATTCTTGACGACAAAGCTCAACCCTTCCGTTGTAGAGCTCTGCTAGACACCGGCTCAAGCATGAACTTCATTACCGAGAAACTGGCAAAAACATTGAAACTCGGTCAACAGAAATGTTCGGTCCCAATCGGAGCCCTGAACGCATTATCGACGACATCGAAGCGTTACATTACGGCTACAATCACCTCAACCGACGGCACATACGAACGTACACTGACGTTCCTTATTCTACCCACCATATCGACTTGGGTCCCAGATCAGCCCGTAGACCGCTCAATAATACAAATCCCACGGAATCTACAACTAGCCGATCCAAGATTCCATATACCTGCCCCGATCGAAATCCTATTGAGCGCCAGACCAACATTAGCATCACTCTGTGTCGGTCAACTTGACATTAGTCACTCAAACGGGCCTGACTTGCGTCTGCAAAAAACGAGATTCGGATGGGTCATCGGGGGGAGCCCAACCTCGCGATCAGCAGCGCACACATTTCACGCCTCTACGACGGAGCTACAGGCGGACCTCGCTCGTTTTTGGGAAATCGACGAAGGACCGCTCATTTCACATATCTCAGAGGCGGAACGACAGTGCGAGGAACATTTCCGGAAGCACACTCAACGCACCGACGAAGGGCGATACATTGTAGCTCTCCCATTTAATGAGACAACTCCTCCGCTTGGATCTTCCAAAGCCATGGCGATGAAGCGTCTTACATCTCTCGGTCGCCGATTTCAGCGCGACAAACAATTCGAGGCCGACTTTCAATGGCCGTAATCAAGGAGTCCAGCCAAACAACGAAACTCCGCATCGTGTTGGACGACTCTGCATCAGGCAACATAGGAATTCCGTTCCACGACACGTCCTGGGCAGAGGTATTCCACGACACTTCATGGGCAGAGGTACTTCACGATACCTCCAAGATCAAGGCACAAAACGACACTTCCTGGGCCCAAAAACACAACTGCAAATTCCTAAAACGACGAGAACCACAGCGATCGAAACTAAAGGACTTTCAGAAAAGGACATAAACAACAAACTTGTCAAATCACTATAATTCAGTAATTTTCAGATGTAAGCCGTACTCTACGAAGGGAATATCGTCTCAATTCAACGGATTGTGGAAGCTAGCAGCAATTCTTCAAACGACATCTCAGACGTGTCGTCAGTAACAAGCTTCATACAATTAAAACGCGAAACACACTCACCATCAGAATCAAAAACAACCCTCAACTCCAGACCGTCAACTTCGACATCTCCGGATCGAAATGATCACCTTATCCTTACTCCCAGTCACCTCCTCATCGGAGACTAACAAGTTTGCGAGATCGAGCTTTCAGGGACACTCCAGCCGTCTCCAGCTAGCATCGGGAGTATCTCAACGAATTGACCATGCGTCATAAATGGAGCAAGGGCAGCCATGACATTCGAGAAGGCTCCATCGTCCTCCTTCGAGAAGACAACGTCCCCCCAATGCAATGGCCATTGGGCAGAATAATCAAGGTCCAGCCCGGTGCAGACGGCATCATACGAACGGCCACCGTTCGAACCGCAACGAGCACCCTGGATCGAAGCATCAAGTGGCTGGTACCACTGCCGATCAGATCGACCCCAGATGACTCCGACACAAGCAACAGAAATATTTGATCGGGGTCCTCTCAACGGGGGGAGGATGTTACGTCGACCGACTCTCTACCTGGACGGGGCCTTGTACCGCATCTGGCAGCCACATGTCCGCACCTCTCTGTCGCGTATTCTAAACCATTTAAGGACCGACCTTAAGTCTTAAACAATCGCGACAAGGTCTATCAGGTCAAACAACGGCCTTTTTTACGAGAGCACTTTCTAAGACCTCTGGTTTATGTCCAGAAGACACTTAAGATTAGCTCTCTTTCACACGTGCGATGCTTCCCACCACCAACTTTCCATCGAGGGCGGTAAACCCCCTCCTACTCCACCAATGGAAACAATAACCATCACCCTCACTTTCCTAGTCAAGAAACTATCATCAACAAATCAGATGATCCCGTGTGCTAGACACACCCAGTCCTAGTTCTCCTCTGAGATAGCATCGTCACTCTCATAGGAGTCAGTTTCCGTGGTCCGAGCAGTCAACAAGTCTAAAAGGGTTCTACCCCTAAAAGTAATCCGTTTTCGTCGTCCAAGCAGTCAATTCGCGAGATCTAACTATCTCATCCGGAGATATCGTCAAGTCGGGTCATACTGCTGTAACGCATATATTGTACAATCTATATTCACCTTATTGTTCAAATATATATCATATTAACCTGTTAACGCAGAGTTAATTTCAATCAACCACCCCTGTTATCCTAAACGAAACACGGGGAGCGACTATTTCGCGGCGTCGATTAACCGAATCGTAGCGAGAATTTACGCCTCTCGCTGACGCGTTTTCCTCGCGACCGCGTCTCTCCGCGAACGGTCGTAACAGTATGCTTTCTAGAGTGTTGGAATGCTTTCGACAGAGTTGGAATACCTTTGTACAGAGTTGGAATGATTTCTACAGGGTTGGAATGCTTTATACAGAGTTGGAATACCCTTGTACAGAGTTGGAATGCCTTCTAGTGTGTTGGAATGCCTTCCAGAGGGTTGGAATGCTTTCTAGAGTGTTGGAATGCTTTCGACAGAGTTGGAATACCTTTCTACATAGTTGCAATGCTTTCTACAGGGATGGAATGCTTTCGAGAGGATTGGAATGCCTTCCAGAGGGTTGGAACTCCTTTGTACAGAGTTGGAATGATTTCTACAGGGTTGGAATGCTTTATACAGAGTTGGAATACCCTTGTACAGAGTTGGAATGCCTTCTAGTGTGTTGGAATGCCTTCCAGAGGGTTGGAATACTTTCTAGAGGGTTGGAGTACTTTCGGCAGAGTTGGAATACGTTTGTACAGAGTTGGAATATTTTCTACAGGGTTGGAATGCTTTCTACAGCGTTGGAATGATTTTTACAGGGATGGAATGCTTTCTAGGGGGTTGGAAAGCTTTCGACAGAGTTGGAATACCTTTGTACAGAGTTGGAATGCTTTCGACAAGGTTGGAATACCTTTGTACAGAGTTGGAATGCTTTCGACAGGGTTGGAATCCTTTCGACAGAGTTGGAATGCTTTCCACAGTGTTGGAATGCGTTCGACAGAGTTGGAATACCTTGGTACAGGGTTGAAACGCTTTCTAGAGGGTTGGAATGATTTTTACAGGGATGGAATGCTTTCTAGAGGGTTGGTATGCTTTCTAGAGTGTTGGAATGCTTTCGACAGAGTTGGAATACCTTTGTACAGAGTTGGAATGATTTCTACAGGGTTGGAGTGCTTTATACAGAGTTGGAATACCTTTGTACAGAGTTGGAATGCCTTCTAGTGGGTTGGAATGCCTTCCAGAGGGTTGGAATGCTTTCTAGAGGGTTGGAATGCTTTCGACAGAGTTGGAATACCATTGTACACGGTTGAAATGCTTTCTACAGGTTTGGCATGCTTCGACAGGGTTGGAATACCTTTCTTCAGGGTTGGAATGATTGCTACAGGGTTGGAATTCTTTCGACAGAGTTGGAATGCTTTCGACAGAGTTGGAATGCGTTCGACAGAGTTGGAATACCTTTGTACAGGGTTGAAATGCTTTCTACAGGGTTGGAATGCTTTCTAGAAAGTTGGAATGATTTTTACAAGGATGGAATGCTTTCTACAGTGTTGGAATGCTTTCGACAAAGTTGGAGTGCCATCGACAGAGTTGGAATACCTTTGTACAGGGTTGAAATGCTTTCTACAGGGTTGGAATGCTTTCTAGAAAGTTGGCATGATTTTTACAGGGATGGAATGCTTTCTACAGTGTTGGAATGCTTTCGACAGAGTTGGAATACCATTGTACACGGTTGAAATGCTTTCTACAGGGTGGGAATTCTTTCGACAGAGTTGGAATACCTTTGTACAGGGTTGGAATGCTTTCTACAGTGTTGGAATGCTTTCGACAGAATTGGAATGCTTTCGACAAAGTTGGAATGCCATCGACAGAGTTGGAATACCTTTCTACATAGTTGGAATGCTTTCTACAGGGATGGAATGCTTTCTACAGGGATGGAATGCTTTCGAGAGGATTGGAATGCCTTCCAGAGGGTTGGAACTCCTTTGTACAGGGTTGGAATGCTTTCTAGAGGGTTGGAATACTTTCGGCAGAGTTGGAATACGTTTGTACAGAGTTGGAATATTTTCTACAGGGTTGGAATGCTTTCTAGAGGGTTGGAATGATTTTTACAGGGATGGAATGCTTTCCAGGGGGTTGGAATGCTTTCGACAGAGTTGGAATACCTTTGTACAGAGTTGGAATGCCTTCGACAAGGTTGGAATACCTATGTACAGAGTTGGAATGCTTTCGACAGGGTTGGAATTCTTTCGACAGAGTTGGAATGCTTTCGACAGAGTTGGAATGCGTTCGACAGAGTTGGAATACCTTTGTACAGGGTTGAAATGCTTTCTACAGGGTTGGAATGCTTTCTAGAAAGTTGGAATGATTTTTACAGGGATGGAATGCTTTCTACAGTGTTGGAATGCTTTCGACAAAGTTGGAATGCCATCGACAGAGTTGGAATACCTTTGTACAGGGTTGAAATGCTTTCTACAGGGTTGGAATGCTTTCTAGAAAGTTGGAATGATTTTTACAGGGATGGAATGCTTTCTACAGTGTTGGAATGCTTTCCACAGAGTTGGAATACCATTGTACACGGTTGAAATGCTTTCTACAGGGTGGGAATTCTTTCGACAGAGTTGGAATACCTTTGTACAGAGTTGGAATGCTTTCGACAGAGTTGGAATGCTTTCGTCAGAGGTGGAGTGGTTTCGATCGAGTTGGAATACCTTTCTACACGGTTTTAATGCCTTCTAGAAGGTTGGAATGCCTTCCAGAGTGTTGGAATTCCTTTGTACAGAGTTGGAATGCTTTGTAGACGGTTATGATGCTTCATAGAGTGTTGGAATACTTTCGACAGAGTTGGAATACCTTTCTGCAGAGTTGGAATGCTTTCTACAGGGATGGAATGCTTTCGAGAGGATTGGAATGCCTTCCTGAGGGTTGGAACTCCTTTGTACACAGTTGGAATGCTTTCTAGAGGGTTGGAATACTTTCGGCAGAGTTGGAATACGTTTGTACAGAGTTGGAATGTTTTCTACAGGGTTGGATTGCTTTCTACAGGGTTGGAATGATTTTTACAGGGATGGAATGCTTTCTAGAGGGTTGGAATGCTTTCTAAAGTGTGGGAGTGCTTTCTGGAGTGTTGGAATGCTTTCTAGAGTGTTGGCATGCTTTCTAGAGTGTTGACATGCTTTCTAGAGGGTTGAAATGCTTTCAAGAGGGTTGGAATGCTTTCTAGAGTGTTGGAATGCTTTCGACAGAGTTGGAATGCGTTCGACAGAGTTGGAATACCTTTGTACAGGGTTGAAATGCTTTCTACAGGGTTGGAATGCTTTCTAGAAAATTGGAATGATTTTTACAGGGATGGAATGCTTTCTACAGTGTTGGAATGCTTTCTAGAGGGTTGGAATACTTTCTAGAGTGTGGGAGTGCTTTCTGCAGTGTTGGAATGCTTTCTAGAGCGTTGGAATGTGTTCGACAGAGTTGGAATACCTTTGTACAGAGTTGGAATGCTTTCGACAAGGTTGGAATACCTTTGTACAGAGTTGGAATGCTTTCGTCAGTGTTGAAATGCTTTCGACAGAGTTGGAATACCTTTGTACAGGGTTGGAATGCTTTATGGTGGGTTGGAATGCTTTCGACAGAGTTGGAAGTCCTTTGTACATGGTTGTAATGCTTTCTACTGTGTTGGAAAGCTTTCGACAGAATTGGAATGATTTCGACAAAGTTGGAATGCCATCGACAGAGTTGGAATACCTTTGTACAGGGTTGAAATGCCTTCTAGAGGGTTGGAATGCTTTCTACAGGGTAGGAATGCTTTCGACAGGGTTGGAATACCTTTGTACACAGTTGGTATGCTTTCTACAGGGTTGGAATGCTTTCGACAGTGTTGGTATACCTTTGTACAGAGTTGGAATGCTTTCGACAGAGTTGGAATGCTTTCGACAGTGTTGGAATGCGTTCGACAGAGTTGGAATACCTTGGTACAGGGTTGAAACGCTTTCTAGAGGGTTGGAGTACTTTCGACAGAGTTGGAAGACCTTTGTACAGAGTTGGAATGCTTTCTACAGGGTTGGAATGCTCCCTACAGGGACTGAATGCTTTCGAGAGGATTGGAATGCCTTTCAGAGGGTTGGGATTCCTTTGTGCAGGGTTGGAATGCTTTCTAGAGGGTTGGAATGCTTTATACAGGGTTGTAATGCTTTCTACAGGGTTGGAATGCTTTCGACAAGGTTGGCATACCTTTGTACACAGTTGGAATGCTTTCTACAGGGTTGGAATGCTTTCCACAGTGTTGGAATACATTTGTACAGGGTTGGAATGCTCACTACAGGGTTGGAATGCTTTCTACAGGGTTGGAATGCTTTCTACAGGGTTGGAATGCCTTCTACAGTGTTGGAATGCTTTCGACAGTGTTGCAATAACTTTGTACAGGGTTGGAATGCTTTATAGATGGTTGGCATGCTTTCGACAGAGTTGGAAGTCCCTTGTACATGGTTGAAATGCTTTCTACTGTATTGGAATGCTTTCTACAGGGTAGGAATGCTTTCGACAGGGTTGGAATACCTTTGTACACAGTTGGTATGCTTTCTACAGGGTTGGAATGCTTTCGACAGTGTTGGTATACCTTTGTACAGAGTTGGAATGCTTTCTAGAGGGTTGGAATGCTTTCTACAGGGTTGGAATGCTTTCTACAGGGTTGGAATGCTTTCGACAAGGTTGGCATACCTTTGTACACAGTTGGAATGCTTTCTACAGGGTTGGAATGCTTTCCACAGTGTTGGAATACATTTGTACAGGGTTGGAATGCTCACTACAGGGTTGGAATGCTTTCTACAGGGTTGGAATGCTTTCTACAGGGTTGGAATGCCTTCTACAGTGCAGGAATGCTTTCGACAGTGTTGCAATAACTTTGTACAGGGTTGGAATGCTTTATAGATGGTTGGCATGCTTTCGACAGAGTTGGAAGTCCTTTGTACATGGTTGAAATGCTTTCTACTGTATTGGAATGCTTTCTACAGGGTAGGAATGCTTTCGACAGGGTTGGAATACCTTTGTACACAGTTGGTATGCTTTCTACAGGGTTGGAATGCTTTCGACAGTGTTGGTATACCTTTGTACAGAGTTGGAATGCTTTCTAGAGGGTTGGAATGCTTTCTACAGGGTTGGAATGCTTTCTACAGGGTTGGAATGCTTTCGACAAGGTTGGCATACCTTTGTACACAGTTGGAATGCTTTCTACAGGGTTGGAATGCTTTCCACAGTGTTGGAATACATTTGTACAGGGTTGGAATGCTCACTACAGGGTTGGAATGCTTTCTACAGGGTTGGAATGCTTTCTACAGGGTTGGAATGCCTTCTACAGTGTTGGAATGCTTTCGACAGTGTTGCAATAACTTTGTACAGGGTTGGAATGCTTTATAGATGGTTGGCATGCTTTCGACAGAGTTGGAAGTCCTTTGTACATGGTTGAAATGCTTTCTACTGTATTGGAATGCTTTCTACAGGGTAGGAATGCTTTCGACAGGGTTGGAATACCTTTGTACACAGTTGGTATGCATTCTACAGGGTTGGAATGCTTTCGACAGTGTTGGTATACCTTTGTACAGAGTTGGAATGCTTTCTAGAGGGTTGGAATGCTTTCTACAGGGTTGGAATGCTTTCTACAGGGTTGGAATGCTTTCGACAGTGTTGGAATGCTTTCGACAGTGTTGGAATACCTTTGTACAGAGTTGGAATGCTTTCTGCAGGGTTGGAATGCTTTCAACAGTGTTGAAATACCTTTGTACATGGTTGTAATGCTTTCGACACGGTTGCAATGCTTTCTACAGGGTTGGAATGCTTTCTACAGGGTTGGAATGCTTTCGACAAGGTTGGAATACCTTTGTACACAGTTGAAATGCTTTCTACAGGGTTGGAATGCTTTCCACAGTGTTGGTATACATTTGTACAGGGTTGGAATGCTCACTACAGGGTTGGAATGCTTTCTACAGGGTTGGAATGCTTTCTACAGGGTTGGAATGCCTTCTACAGGGTTGGAATGCTTTCGACAGTGTTGGCATAACTTTGTACAGGGTTGGAATGCTTTATAGAGGGTTGGCATGCTTTCGACAGAGTTGGAAGTCCTTTGTACATGGTTGAAATGATTTCTACTGTATTGGAATGCTTTCTACAGGGTTGGAATGCTTTCCACAGTGTTGGTATATATTTGTACAGGGTTGGAATGCTCACTACAGGGTTGGAATGCTTTCTACAGGGTTGGTATGCTTTCTACAGGGTTGGAATGCTTTCGACAGTGTTGGTATACCTTTGTACAGAGTTTGAATGCTTTCTAGAGGGTTGGAATGCTTTCTACAGGGTTGGAATGCTTTCTACAGGGTTGGAATGCTTTCTACAGGGTTGGAATGCTTTCGATAAAGTTGGAATACCTTTGTGCAGGGTTGGAATGCTTTATGGAGGGTTGGAATGCTTTCGACAGAGTTGGAAGTGCTTTGTACATGGTTGTAATGCTTTCTACTGGGTTGGAATGCTTTCTACAGTGTTCGAATGCTTTCTACAGGGTTGGAATGCTTTCGACAGTGTTGGTATACCTTTGTACAGAGTGGTAATGCTTTCTAGAGGGTTGGAATGCTTTCTACAGGGTTGGAATGCTTTCTACAGGGTTGGAATGCTTTCGACAGGGTGGGAACACCTTTGTACAGAGTTGGAATGCTTTCTGCAGGGTTGGAATGCTATCAACAGAGTTGAAATACCTTTGTACAGGATTGAAATGCTTTCGACACGGTTGTAATGCTTTCGACAAAGTTGGAATACCTTTGTACAGGGTTGGAATCTTTATGGAGGATTGGAATGCTTTCGACAGAGTTGGAAGTCCTTTGTACATGGTTGTAATGCTTTCTACTGGGTTGGAATGCTTTCTACAGGGTTGGAATGCTTTCTACAGGGTTGGAATGCTTTCGACAAGGTTGGAATACCTTTGTACACAGTTGGAATGCTTTCTACAGGGTTGGAATGCTTTCGACAGTGTTGGAATACATTTGTACAGGGTTGGAATGCTTACTACAGGGTTGGAATGCTTTCTACAGGGTTGGAATGCTTTCTACAATGTTGGAATGCCTTCTACAGGGTTGGAATGATTTCGACAGTGTTGGAATAACTTTGTACAGGGTTGGAATGCTTTATAGAGGGTTGGCATGCTTTCGACAGAGTTGGAAGTCCTTTGTACATGGCTGAAATGCTTTCTACTGTATTGGAATGCTTTCTACAGGGTTGGAATGCTTTCGACAGTGTTGGAATACTTTTGTACACAGTTGGTATCCATTCTACAGGGTTGGAATGCTTTCGACAGTGTTGGTATACCTTTGTACAGAGTTTGAATGCTTTCTAGAGGGTTGGAATTCTCTCTACAGGGTTGGAATGCTTTCTACAGGGTTGGAATGATATCGACAGTGTTGGAATACCTTTGTACAGAGTTGGAATGCTTTCTGCAGGGTTGGAATGCTTTCAACAGAGTTGAAATCCCTTTGTACAGGTTTGAAGTGCTTTCGACACGGTTGGAATGCTTTCGACAAAGTTGGAATACCTTTGTACAGGGTTGGAATGCTTTCTAGAGGGTTGGAATGCTTTCGACAGAGTTGGAATGCTTTCGACAGTGTTGGAATACCTTTGTACAGGGTTGGATTGCTTTCTACAGTGTTGCCATGCTTACGACAGTGTTGGTATACCTTTCTACAGAGGAGGACTGCTTTCTAGAGGGTGGGAATGCTCTCGACAGAGTTGGAATACCTTTGTATAGAGTTGGAATGCTTTCGACAGTGTTGGTATACCTATGTACAGAGTTGGAATGCTTTCTACAGGGTGGGAATGCTTTCTACAGAGTTGGAATCCTTTCTACAGGGTGGGAATGCTTTCCAGAGGTTTGGAATGCTTTCTACAGGGTTGGAATGCTTTCGACAGAGTTGGAATACCTTTGTACAAGTTTGGAATGCTTTCTACAGGGTTGGAATTCTTTATAGAGTGTTCGAATGCTTTCTACGGGGTTGGAATGCTTTCGGCACAGTTGGAATACCTTTGTACAGAGTTGGAATGCTTTCGACAGTGTTGGTATACCTTTGTACAGAGTTGGAATGCTTTCTACAGGGTGGGAATGCTTTCTACAGGGTTGGAATGCTTTCTACAAGGTGGGAAGGCTTTCTACAGGGTTGCAATACATTTGTACAGGGTGCCAATGCTTTCTACAGGGTTGGAATGCTTTCGACAGTGTTGGTATACCTTTGGACATAGTTGGAATGCTTTCTAGAGGGTTGGAATGCTTGCGACAGAGTTAGTATACCTTTGTACAGAGTTGGAATGCTTTCGACAGAGTTGGAATGCTTTCGTCAGAGGTGGAGTGGTTTCGATCGAGTTGGAATACCTTTCTACACGGTTTTAATGCCTTCTAGAAGGTTGGAATGCCTTCCAGAGTGTTGGAATTCCTTTGTACAGAGTTGGAATGCTTTGTAGACGGTTATGATGCTTCATAGAGTGTTGGAATACTTTCGACAGAGTTGGAATACCTTTCTGCAGAGTTGGAATGCTTTCTACAGGGATGGAATGCTTTCGAGAGGATTGGAATGCCTTCCAGAGGGTTGGAACTCCTTTGTACACAGTTGTAATGCTTTCTACTGTGTTGGAAAGCTTTCGACAGAATTGGAATGATTTCGACAAAGTTGGAATGCCATCGACAGAGTTGGAATACCTTTGTACAGGGTTGAAATGCCTTCTAGAGGGTTGGAATGCTTTCTACAGGGTAGGAATGCTTTCGACAGGGTTGGAATACCTTTGTACACAGTTGGTATGCTTTCTACAGGGTTGGAATGCTTTCGACAGTGTTGGTATACCTTTGTACAGAGTTGGAATGCTTTCGACAGAGTTGGAATGCTTTCGACAGTGTTGGAATGCGTTCGACAGAGTTGGAATACCTTGGTACAGGGTTGAAACGCTTTCTAGAGGGTTGGAGTACTTTCGACAGAGTTGGAAGACCTTTGTACAGAGTTGGAATGCTTTCTACAGGGTTGGAATGCTCCCTACAGGGACTGAATGCTTTCGAGAGGATTGGAATGCCTTTCAGAGGGTTGGGATTCCTTTGTGCAGGGTTGGAATGCTTTCTAGAGGGTTGGAATGCTTTATACAGGGTTGTAATGCTTTCTACAGGGTTGGAATGCTTTCGACAAGGTTGGCATACCTTTGTACACAGTTGGAATGCTTTCTACAGGGTTGGAATGCTTTCCACAGTGTTGGAATACATTTGTACAGGGTTGGAATGCTCACTACAGGGTTGGAATGCTTTCTACAGGGTTGGAATGCTTTCTGCAGGGTTGGAATGCCTTCTACAGTGTTGGAATGCTTTCGACAGTGTTGCAATAACTTTGTACAGGGTTGGAATGCTTTATAGATGGTTGGCATGCTTTCGACAGAGTTGGAAGTCCCTTGTACATGGTTGAAATGCTTTCTACTGTATTGGAATGCTTTCTACAGGGTAGGAATGCTTTCGACAGGGTTGGAATACCTTTGTACACAGTTGGTATGCTTTCTACAGGGTTGGAATGCTTTCGACAGTGTTGGTATACCTTTGTACAGAGTTGGAATGCTTTCTAGAGGGTTGGAATGCTTTCTACAGGGTTGGAATGCTTTCTACAGGGTTGGAATGCTTTCGACAAGGTTGGCATACCTTTGTACACAGTTGGAATGCTTTCTACAGGGTTGGAATGCTTTCCACAGTGTTGGAATACATTTGTACAGGGTTGGAATGCTCACTACAGGGTTGGAATGCTTTCTACAGGGTTGGAATGCTTTCGACAAGGTTGGCATACCTTTGTACACAGTTGGAATGCTTTCTACAGGGTTGGAATGCCTTCTACAGTGTTGGAATGCTTTCGACAGTGTTGCAATAACTTTGTACAGGGTTGGAATGCTTTATAGATGGTTGGCATGCTTTCGACAGAGTTGGAAGTCCTTTGTACATGGTTGAAATGCTTTCTACTGTATTGGAATGCTTTCTACAGGGTAGGAATGCTTTCGACAGGGTTGGAATACCGTTGTACACAGTTGGTATGCTTTCTACAGGGTTGGAATGCTTTCGACAGTGTTGGTATACCTTTGTACAGAGTGGGAATGCTTTCTAGAGGGTTGGAATGCTTTCTACAGGGTTGGAATGCTTTCTACAGGGTTGGAATGCTTTCGACAAGGTTGGCATACCTTTGTACACAGTTGGAATGCTTTCTACAGGGTTGGAATGCTTTCCACAGTGTTGGAATACATTTGTACAGGGTTGGAATGCTCACTACAGGGTTGGAATGCTTTCTACAGGGTTGGAATGCTTTCTACAGGGTTGGAATGCCTTCTACAGTGTTGGAATGCTTTCGACAGTGTTGCAATAACTTTGTACAGGGTTGGAATGCTTTATAGATGGTTGGCATGCTTTCGACAGAGTTGGAAGTCCTTTGTACATGGTTGAAATGCTTTCTACTGTATTGGAATGCTTTCTACAGGGTAGGAATGCTTTCGACAGGGTTGGAATACCTTTGTACACAGTTGGTATGCATTCTACAGGGTTGGAATGCTTTCGACAGTGTTGGTATACCTTTGTACAGAGTTGGAATGCTTTCTAGAGGGTTGGAATGCTTTCTACAGGGTTGGAATGCTTTCTACAGGGTTGGAATGCTTTCGACAGTGTTGGAATGCTTTCGACAGTGTTGGAATACCTTTGTACAGAGTTGGAATGCTTTCTGCAGGGTTGGAATGCTTTCAACAGTGTTGAAATACCTTTGTACATGGTTGTAATGCTTTCGACACGGTTGCAATGCTTTCTACAGGGTTGGAATGCTTTCTACAGGGTTGGAATGCTTTCGACAAGGTTGGAATACCTTTGTACACAGTTGAAATGCTTCCTACAGGGTTGGAATGCTTTCCACAGTGTTGGTATACATTTGTACAGGGTTGGAATGCTCACTACAGGGTTGGAATGCTTTCTACAGGGTTGGAATGCTTTCTACAGGGTTGGAATGCCTTCTACAGGGTTGGAATGCTTTCGACAGTGTTGGCATAACTTTGTACAGGGTTGGAATGCTTTATAGAGGGTTGGCATGCTTTCGACAGAGTTGGAAGTCCTTTGTACATGGTTGAAATGATTTCTACTGTATTGGAATGCTTTCTACAGGGTTGGAATGCTTTCCACAGTGTTGGTATATATTTGTACAGGGTTGGAATGCTCACTACAGGGTTGGAATGCTTTCTACAGGGTTGGTATGCTTTCTACAGGGTTGGTATGCTTTCTACAGGGTTGGAATGCTTTCGACAGTGTTGGTATACCTTTGTACAGAGTTTGAATGCTTTCTAGAGGGTTGGAATGCTTTCTACAGGGTTGGAATGCTTTCTACAGGGTTGGAATGCTTTCTACAGGGTTGGAATGCTTTCGATAAAGTTGGAATACCTTTGTGCAGGGTTGGAATGCTTTATGGAGGGTTGGAATGCTTTCGACAGAGTTGGAAGTGCTTTGTACATGGTTGTAATGCTTTCTACTGGGTTGGAATGCTTTCTACAGTGTTCGAATGCTTTCTACAGGGTTGGAATGCTTTCGACAGTGTTGGTATACCTTTGTACAGAGTGGTAATGCTTTCTAGAGGGTTGGAATGCTTTCTACAGGGTTGGAATGCTTTCTACAGGGTTGGAATGCTTTCGACAGGGTGGGAACACCTTTGTACAGAGTTGGAATGCTTTCTGCAGGGTTGGAATGCTATCAACAGAGTTGAAATACCTTTGTACAGGATTGAAATGCTTTCGACACGGTTGTAATGCTTTCGACAAAGTTGGAATACCTTTGTACAGGGTTGGAATCTTTATGGAGGATTGGAATGCTTTCGACAGAGTTGGAAGTCCTTTGTACATGGTTGTAATGCTTTCTACTGGGTTGGAATGCTTTCTACAGGGTTGGAATGCTTTCTACAGGGTTGGAATGCTTTCGACAAGGTTGGAATACCTTTGTACACAGTTGGAATGCTTTCTACAGGGTTGGAATGCTTTCTACAGGGTTGGAATGCTTTCGACAGTGTTGGAATACATTTGTACAGGGTTGGAATGCTTACTACAGGGTTGGAATGCTTTCTACAGGGTTGGAATGCTTTCTACAATGTTGGAATGCCTTCAACAGGGTTGGAATGATTTCGACAGTGTTGGAATAACTTTGTACAGGGTTGGAATGCTTTATAGAGGGTTGGCATGCGTTCGACAGAGTTGGAAGTCCTTTGTACATGGCTGAAATGCTTTCTACTGTATTGGAATGCTTTCTACGGGGTTGGAATGCTTTCGACAGTGTTGGAATACTTTTGTACACAGTTGGTATCCATTCTACAGGGTTGGAATGCTTTCGACAGTGTTGGTATACCTTTGTACAGAGTTTGAATGCTTTCTAGAGGGTTGGAATGCTTTCTACAGGGTTGGAATGCTTTCTACAGGGTTGGAATGATATCGACAGTGTTGGAATACCTTTGTACAGAGTTGGAATGCTTTCTGCAGGGTTGGAATGCTTTCAACAGAGTTGAAATCCCTTTGTACAGGTTTGAAGTGCTTTCGACACGGTTGGAATGTTTTCGACAAAGTTGGAATACCTTTGTACAGGGTTGGAATGCTTTCTAGAGGGGTGGAATGCTTTCGACAGAGTTGGAATGCTTTCGACAGTGTTGGAATACCTTTGTACAGGGTTGGATTGCTTTCTACAGTGTTGCCATGCTTACGACAGTGTTGGTATACCTTTCTACAGAGGAGGACTGCTTTCTAGAGGGTGGGAATGCTCTCGACAGAGTTGGAATACCTTTGTATAGAGTTGGAATGCTTTCGACAGTGTTGGTATACCTATGTACAGAGTTGGAATGCTTTCTACAGGGTGGGAATGCTTTCTACAGAGTTGGAATCCTTTCTACAGGGTGGGAATGCTTTCCAGAGGTTTGGAATGCTTTCTACAGGGTTGGAATGCTTTCGACAGAGTTGGAATACCTTTGTACAAGTTTGGAATGCTTTCTACAGGGTTGGAATTCTTTATAGAGTGTTCGAATGCTTTCTACGGGGTTGGAATGCTTTCGGCACAGTTGGAATACCTTTGTACAGAGTTGGAATGCTTTCGACAGTGTTGGTATACCTTTGTACAGAGTTGGAATGCTTTCTACAGGGTGGGAATGCTTTCTACAGGGTTGGAATGCTTTCTACAAGGTGGGAAGGCTTTCTACAGGGTTGCAATACATTTGTACAGGGTGCCAATGCTTTCTACAGGGTTGGAATGCTTTCGACAGTGTTGGTATACCTTTGGACATAGTTGGAATGCTTTCTAGAGGGTTGGAATGCTTGCGACAGAGTTAGTATACCTTTGTACAGAGTTGGAATGCTTTCGACAGAGTTGGAATGCTTTCGTCAGAGGTGGAGTGGTTTCGATCGAGTTGGAATACCTTTCTACACGGTTTTAATGCCTTCTAGAAGGTTGGAATGCCTTCCAGAGTGTTGGAATTCCTTTGTACAGAGTTGGAATGCTTTGTAGACGGTTATGATGCTTCATAGAGTGTTGGAATACTTTCGACAGAGTTGGAATACCTTTCTGCAGAGTTGGAATGCTTTCTACAGGGATGGAATGCTTTCGAGAGGATTGGAATGCCTTCCAGAGGGTTGGAACTCCTTTGTACACAGTTGGAATGCTTTCTAGAGGGTTGGAATACTTTCGGCAGAGTTGGAATACGTTTGTACAGAGTTGGAATGTTTTCTACAGGGTTGGATTGCTTTCTACAGGGTTGGAATGATTTTTACAGGGATGGAATGCTTTCTAGAGGGTTGGAATGCTTTCTAAAGTGTGGGAGTGCTTTCTGGAGTGTTGGAATGCTTTCTAGAGTGTTGGCATGCTTTCTAGAGTGTTGACATGCTTTCTAGAGGGTTGAAATGCTTTCAAGAGGGTTGGAATGCTTTCTAGAGTGTTGGAATGCTTTCGACAGAGTTGGAATGCGTTCGACAGAGTTGGAATACCTTTGTACAGGGTTGAAATGCTTTCTACAGGGTTGGAATGCTTTCTAGAAAATTGGAATGATTTTTACAGGGATGGAATGCTTTCTACAGTGTTGGAATGCTTTCTAGAGGGTTGGAATACTTTCTAGAGTGTGGGAGTGCTTTCTGCAGTGTTGGAATGCTTTCTAGAGCGTTGGAATGTGTTCGACAGAGTTGTAATACCTTTGTACAGAGTTGGAATGCTTTCGACAAGGTTGGAATACCTTTGTACAGAGTTGGAATGCTTTCGTCAGTGTTGAAATGCTTTCGACAGAGTTGGAATACCTTTGTACAGGGTTGGAATGCTTTATGGTGGGTTGGAATGCTTTCGACAGAGTTGGAAGTCCTTTGTACATGGTTGTAATGCTTTCTACTGTGTTGGAAAGCTTTCGACAGAATTGGAATGATTTCGACAAAGTTGGAATGCCATCGACAGAGTTGGAATACCTTTGTACAGGGTTGAAATGCCTTCTAGAGGGTTGGAATGCTTTCTACAGGGTAGGAATGCTTTCGACAGGGTTGGAATACCTTTGTACACAGTTGGTATGCTTTCTACAGGGTTGGAATGCTTTCGACAGTGTTGGTATACCTTTGTACAGAGTTGGAATGCTTTCGACAGAGTTGGAATGCTTTCGACAGTGTTGGAATGCGTTCGACAGAGTTGGAATACCTTGGTACAGGGTTGAAACGCTTTCTAGAGGGTTGGAGTACTTTCGACAGAGTTGGAAGACCTTTGTACAGAGTTGGAATGCTTTCTACAGGGTTGGAATGCTCCCTACAGGGACTGAATGCTTTCGAGAGGATTGGAATGCCTTTCAGAGGGTTGGGATTCCTTTGTGCAGGGTTGGAATGCTTTCTAGAGGGTTGGAATGCTTTATACAGGGTTGTAATGCTTTCTACAGGGTTGGAATGCTTTCGACAAGGTTGGCATACCTTTGTACACAGTTGGAATGCTTTCTACAGGGTTGGAATGCTTTCCACAGTGTTGGAATACATTTGTACAGGGTTGGAATGCTCACTACAGGGTTGGAATGCTTTCTACAGGGTTGGAATGCTTTCTACAGGGTTGGAATGCCTTCTACAGTGTTGGAATGCTTTCGACAGTGTAGCAATAACTTTGTACAGGGTTGGAATGCTTTATAGATGGTTGGCATGCTTTCGACAGAGTTGGAAGTCCTTTGTACATGGTTGAAATGCTTTCTACTGTATTGGAATGCTTTCTACAGGGTAGGAATGCTTTCGACAGGGTTGGAATACCTTTGTACACAGTTGGTATGCTTTCTACAGGGTTGGAATGCTTTCGACAGTGTTGGTATACCTTTGTACAGAGTTGGAATGCTTTCTAGAGGGTTGGAATGCTTTCTACAGGGTTGGAATGCTTTCTACAGGGTTGGAATGCTTTCGACAAGGTTGGCATACCTTTGTACACAGTTGGAATGCTTTCTACAGGGTTGGAATGCTTTCCACAGTGTTGGAATACATTTGTACAGGGTTGGAATGCTCACTACAGGGTTGGAATGCTTTCTACAGGGTTGGAATGCTTTCTACAGGGTTGGAATGCCTTCTACAGTGTTGGAATGCTTTCGACAGTGTAGCAATAACTTTGTACAGGGTTGGAATGCTTTATAGATGGTTGGCATGCTTTCGACAGAGTTGGAAGTCCTTTGTACATGGTTGAAATGCTTTCTACTGTATTGGAATGCTTTCTACAGGGTAGGAATGCTTTCGACAGGGTTGGAATACCTTTGTACACAGTTGGTATGCTTTCTACAGGGTTGGAATGCTTTCGACAGTGTTGGTATACCTTTGTACAGAGTTGGAATGCTTTCTAGAGGGTTGGAATGCTTTCTACAGGGTTGGAATGCTTTCTACAGGGTTGGAATGCTTTCGACAAGGTTGGCATACCTTTGTACACAGTTGGAATGCTTTCTACAGGGTTGGAATGCTTTCCACAGTGTTGGAATACATTTGTACAGGGTTGGAATGCTCACTACAGGGTTGGAATGCTTTCTACAGGGTTGGAATGCTTTCTACAGGGTTGGAATGCCTTCTACAGTGTTGGAATGCTTTCGACAGTGTTGCAATAACTTTGTACAGGGTTGGAATGCTTTATAGATGGTTGGCATGCTTTCGACAGAGTTGGAAGTCCTTTGTACATGGTTGAAATGCTTTCTACTGTATTGGAATGCTTTCTACAGGGTAGGAATGCTTTCGACAGGGTTGGAATACCTTTGTACACAGTTGGTATGCTTTCTACAGGGTTGGAATGCTTTCGACAGTGTTGGTATACCTTTGTACAGAGTTGGAATGCTTTCTAGAGGGTTGGAATGCTTTCTACAGGGTTGGAATGCTTTCTACAGGGTTGGAATGCTTTCGACAGTGTTGGCATGCTTTCGACAGTGTTGGAATACCTTTGTACAGAGTTGGAATGCTTTCTGCAGGGTTGGAATGCTTTCAACAGTGTTGAAATACCTTTGTACATGGTTGTAATGCTTTCGACACGGTTGCAATGCTTTCTACAGGGTTGGAATGCTTTCTACAGGGTTGGAATGCTTTCGACAAGGTTGGAATACCTTTGTACACAGTTGAAATGCTTTCTACAGGGTTGGAATGCTTTCAACAGTGTTGGTATACATTTGTACAGGGTTGGAATGCTCACTACAGGGTTGGAATGCTTTCTACAGGGTTGGAATGCTTTCTACAGGGTTGGAATGCCTTCTACAGGGTTGGAATGCTTTCGACAGTGTTGGCATAACTTTGTACAGGGTTGGAATGCTTTATAGAGGGTTGGCATGCTTTCGACAGAGTTGGAAGTCCTTTGTACATGGTTGAAATGATTTCTACTGTATTGGAATGCTTTCTACAGGGTTGGAATGCTTTCCACAGTGTTGGTATATATTTGTACAGGGTTGGAATGCTCACTACAGGGTTGGAATGCTTTCTACAGGGTTGGTATGCTTTCTACAGGGTTGGAATGCTTTCGACAGTGTTGGTATACCTTTGTACAGAGTTTGAATGCTTTCTAGAGGGTTGGAATGCTTTCTACAGGGTTGGAATGCTTTCTACAGGGTTGGAATGCTTTCTACAGGGTTGGAATGCTTTCGATAAAGTTGGAATACCTTTGTGCAGGGTTGGAATGCTTTATGGAGGGTTGGAATGCTTTCGACAGAGTTGGAAGTGCTTTGTACATGGTTGTAATGCTTTCTACTGGGTTGGAATGCTTTCTACAGTGTTCGAATGCTTTCTACAGGGTTGGAATGCTTTCGACAGTGTTGGTATACCTTTGTACAGAGTGGTAATGCTTTCTAGAGGGTTGGAATGCTTTCTACAGGGTTGGAATGCTTTCTACAGGGTTGGAATGCTTTCGACAGGGTGGGAACACCTTTGTACAGAGTTGGAATGCTTTCTGCAGGGTTGGAATGCTATCAACAGAGTTGAAATACCTTTGTACAGGATTGAAATGCTTTCGACACGGTTGTAATGCTTTCGACAAAGTTGGAATACCTTTGTACAGGGTTGGAATCTTTATGGAGGATTGGAATGCTTTCGACAGAGTTGGAAGTCCTTTGTACATGGTTGTAATGCTTTCTACTGGGTTGGAATGCTTTCTACAGGGTTGGAATGCTTTCTACAGGGTTGGAATGCTTTCGACAAGGTTGGAATACCTTTGTACACAGTTGGAATGCTTTCTACAGGGTTGGAATGCTTTCGACAGTGTTGGAATACATTTGTACAGGGTTGGAATGCTTACTACAGGGTTGGAATGCTTTCTACAGGGTTGGAATGCTTTCTACAATGTTGGAATGCCTTCTACAGGGTTGGAATGATTTCGACAGTGTTGGAATAACTTTGTACAGGGTTGGAATGCTTTATAGAGGGTTGGCATGCTTTCGACAGAGTTGGAAGTCCTTTGTACATGGCTGAAATGCTTTCTACTGTATTGGAATGCCTTCTACAGGGTTGGAATGCTTTCGACAGTGTTGGAATACTTTTGTACACAGTTGGTATCCATTCTACAGGGTTGGAATGCTTTCGACAGTGTTGGTATACCTTTGTACAGAGTTTGAATGCTTTCTAGAGGGTTGGAATTCTCTCTACAGGGTTGGAATGCTTTCTACAGGGTTGGAATGATATCGACAGTGTTGGAATACCTTTGTACAGAGTTGGAATGCTTTCTGCAGGGTTGGAATGCTTTCAACAGAGTTGAAATCCCTTTGTACAGGTTTGAAGTGCTTTCGACACGGTTGGAATGCTTTCGACAAAGTTGGAATACCTTTGTACAGGGTTGGAATGCTTTCTAGAGGGTTGGAATGCTTTCGACAGAGTTGGAATGCTTTCGACAGTGTTGGAATACCTTTGTACAGGGTTGGATTGCTTTCTACAGTGTTGCCATGCTTACGACAGTGTTGGTATACCTTTCTACAGAGGAGGACTGCTTTCTAGAGGGTGGGAATGCTCTCGACAGAGTTGGAATACCTTTGTATAGAGTTGGAATGCTTTCGACAGTGTTGGTATACCTATGTACAGAGTTGGAATGCTTTCTACAGGGTGGGAATGCTTTCTACAGAGTTGGAATCCTTTCTACAGGGTGGGAATGCTTTCCAGAGGTTTGGAATGCTTTCTACAGGGTTGGAATGCTTTCGACAGAGTTGGAATACCTTTGTACAAGTTTGGAATGCTTTCTACAGGGTTGGAATTCTTTATAGAGTGTTCGAATGCTTTCTACGGGGTTGGAATGCTTTCGGCACAGTTGGAATACCTTTGTACAGAGTTGGAATGCTTTCGACAGTGTTGGTATACCTTTGTACAGAGTTGGAATGCTTTCTACAGGGTGGGAATGCTTTCTACAGGGTTGGAATGCTTTCTACAAGGTGGGAAGGCTTTCTACAGGGTTGCAATACATTTGTACAGGGTGCCAATGCTTTCTACAGGGTTGGAATGCTTTCGACAGTGTTGGTATACCTTTGGACATAGTTGGAATGCTTTCTAGAGGGTTGGAATGCTTGCGACAGAGTTAGTATACCTTTGTACAGAGTTGGAATGCTTTCTAGAGGGATGGAATGCTCTCGACAGAGTTGGAAAACCTTTGTACAGAGTTGGAATGCTTTCTAGAGGGTTGTAATGCTTTCGACAGAGTTGGAATGCTTTCGACAGGATTGGAATGCCTTTGTACAGGGCTGGAATGCTTTCGACAGAGTTGGAATGCTTTCGACAGAGTTGGAATGCTTTCGACAGAGTTTTATGCTTTCGACAGAGTTGGAACGCTTTCGACAGAGTTTGAATAACTTTGTACAGAGTTGGAATACATTCTACGGGGTTGGAATGCTTTCTACTGGGCTGGAATGCTTTCGACAGTGTTGGAATGCTTTCGACAGTGTTGGTATACCTTTGTACAGAGTTGGAATGCTTTCTAGAGGGTTAGAATGCTTTCGACAGTGTTGGAATACCTTTGTACAGAGTTGGAATGCTTTCTACAGTGTGGGAATGCTTTCTACAGGGTAGGAATGCTTTCGACAGGGTTGGAATACCTTTGTACACAGTTGGTATGCTTTCTACAGGGTTGGAATGCTTTCGACAGTGTTGGTATACCTTTGTACAGAGTTGGAATGCTTTCGACAGAGTTGGAATGCTTTCGACAGTGTTGGAATGCGTTCGACAGAGTTGGAATACCTTGGTACAGGGTTGAAACGCTTTCTAGAGGGTTGGAGTACTTTCGACAGAGTTGGAAGACCTTTGTACAGAGTTGGAATGCTTTCTACAGGGTTGGAATGCTCCCTACAGGGATGGAATGCTTTCGAGAGGATTGGAATGCCTTTCAGAGGGTTGGGATTCCTTTGTCCAGGGTTAGAATGCTTTCTAGAGGGTTGGAATGCTTTATACAGGGTTGTAATGCTTTCTACAGGGTTGGAATGCTTTCGACAAGGTTGGCATACCTTTGTACACAGTTGGAATGCTTTCTACAGGGTTGGAACGCTTTCCACAGTGTTGGAATACATTTGTACAGGGTTGGAATGCTCACTACAGGGTTGGAATGCTTTCTACAGGGTTGGAATGCTTTCTACAGGGTTGGAATGCCTTCTACAGTGTTGGAATGCTTTCGACAGTGTTGCAATAACTTTGTACAGGGTTGGAATGCTTTATAGATGGTTGGCATGCTTTCGACAGAGTTGGAAGTCCTTTGTACATGGTTGAAATGCTTTCTACTGTATTGGAATGCTTTCTACAGGGTAGGAATGCTTTCGACAGGGTTGGAATACCTTTGTACACAGTTGGTATGCTTTCTACAGGGTTGGAATGCTTTCGACAGTGTTGGTATACCTTTGTACAGAGTTGGAATGCTTTCTAGAGGGTTGGAATGCTTTCTACAGGGTTGGAATGCTTTCTACAGGGTTGGAATGCTTTCGACAAGGTTGGCATACCTTTGTACACAGTTGGAATGCTTTCTACAGGGTTGGAATGCTTTCCACAGTGTTGGAATACATTTGTACAGGGTTGGAATGCTCACTACAGGGTTGGAATGCTTTCTACAGGGTTGGAATGCTTTCTACAGGGTTGGAATGCTTTCTACAGGGTTGGAATGCCTTCTACAGTGTTGGAATGCTTTCGACAGTGTTGCAATAACTTTGTACAGGGTTGGAATGCTTTATAGATGGTTGGCATGCTTTCGACAGAGTTGGAAGTCCTTTGTACATGGTTGAAATGCTTTCTACTGTATTGGAATGCTTTCTACAGGGTAGGAATGCTTTCGACAGGGTTGGAATACCTTTGTACACAGTTGGTATGCTTTCTACAGGGTTGGAATGCTTTCGACAGTGTTGGTATACCTTTGTACAGAGTTGGAATGCTTTCTAGAGGGTTGGAATGCTTTCTACAGGGTTGGAATGCTTTCTACAGGGTTGGAATGCTTTCGACAAGGTTGGCATACCTTTGTACACAGTTGGAATGCTTTCTACAGGGTTGGAATGCTTTCCACAGTGTTGGAATACATTTGTACAGGGTTGGAATGCTCACTACAGGGTTGGAATGCTTTCTACAGGGTTGGAATGCTTTCTACAGGGTTGGAATGCCTTCTACAGTGTTGGAATGCTATCGACAGTGTTGCCATAACTTTGTACAGGGTTGGAATGCTTTATAGATGGTTGGCATGCTTTCGACAGAGTTGGAAGTCCTTTGTACATGGTTGAAATGCTTTCTACTGTATTGGAATGCTTTCTACAGGGTAGGAATGCTTTCGACAGGGTTGGAATACCTTTGTACACAGTTGGTATGCTTTCTACAGGGTTGGAATGCTTTCGACAGTGTTGGTATACCTTTGTACAGAGTTGGAATGCTTTCTAGAGGGTTGGAATGCTTTCTACAGGGTTGGAATGCTTTCTACAGGGTTGGAATGCTTTCGACAGTGTTGGAATGCTGTCGACAGTGTTGGAATACCTTTGTACAGAGTTGGAATGCTTTCTGCAGGGTTGGAATGCTTTCAACAGTGTTGAAATACCTTTGTACATGGTTGTAATGCTTTCGACACGGTTGCAATGCTTTCTACAGGGTTGGAATGCTTTCTACAGGGTTGGAATGCTTTCGACAAGGTTGGAATACCTTTGTACACTGTTGAAATGCTTTCTACAGGGTTGGAATGCTTTCCACAGTGTTGGTATACATTTGTACAGGGTTGGAATGCTCACTACAGGGTTGGAATGCTTTCTACAGGGTTGGAATGCTTTCTACAGGGTTGGAATGCCTTCTACAGGGTTGGAATGCTTTCGACAGTGTTGGCATAACTTTGTACAGGGTTGGAATGCTTTATACAGGGTTGGCATGCTTTCGACAGAGTTGGAAGTCCTTTGTACATGGTTGAAATGATTTCTACTGTATTGGAATGCTTTCTACAGGGTTGGAATGCTTTCCACAGTGTTGGTATACATTTGTACAGGGTTGGAATGCTCACTACAGGGTTGGAATGCTTTCTACAGGGTTGGTATGCTTTCTACAGGGTTGGAATGCTTTCGACAGTGTTGGTATACCTTTGTACAGAGTTTGAATGCTTTCTGGAGGGTTGGAATGCTTTCTACAGGGTTGGAATGCTTTCTACAGGGTTGGAATGCTTTCGATAAAGTTGGAATACCTTTGTGCAGGGTTGGAATGCTTTATGGAGGGTTGGAATGCTTTCGACAGAGTTGGAAGTGCTTTGTACATGGTTGTAATGCTTTCTACTGGGTTGGAATGCTTTCTACAGTGTTCGAATGCTTTCTACAGGGTTGGAATGCTTTCGACAGTGTTGGTATACCTTTGTACAGAGTTGTAATGCTTTCTAGAGGGTTGGAATGCTTTCTACAGGGTTGGAATGCTTTCTACAGGGTTGGAATGCTTTCGACAGGGTGGGAACACCTTTGTACAGAGTTGGAATGCTTTCTGCAGGGTTGGAATGCTATCAACAGAGTTGAAATACCTTTGTACAGGATTGAAATGCTTTCGACACGGTTGTAATGCTTTCGACAAAGTTGGAATACCTTTGTACACGGTTGGAATCTTTATGGAGGGTTGGAATGCTTTCGACAGAATTGGAAGTCCTTTGTACATGGTTGTAATGCTTTCTACTGGGTTGGAATGCTTTCTACAGGGTTGGAATGCTTTCTACAGGGTTGGAATGCTTTCGACAAGGTTGGAATACCTTTGTACACAGTTGGAATGCTTTCGACAGTGTTGGAATACATTTGTACAGGGTTGGAATGCTTACTACAGGGTTGGAATGCTTTCTACAGGGTTGGAATGCTTTCTACAATGTTGGAATGCCTTCTACAGGGTTGGAATGATTTCGACAGTGTTGGAATAACTTTGTACAGGGTTGGAATGCTTTATAGAGGGTTGGCATGCTTTCGACAGAGTTGGAAGTCCTTTGTACATGGCTGAAATGCTTTCTACTGTATTGGAATGCTTTCTACAGGGTTGGAATGCTTTCGACAGTGTTGGAATACTTTTGTACACAGTTGGTATCCATTCTACAGGGTTGGAATGCTTTCGACAGTGTTGGTATACCTTTGTACAGAGTTTGAATGCTTTCTAGAGGGTTGGAATGCTTTCTACAGGGTTGGAATGCTTTCTACAGGGTTGGAATGATATCGACAGTGTTGGAATACCTTTGTACAGAGTTGGAATGCTTTCTGCAGGGTTGGAATGCTTTCAACAGAGTTGAAATCCCTTTGTACAGGTTTGAAGTGCTTTCGACACGGTTGGAATGCTTTCGACAAAGTTGGAATACCTTTGTACAGGGTTGGAATGCTTTCTAGAGGGTTGGAATGCTTTCGACAGAGTTGGAATGCTTTCGACAGTGTTGGAATACCTTTGTACAGGGTTGGATTGCTTTCTACAGTGTTGCCATGCTTACGACAGTGTTGGTATACCTTTCTACAGAGGAGGACTGCTTTCTAGAGGGTGGGAATGCTCTCGACAGAGTTGGAATACCTTTGTATAGAGTTGGAATGCTTTCGACAGTGTTGGTATACCTATGTACAGAGTTGGAATGCTTTCTACAGGGTGGGAATGCTTTCTACAGAGTTGGAATCCTTTCTACAGGGTGGGAATGCTTTCCAGAGGTTTGGAATGCTTTCTACAGGGTTGGAATGCTTTCGACAGAGTTGGAATACCTTTGTACAAGTTTGGAATGCTTTCTACAGGGTTGGAATTCTTTATAGAGTGTTCGAATGCTTTCTACGGGGTTGGAATGCTTTCGGCACAGTTGGAATACCTTTGTACAGAGTTGGAATGCTTTCGACAGTGTTGGTATACCTTTGTACAGAGTTGGAATGCTTTCTACAGGGTGGGAATGCTTTCTACAGGGTTGGAATGCTTTCTACAAGGTGGGAAGGCTTTCTACAGGGTTGCAATACATTTGTACAGGGTGCCAATGCTTTCTACAGGGTTGGAATGCTTTCGACAGTGTTGGTATACCTTTGGACATAGTTGGAATGCTTTCTAGAGGGTTGGAATGCTTGCGACAGAGTTAGTATACCTTTGTACAGAGTTGGAATGCTTTCTAGAGGGATGGAATGCTCTCGACAGAGTTGGAAAACCTTTGTACAGAGTTGGAATGCTTTCTAGAGGGTTGTAATGCTTTCGACAGAGTTGGAATGCTTTCGACAGGATTGGAATGCCTTTGTACAGGGCTGGAATGCTTTCGACAGAGTTGGAATGCTTTCGACAGAGTTGGAATGCTTTCGACAGAGTTTTATGCTTTCGACAGAGTTGGAACGCTTTCGACAGAGTTTGAATAACTTTGTACAGAGTTGGAATACATTCTACGGGGTTGGAATGTTTTCTACTGGGCTGGAATGCTTTCGACAGTGTTGGAATGCTTTCGACAGTGTTGGTATACCTTTGTACAGAGTTGGAATGCTTTCTAGAGGGTTAGAATGCTTTCGACAGTGTTGGAATGCCTTTGTACAGAGTTGGAATGCTTTCTACAGTGTGGGAATGCTTTCTACAGGGTTGGAATACCTTTGTATAGGGTAGCAATGATATCTACAGGGTTGGAATGCTTTCGACAGAATTGGAATACCTTTGTACAGAGTTGCAATGCTTTCTAGAGGGTTGGAATGCTTTCGACAGAGTTGGAATTCCTTTGCACATGCTTCAAATGCTTTCTAGAGGGTTGGCCTGCTTTCGACAGAGCTGGAATACATTTGTACACAGTTGGAATGCTTTCTACAGGGTTGGAATGCTTTCTACAGTGTTGGTATACCTTTGTACAGAGTTGGAATGCTTTCTACAGGATTGGAATACCTTTGTACAGGGCTGGAATGCTTTCTACAGGGTTGGAATGCTTTCTACAGGGTTGGGATGCTTTCTACAGGGTTGGAATGCTTTCGACAGTGTTGGTACACCTTTGTACAGAGTTTTAATGCTTTCTAGAGTGTTGGAATGCTTTCTACAGTGTTGGTATACCTTTGTACAGAGTTGGAATGCTTTCTAGAGGGATGGAATGCTCTCGACAGAGTTGGAAAACCTTTGTACAGAGTTGGAATGCTTTCTAGAGGGTTGGAATGCTTTCGACAAAGCTGGAATAACTTTGTACAGGGTTGGAATGCTTTCTACAGGGTTGGAATGCTTTCGACAGTGTTGGTACACCTTTGTACAGAGTTTTAATGCATTCTAGATGGTTGGAATGCTTTCTACAGTGTTGGTATACCTTTGTACAGAGTTGGAATGCTTTCTATAGGATTGGAATACCTTTGTACAGGGCTGGCATGCTTTCTACATGGTTGGAATGCTTTCGACAGAGTTGGAATACCTTTGTACAGAGTTGGAATGCTTTCTAGAGGGTTGGAATGCCTTCTACAGTGTTGGTATACCTTTGTACAGAGTTGGAATGCTTTCTACAGGGTGGGAATTCTTTCTACAGGATTGGAATACCTTTGTACAGGGCTGGAATGCTTTCTGCAGGGTGCCAATGCTTTCTACAGGGTTGGAATGCTTTCGACAGTGTTGGTATACCTTTGGACATAGTTGGAATGCTTTCTAGAGGGTTGGAATGCTTGCGACAGAGTTAGTATACCTTTGTACAGAGTTGGAATGCTTTCTAGAGGGATGGAATGCTCTCGACAGAGTTGGAAAACCTTTGTACAGAGTTGGAATGCTTTCTAGAGGGTTGTAATGCTTTCGACAGAGTTGGAATGCTTTCGACAGGATTGGAATGCCTTTGTACAGGGCTGGAATGCTTTCGACAGAGTTGGAATGCTTTCGACAGTGTTGGTACACCTTTGTACAGAGTTGTAATGCATTCTAGATGGTTGGAATGCTTTCTACAGTGTTGGTATACCTTTGTACAGAGTTGGAATGCTTTCTATAGGATTGGAATACCTTTGTACAGGGCTGGAATGCTTTCTACATGGTTGGAATGCTTTCGACAGAGTTGGAATACCTTTGTACAGAGTTGGAATGCTTTCTAGAGGGTTGGAGTGCTTTCTACAGTGTTGGTATACCTTTGTACAGAGTTGGAATGCTTTCTACAGGGTGGGAATTCTTTCTACAGGATTGGAATACCTTTGTACAGGGCTGGAATGCTTTCTGCAGGGTTGGAATGCTTTCTACAGGGTTGGCATGCTTTCGACAGTGTTGGTACACCTTTGTACAGAGTTTTAATGCTTTCTAGAGGGTTGGAATGCTTTCTACAGTGTTGGTATACCTTTGTACAGAGTTGGAATGCTTTCTGCAGGGTTGGAATGCTTTCAACAGTGTTGAAATACCTTTGTACATGGTTGTAATGCTTTCGACACGGTTGCAATGCTTTCTACAGGGTTGGAATGCTTTCTACAGGGTTGGAATGCTTTCGACAAGGTTGGCATACCTTTGTACACAGTTGGAATGCTTTCTACAGGGTTGGAATGCTTTCCACAGTGTTGGAATACATTTGTACAGGGTTGGAATGCTCACTACAGGGTTGGAATGCTTTCTACAGGGTTGGAATGCTTTCTACAGGGTTGGAATGCCTTCTACAGGGTTGGAATGCTTTCGACAGTGTTGGCATAACTTTGTACAGGGTTGGAATGCTTTATAGAGTGTTGGCATGCTTTCGACAGAGTTGGAAGTCCTTTGTACATGGTTGAAATGATTTCTACTGTATTGGAATGCTTTCTACAGGGTTGGAATGCTTTCCACAGTGTTGGTATACATTTGTACAGGGTTGGAATGCTCACTACAGGGTTGGAATGCTTTCTACAGGTCTGGTATGCTTTCTACAGGGTTGGAATGCTTTCGACAGTGTTGGTATACCTTTGTACAGAGTTTGAATGCTTTCTAGAGGGTTGGAATGCTTTCTACAGGGTTGGAATGCATTCTACAGGGTTGGAATGCTTTCAACAGGGTTGGAATGCTTTCGATAAAGTTGGAATACCTTTGTGCAGGGTTGGAATGCTTTATGGAGGGTTGGAATGCTTTCGACAGAGTTGGAAGTGCTTTGTACATGGTTGTAATGCTTTCTACTGGGTTGGAATGCTTTCGACAGTGTTGGTATACCTTTGTACAGAGTTGTAATGCTTTCTAGAGGGTTGGAATGCTTTCTACAGGGTTGGAATGCTTTCTACAGGGTTGGAATGCTTTCGACAGGGTGGGAACACCTTTGTACAGAGTTGGAATGCTTTCTGCAGGGTTGGAATGCTATCAACAGAGTTGAAATACCTTTGTACAGGATTGAAATGCTTTCGACACTGTTGTAATGCTTTCGACAAAGTTGGAATACCTTTGTACAGGGTTGGAATCTTTATGGAGGGTTGGAATGCTTTCGACAGAGTTGGAAGTCCTTTGTACATGGTTGTAATGCTTTCTACTGGGTTGGAATGCTTTCTACAGGGTTGGAATGCTTTCGACAAGGTTGGAATACCTTTGTACACAGTTGGAATGCTTTCTACAGGGTTGGAATGCTTTCGACAGTGTTGGAATACATTTGTACAGGGTTGGAATGCTTACTACAGGGTTGGAATGCTTTCTACAGGGTTGGAATGCTTTCTACAGGGTTGGAATGCCTTCTACAGGGTTGGAATGATTTCGACAGTGTTGGAATAACTTTGTACAGGGTTGGAATGCTTTATAGAGGGTTGGCATGCTTTCGACAGAGTTGGAAGTCCTTTGTATATGGCTGAAATGCTTTCTACTGTATTGGAATGCTTTCTACAGGGTTGGAATGCTTTCGACAGTGTTGGAATACTTTTGTACACAGTTGGTATGCATTCTACAGGGTTGGAATGCTTTCGACAGTGTTGGTATACCTTTGTACAGAGTTTTAATGCTTTCTAGAGGGTTGGAATGCTTTCTACAGGGCTGGAATGCTTTCTACAGGGTTGGAATGATATCGACAGTGTTGGAATACCTTTGTACAGGTTTGAAGTGCTTTCGACACGGTTGGAATGCTTTCGACAAAGTTGGAATACCTTTGTACAGGGTTGGAATGCTTTCTAGAGGGTTGGAATGCTTTCGACAGAGTTGGAATGCTTTCGACAGTGTTGGAATACCTTTGTACAGGGTTGGATTGCTTTCTACAGTGTTGCCATGCTTACGACAGTGTTGGTATACCTTTCTACAGAGGAGGACTGCTTTCTAGAGGGTGGGAATGCTCTCGACAGAGTTGGAATACCTTTGTATAGAGTTGGAATGCTTTCGACAGTGTTGGTATACCTATGTACAGAGTTGGAATGCTTTCTACAGGGTGGGAATGCTTTCTACAGAGTTGGAATCCTTTCTACAGGGTGGGAATGCTTTCCAGAGGTTTGGAATGCTTTCTACAGGGTTGGAATGCTTTCGACAGAGTTGGAATACCTTTGTACAAGTTTGGAATGCTTTCTACAGGGTTGGAATTCTTTATAGAGTGTTCGAATGCTTTCTACGGGGTTGGAATGCTTTCGGCACAGTTGGAATACCTTTGTACAGAGTTGGAATGCTTTCGACAGTGTTGGTATACCTTTGTACAGAGTTGGAATGCTTTCTACAGGGTGGGAATGCTTTCTACAGGGTTGGAATGCTTTCTACAAGGTGGGAAGGCTTTCTACAGGGTTGCAATACATTTGTACAGGGTGACAATGCTTTCTACAGGGTTGGAATGCTTTCGACAGAGTTGGAATGCTTTCGACAGAGGTGGAATGCTTTCGACAGAGTTTTATGCTTTCGACAGAGTTGGAACGCTTTCGACAGAGTTTGAATAACTTTGTACAGAGTTGGAATACATTCTACGGGGTTGGAATGCTTTCTACTGGGCTGGAATGCTTTCGACAGTGTTGGAATGCTTTCGACAGTGTTGGTATACCTTTGTACAGAGTTGGAATGCTTTCTAGAGGGTTAGAATGCTTTCGACAGTGTTGGAATACCTTTGTACAGAGTTGGAATGCTTTCTACAGTGTGGGAATGCTTTCTACAGGGTTGGAATACCTTTGTATAGGGTAGCAATGATATCTACAGGGTTGGAATGCTTTCGACAGAATTGGAATACCTTTGTACAGAGTTGCAATGCTTTCTAGAGGGTTGGAATGCTTTCGACAGAGTTGGAATTCCTTTGCACATGCTTCAAATGCTTTCTAGAGGGTTGGCCTGCTTTCGACAGAGCTGGAATACATTTGTACACAGTTGGAATGCTTTCTACAGGGTTGGAATGCTTTCTACAGTGTTGGTATACCTTTGTACAGAGTTGGAATGCTTTCTACAGGATTGGAATACCTTTGTACAGGGCTGGAATGCTTTCTACAGGGTTGGAATGCTTTCTACAGGGTTGGAATGCTTTCTACAGGGTTGGAATGCTTTCGACAGTGTTGGTACACCTTTGTACAGAGTTTTAATGCATTCTAGATGGTTGGAATGCTTTCTACAGTGTTGGTATACCTTTGTACAGAGTTGGAATGCTTTCTATAGGATTGGAATACCTTTGTACAGGGCTGGAATGCTTTCTACATGGTTGGAATGCTTTCGACAGAGTTGGAATACCTTTGTACAGAGTTGGAATGCTTTCTAGAGGGTTGGAATGCTTTCTACAGTGTTGGTATACCTTTGTACAGAGTTGGAATGCTTTCTACAGGGTGGGAATTCTTTCTACAGGATTGGAATACCTTTGTACAGGGCTGGAATGCTTTCTGCAGGGTTGGAATGCTTTCTACAGGGTTGGAATGCTTTCGACAGTGTTGGTACTCCTTTGTACAGAGTTTTAATGCTTTCTAGATGGTTGGAATGCTTTCTACAGTGTTGGTATACCTTTGTACAGAGTTGGAATGCTTTCTAGAGGGATGGAATGCTCTCGACAGAGTTGGAAAACCTTTGTACAGAGTTGGAATGCTTTCTAGAGGGTTGTAATGCTTTCGACAGAGTTGGAATGCTTTCGACAGTGTTGGAATGCCTTTGTACAAGGTTGGAATGCTTTCTACAGGGTTGGAATGCTTTCTACAGGGTTGGAATTCTTTCTACAGTTTTGGAATGCTTTCGACAGTGTTGGTATACCTTTGTACAGAGTTGGAATGCTTTCTAGAGGGTTGGAATGCTTTCTACAGTGTTGGTATACCTTTGTACAGAGTTGGAATGCTTTCTACAGGGTGGGAATGCTATCTACAGGATTGGAATACCTTTGTACAGGGCTGGAATGCTTTCTACAGGGTTGGAATGCTTTCGACAGTGTTGGTACACCTTTGTACAGAGTTTTAATGCTTTCTAGAGGGTTGGAATGCTTTCTACAGTGTTGGTATACCTTTGTACAGAGTTGGAATGCTTTCTAGAGGGATGGAATGCTCTCGACAGTGTTATCAAACCTTTGTAGAGAGTTGGAATGCTATTCCACAGGGTTGGAATGCTTTCTACAGTGTTGGAATGCTTTCCACAGGGTTGGAATGCTTTCTACAGTTTTGGAATGCTTTCGACAGTGTTGGTATACATTTGTACAGAGTTGGACTGCTTTCTAGAGGGTTGGAATGCTTTCGACAGAGTTGGAATACCTTTGAACGCAGTTGGAATGCATTCTGCAGGGTTGGAATGCTTTCGACACAGATGCGATACCTTCGTACAGAGTTGGAATGCTTTCTACAGGATTGGAATGCTTTCTAGAGGGTTGGGATGCTGCCGACAGGGTTGGAATACCTTTGTACAGGGTTGGAATGCTTTCTAGAGGGTTGGAATGCTTTCGCCAGAGTTGGAATGCATTCGACAGTGTTGGAATACCTTTGTACGGAGTTGGTATGCTTTCTAGAGGGATGGAATGCTCTCGACAGAGTTGGAAAACCTTTGTACAGAGTTGGAATGCTTTCTAGAGGGCTGGAATGCTTTCGACAGAGTTGGAATGCTTTCGACAGTGTTGGAATACCTTTGTACGGAGTTGGATTGCTTTCTACAGGGTGGGAATGCTATCTACAGGATTGGAAAACCTTTGTACAGGGCTGGAATGCTTTATACAGGGTTGGAATGCTTTCGACAGTGTTGGTACACCTTTGTACAGAGTTTTAATGCTTTCTAGAGGGTTGGAATGCTTTCTACAGTGTTGGTATACCTTTGTACAGAGTTGGAATGCTTTCTAGAGGGATGGAATGCTCTCGACAGTGTTGGAAAACCTTTGTAGAGAGTTGGAATGCTTTCCACAGGGTTGGAATGCTTTCTACAGGGTTGGAATGCTTTCCACAGGGTTGGAATGCTTTCTACAGTTTTGGAATGCTTTCGACAGTGTTGGTATACATTTGTACAGAGTTGGAATGCTTTCTAGAGGGTTGGAATGCTTTCGACAGAGTTGGAATGCTTTCGACAGTGTTGGAATACCTTTGTACGGAGTTGGAATGCTTTCTACAGGGTGGGAATGCTTTCTACAGGATTGGAATACCTTTGTACAGGGCTGGAATGCTTTCTACAGGGTGGGAATGCTATCTACAGGATTGGAATACCTTTGTACAGGGCTGGAATGCTATCTACAGGGTTGCAATGCTTTCGACAGTGTTGGTACACCTTTGTACAGAGTTGGAATGCTTTCTACAGGGTGGGAATGCTATCTACAGGATTGGAATACCTTTGTACAGGGCTGGAATGCTTTCCACAGGGTTGGAATGCTTTCTACAGTTTTGGAATGCTTTCGACAGTGTTGGTATACATTTGTACAGAGTTGGAATGCTTTCTAGAGGGTTGGAATGCTTTCGACAGAGTTGGAATACCTTTGAACGCAGTTGGAATGCATTCTGCAGGGTTGGAATGCTTTCGACACAGATGGAATACCTTTGTACACGGTTGAAATGCTTTCTAGAGGGTTGGAATGCTTTCGACAGAGTTTAAATACCTTTGTACAGGGTTGAAATGCTTTCTAGAGTGTTGGAATGATTTCTAGAGGTGTGGAATACTTTCGGCAGAGTTGGAATACCTGTGTAAGGAGTTCGGTCGCTTTCTACAGTGTTGGAAAGCTTTCTACAGGGTTGGAATACTTTCGTCAGAGTTGGAATACCTTTGTAGAGGGTTGGAATGCTTTCTACAGTGATGGAACGCTTCCGACAGAGTTGGAATACCGTTATACAGAGTTGGATTGATTTCTTCAGGGTTGGAAAACTTTCTAGAGGTTTGGAATTCTTTCGACAGGGTTGAAATACACTTATGCAGAGTTGGAATACTTAATACAGGGTTGGAATGCTTTGTACAGGGTTGGAATGCTTTCGACAGAGTTGGAATACCTTTGCACAGGGTTGAAATGCTTTCTAGAGGGTTGGAATGATTTCTAGAGGCGTGGAATACTTTCGGCAGAGTTGGAATACCTGTGTAAGGAGTTCGATTGCTTTCTACAGGGTTGGAATGCTTTCTACAGTGTTGGAATACCTTTGTACACAGTTGAAATGCTTTCTACAGTGTTGGAATGATTTCTAGAGGTGTGGAATACCTGTGTAAGGAGTTCGATTGCTTTCTACAGGGTTGGAAAGCTTTCTACAGGGTTGGGATGCTGTCGACAGGGTTGGAATACCTTTGTACAGGGTTGGAATGCTTTCTAGAGGGTTGGAATGCTTTCGACAGAGTTGGAATGCATTCGACAGTGTTGGAATACCTTTGTACGGAGTTGGAATGCTTTCTAGAGGGATGGAATGCTCTCGACAGAGTTGGAAAACCTTTGTACAGAGTTGGAATGCTTTCTAGAGGGTTGGAATGCTTTCGACAGAGTTGGAATGCTTTCGACAGTGTTGGAATACCTTTGTACGGAGTTGGAATGCTTTGTACAGGGTGGGAATGCTTTCTACAGGATTGGAATACCTTTGTACAGGGCTGGAATGCTTTCTACAGGGTGGGAATGCTATCTATAGGATTGGAATACCTTTGTACAGGGCTGGAATGCTTTCTACAGGGTTGGAATGCTTTCGACAGTGTTGGTACACCTTTGTACAGAGTTGGAATGCTTTCTACAGGGTGGGAATGCTATCTACAGGAATGGAATACCTTTGTACAGGGCTGGAATGCTTTCTACAGGGTTGGAATGCTTTTGACAGTGTTGGTACACCTTTGTACAGAGTTTTAATGCTTTCTAGAGGGATGGAATGCTCTCGACAGTGTTGGAAAACCTTTGTAGAGAGTTGGAATGCTTTCCACAGGGTTGGAATGCTTTCTACAGGGTTGGAATGCTTTCCACAGGGTTGGAATGCTTTCTACAGTTTTGGAATGCTTTCGACAGTGTTGGTATACATTTGTACAGAGTTGGAATGCTTTCTAGAGGGTTGGAATGCTTTCGACAGAGTTGGAATACCTTTGAACGCAGTTGGAATGCATTCTGCAGGGTTGGAATGCTTTCGACACAGATGGAATACCTTTGTACACGGTTGAAATGCTTTCTAGAGGGTTGGAATGCTTTCGACAGAGTTTAAATACCTTTGTACAGGGTTGAAATGCTTTCTAGAGTGTTGGAATGATTTCTAGAGGTGTGGAATACTTTCGGCAGAGTTGGAATACCTGTGTAAGGAGTTCGGTCGCTTTCTACAGTGTTGGAAAGCTTTCTACAGGGTTGGAAAGCTTTCTACAGGGTTGGAATACTTTCGTCAGAGTTGGAATACCTTTGTAGAGGGTTGGAATGCTTTCTACAGTGATGGAACGCTTCCGACAGAGTTGGAATACCGTTGTACAGAGTTGGAATGATTTCTTCAGGGTTGGAAAACTTTCTAGAGGTTTGGAATTCTTTCGACAGGGTTGAAATACACTTATGCAGAGTTGGAATACTTAATACAGGGTTGGAATGCTTTATACAGGGTTGAAATGCTTTCTACAGGTTTGGAATGCGTTCTACAGTGTTGGAATACCTTTGTACAGAGTTAGAATGCTTTCTACAGGTTTGGAATGCTTTCTACAGTGTTGGGAAACCTCTGTACAGAGTTGGAATGCTTTCTATACGGTTGGAATGCTTTCTAGAGGGTAGGAGTGCGTTCAAGAGTGTTGGAATGCTTTCGACAGAGATGGAATACCTTTGTACAGAGCTGGGATACCTTTGTACAGGGTTGGAATACTTTCGACAGAGTTGAAATACCTTTGTACAGAGTTGGAATGAATTCTACATAGTTGGAATGATTTCGACAGAGTTGGAATGCTTTCGACAGAGTGGGTATACCTTTGTACAGTGGTGAAATTCTTTATAGAGCGTTGGAATGCTTTCTAGAGGGTTGGAATGCTTTCTAGAGGGTTGGAATGCTCTCGACACAGTTGGAATACCTTTGTACAGAGTTGGAATGCTTTCTAGAAGGTTGGAATGCTTTCGACAGAGTTGGAATGCTTTGGACAGAGTTGGAGAACGTTCTCCAGTGTTGGAAAGGCTTTGGACATGTTGAAGTGATCGACACTTCTCGGAAAACTCTACATGTGGTCTTCAGCTTTCTCAGGCGCCGAGGTCATCAATAGCGCATAGATTAAAGAATGCGTCAACGACAGACCGTAAGTGGCACACATGCTACGTTGGCTTCAGCGTTTTTTTAGTCTCATGGTAACATTGCTAGCGTGGGGATCTGTACCAGCTTACATATATTCCACATTTTGTACTTAACTTTCACAATAAATATATCACTTACAGTACCTTACAATTTACCGACGCATTTCTTTAATTCCACAAACATCGCATAACCATAACAGGTTATGGGCCCAGGGCTGTAAATTGTAAGGTAGCAACGCGAAGTGAATAAAGTGTTAAAGTGTTGTGCTTGGTAAAGTAAGAGATAGTGCTAAAATCGAATCAGCAAGTGCAAAGATCGAGATGTTACGTGGCGAAGAAAACTGGCTCCAGTGCCGTTTTATTATGCACTTATTATACTTATTATACACTTTTGAAGGAAGATGACGACCTGATCAACGTTTGTGAAGGGAATCTGTATCATCCAGGTAACAGTGCGGAATAGGGAATCGCCCGTGAAAGATTTTTGAAGGCAGATCGGTTAGCGAGGAAATTAATTGTGACCTCGGTAGGAAGGAAACTGTTGGATCTTCTTTTACGCTGCACAACAGCACATGAAATGTGGAAGAAATTAAACACAGTATATGATATGAAGTCAAATGAAAATTTAAATATGATCCAGAAGCAGTTCTTCAATTTTAAATGGGAAGAATCTGAAAATGTGTCCCACAATTTGTCGAAGTTGGAACTGATGGCGGCGAAGATGAAAGCCCTTGAAGGTGAAGTTGCCGAGAGAACGCTGATAACACTCATTTTATCGGCGTTACCAAGCAAATTTGATCATTTTCACAGTGCGTGGGAGTCAGTGGAGGAAGAAAGGAAAACCCTAGACAAACTTAGTACCAGACTGATGGGAGAAGAAACCAGATGAAAGAAAGACGACCAGGAAACATCGGTGGCGCTGGTAACAAAAAGTAATAATTGTAAAAGGGAACAGCAGAAGCGATCAAATAAAAGCGAATATGAGAAACAAGGATCAAGCTCGGACATTTAAAAAATATCGGCCCGAAGCAATAGTTGGTAATTCGTAATAATTGATCAGAGTTCCACGGCATCTTAGGCAATCATCATCCGAGCTTATATCGCGCATCAAAACGCATCAATAAGAAATCGAATTTGTAATTGCGAATCGCGAACCGTTACTAATAATAATCGCGAACCGCCAATATAACATTCGCGAGTTCTACACATCGTGTATACACAGAATATATTATAATAAATATCTATTATTAAATATATATGAGCGATTTTTCAGTACCTATCACGACCCAACCACCTCACAACCAATAATTAACAATATTTAAGCAACTAATTAATAACAATTAAACTATTAATTTATAGCAATGGAAACATTTGTTGACAACATTTAAAACATTAATTTATAACAATCAAACCATTCTTCAAGGAATCAATAAGTCTCTCGCTAATAGCCTAATAGATCGTTTGATAGATCTAACGAAGAAATACCTAATCGCGATTACAGCCAATTAATTCATATTATTCGCTACATAATTAATATCAGTATCACGATGCAGGAGGTATCGAAGAAAACAAGCCATTTTATGTTACAACTATAACGAGTAAATTTACTTGTTTAACTTTAGAAGAATTAAAAAGGTACCTGACTTTTAAATAAGCATTAAATAAGAATTGTAAATATCGCAGACAGTGATGTAGGTGTTATTCAAGAAAAAAGAACATATTATTTTGTAATTAGTACCAGTAAATGAACCAATATCGATAATATAATATAATGTTTAATATGAATTTTATCTATCTGATTATTTAATACCTTAACTTATTTTACAGTAACGTCATCGACTGCCGTTAGGCTTTGTTTCCCTTTCTGTTCAAACTAACTGATAATCGAAAACTAGTATCAAAGAAGTGTGAATATAGTTTTAGCTTGTAGGAACCATTAAAACGATAAAAATGGATATCGTATTAAATCGTTGAAGGCGCCCATTAACGATAAAAATTAAGAAATTGGTCAGTGTGATTTTGTTATAATGGAAAAACCGTCTTTTGCTTTGTCAAAAGATCGTTACCCTTTGATTGACATCTCGATACTTTGTAAAGGTATATAAGGAACCCGGAAGTCGCGCGCGAGCTCTTTAGTGCCTGAACTGTCGGAGAGTGAACATCGAAGAAGAACTTAAATATACTGTAAATAAACAAAAAATATTAACAATAACATTGAAATAGTAATTTATAACGTCTAAACCGTTAATTTACAACACTTAAGCTATTAATTTATAACATTTCAGCTATTAATTTATAATATATAAGCTATTAATTTACAACATTTAAGCTATTAATTTATAACATTTCAGCTATTAATTTAGAACATTTAAGCTATTAATTTACAACATTTAAACTGTTATTTTATACATTCAAGCCATTAATTAACATTTAAACTATTAATTTATAATATTTAAGCTATTAATTCATAATATTTAAGCTATTAATTTTTCATGTTTACACTATTAGTTTATAACATTTAAACCATTAATTTATAACATTTAAACTATTAATTTATATCATCCAAGCCATTAATTTATAACAATTAAGCTATTAATTTATAACATTTAAACTATTAATTTCTAACATTTGAGCCATTAATTAACAACATTTAAGCTATTAATTTACAACATTTAAACTGTTATTTTATACACTTAAGCTGTTAATTTATAACATTTAAACTATTAATTTATAGCATTTAAACTGTTATTTTATACATGTAAGCCATTAATTTCTAACATTTAAACTATTAATTTATATCATCTAAGCCATTAATTTATAACATTTAAGCTATTAATTTACAAAATTTAAGCTGTTAATTTACAAAATTTAAACTGTTATTTTATGCATTTAAGCTGTTAATTTATAACATTTAAACTATTAATTTATAGCATTTAAACTGTTATTTTATACATGTAAGCCATTAATTTCTAACATTTAAACTATTAATTTATATCATCTAAGCCATTAATTTATAACATTTAAGCTATTAATTTATAACACTTAAGCTATTAATTTCTAACATTTAAACTATTAATTTACAAAATTTAAGCTATTAATTTACAACATTTAAACTGTTATTTTATGCATTTAAGCTGTTAATTTACAACATTTAAACTATTAATTTATAGCATTTAAACTGTTATTTTATACATGTAAGCCATTAATTTCTAACATTTAAACTATTAATTTATATCATCTAAGGCATTAATTTATAACATTTAAGCCATTAATCTAAAACAATTACTCCATTAATTCTTAACAGTTATACCAATAATTTATAACCATATCCTCCCATTAATTCAAACTAATTATGCTCTTAATTTATAACAGTTGTACCATTAATTGGAAGCAACTTTAATTCATTGATTTAAATAAATACCATCAATTCGTTGTGATTAAATTAATGATTTATTTTGTTTTCTTTAATATTTACGAAATCTTTCAAGCCCCCGAAGTGCTATTATATTTCTATATAGTATTATTTTTTAATTTTAAATTCTAAAGTATTTAATTTCTCATTTCACTATTTCATATAAAACCAGTAGTAAAGCAGAGTGTACCAATTGAGTGTCTATGGATGGAATGTAATTTTCCATGTCTGCTCAAAACCAAGGAAACAGCACCGTATTCGTGGTATGAAGGAAGCAAGTGCAGCGACAACTCACCATTCATCCATACGCACTACAATTGGTACCTTGCATGGTTTCGTTTCTTCGATGTTAAGTTCAATATCCAAGTACGATTATGCAAATCCACGTACTACAGCCATTCTAATTAATAAATTTCAATACACGTTACTTCTTTGTTATAAAATAATTTTACATCTCTGCTTCCAATGCTTAAAAACTCTTTATGTAAATGGGCCCCGAGCGTAGTTACCTCCTCGTGGTGGGTCCCGGTAATTGGTATCGTTTTCCAAATAATAATACACCAAGTGATATTTTGAATATTAGTATTATTATTTAAAAAACGATATCAAGGTAAAAACTACTTGAATATATTCTGGTCTTGATCATCCAAAATAGTTTTGGTGATCTAGACTGGACTAATACCCCCCCGCGGGGGCACCGTTGGACACCGCGGGACATCGTGGGACCCCGAGGGACCCCGTGGGACACCGTGGGATGCGTGCGTTATAGCCTTAATTAATCATAAGATAGATAACTATGTTATGTGCATTGTAAGCTCATTCCGTACAAAGATACTTACCCATCTCGAAACGAAAAATATAGATCTCGTCTCTCATGATCCTCTCGCTTACCACCTTGGAAAAATTGTTCCAGCGATTTATCGCTTCACGATCGCTCAGTTCTTTCAAACTGCCGCGTGGCGTACTCGCTCGCGCGTATTCCGGGTACGCGCGGCTCAACGTACACTGGACAATTCTTTGGATTCGAAGGTCGTCCAAGGACACCTCTTGTCTTGGTGACTTCTCGAAGACTGCTCGTGGTTTGCCTCGAATCGCGGGCGTTGTCATCACGCTGGTGATACCTGTGAATCTGTTGACGATTGAGTCGCAGGTCCGCAATCCTGTCCGATTGGTACTTCGGTACTTGGACAGGGGACCTGCATTTAATGTCCTCCGTAATTCTGTTCGAACTCGCGGGGGTGGACCCCACTGTTCAGTTGGGGCCTTGCCTTTGTAATCCTGTTCAGCGGTCCCTCCCCGGGTTCAACTGTTCAGTTGGAGTTGTTACATTGCAGGCCCATTTACTGGACACTGGTATCATCGGTAAGTGCCATCGACCGTGATAAGATCCAAACGACGTGATAGGAATCGAGCGAAGGTCAATGCTTGCGCTGCCACTGAATCTTAGGTTATCTGGTGTACGGGGGTACGTCACGTAGGTTTGTTAGTTCTTTCGAGAGATCGTGATTACATCTGTTCCGGGCGAACGGAGGTTTTTCGTTCATCGTCTGATTGTTGAGGCTCCTTTTCCATTGTAGCCTCATTTCTTTTCTTTCGTTCCAAGTTAGACAAATGTATCTTTGATACGGAATGTTGCCGATAGGGTTGCGAATTATTGTACGATGTTTGTTCCGATCGATGTAATCGTTGTGTGTGAGATACATGTTGCGTTGTGTGCGAGATAGATATTGCGTCGTGTAAGCTTTGTTTTACGTTTGTGAAGATTCGTGTAACTGCTGCGTAGGAGGTAGGTGTTTCGCGGTTAGGCTACGAAATAACTATCTCTTTACGCAGGCCCATGATCGAGTAGAGTCAGAACTCGACATTCTTGCCAATAGGTTGAATGTCGAGACCGATGCATAATGTTAAATAACTCGTGCGTAGTCACCTCCTCGTGGTGAGACCTGGTAATTGGTATCGTTTTCAAAAAATTGATCAGTTGATTAATCTTTGGAAAACGATGCCAAGCGAAGAACTACGCACCAGTCCAGTTTGGGTCTCCAAAAACCGCGAAAAGAATTTTGGATGATCTAGACTGGACTGCACCGTGGGACAGCGTCGGTCCAGTGTGGATCTCCAAAAGCCGCGAAAAGAATTTTGGATTATCTAGACTGGACTACAACGTGGGACGCCGTTGGATGCCGTTGGACATCGTTGGACACCGTTGGACACCGTTGGACGCCGTTGGACACCGTTGGACACCGTGGGACACCGTTGGACACCGTGGGACAAGTGTATTGTAAGCCCATTCTGTACATCGATACTTTTCTGACTTGGAACGAAATATAAAAATCTATTCTTCTTTTCCACTGAATCTATACTATAATTTCATTTAATTATTTTATACATTTGTTTTAATTTCTAGTAATTTTTCGAGTAACTTATTTGTCGAAAGCAGAGATAATATAAAAGTAACAGAAAAATTGACATATGGATGCGAAGACTATTAAGGATCAATCCGATAAATATATCTTAACTAAGACAGTTTTGTATGAATAATTTTGTTGTCTTTTTATTCGAATATGGGTAACGTTTAATATACAATTTATATTTATTTTAAAGTATATTTGATACATATTTCATAATAGATAATTTCTTAATTATTTGGAATACTAAAATGAACATAAAGACGATTAAATAAATTATTGTTCTATTTCCGATGTATGAAATCATTCACTTATTTCAAACGAATTTTTAACAAATTATCTTATTATTTCAAATTGAGTTATATCACAATTCACGTATCGAATTCAATTTCTTTTGCTTTATTATGTGAATTTACTACAATTAACGTCATAAACTTGCAACATAGTAACAGTTAGATTCAAATACCTCGAAACAAGGCTTCGCGAGCGTTTTTGCAGTATTCTTTAAGTATATTTGGTGGCGAACTTTTGAATTCTCGCAAATATTTTCCAATATTTATAACACGCGACCATAGTGTATTAGTAAAATGTATATTTCATATTCTAATAACGAAAATTCACAGTATATATTCTAATAACGAACAGTATAATTCTTGCAAGCGATTGCATTGCATTCGCGATATTCGTAAGGATTTGTTCCCTATCGAGAAATATCTCACAATTTTCAACTAAATAATATTTCTCAAACTTAATAATAATTTAAATAACTTTCTTAATAATAATTTTTAAGTATAAAGAAATAGCAGTATTTTCTAAATAAACGTTCGATAGGAAAAAGAAGAAAATTGTCGAAACGACGTTTCGCTTCTTTTCCACCCCCTACCCCCGCCCCTAAACTGCTTTATTTTCAGGGAATATTTGTGACCGCGCGCAATGCGGTTGTAGAGTCAGTGTTTGTTACGCTATAGTTTTTTTTCAATATTTTAAAATCACGATAGTTTTGATCAAATTCGATCGAATAATCACGCGCGAAAATAATAAAATTTTATCAATCAAATTTGTACGCGATATTAGAGTTCTTGTTCGCCGATTATAATTTACGCGGTCGTGGTAATGTAGTCTTTTCTTTTTCTTTTTTATACATTTATTTTTTTGAATATTCGTTTTCGGTATTAGAGTCAGTGCTACCCTCAAGAGGATAAAGCCTCTCCAGGAGCTCAGGAATGTAAGTAGTTTTATATATTGTATTTCAATTTGTTCTATTTACTATATTTTGTTTGAAATATTGTTAATTATAAAGTAAAAATTAATGATATTTTAGAAAGCTATAAATGTTCTTTTTAATTGAAATAAAATCTTAAAGTCTTAATATTAAAGTACGATAAAACCGTCTGATACGCATAAAAAATCACTGAATTCGTATTAGCGTTCCAATTTACATATTTATTAGACGTTACTCTTTATTATTGCTAAAATTTCAAGTTTGTTATTACGTATTAACGATATTAATGATATCTTATGTTCTGTTATAGGCATATCACTGCTTCAACTTCTTCATCTTCTTTGAGAATGTTTTAACAGTGGCTCAAAGGCCAAGAATGTAAGTATTTTTACATATCGCACTTCTATTATATCTATTCGGTACACTTTCCTTTGATCACTATCAATTAAAAAATACAATTTGATTGAAAATTTGGGAGGTTAGTGTTTTCTGTGGTTATTCTTTCATTAAAATAAAATAAGTGTTAAAGTCTTAATACCGAATTATGAAACAAATAATTAACATATTTAAGAAATCATTAGATTCTTAATTTTTAGATTTTGAACTTTCATATTAGAGTTTCAGTTTTTATACTAACCAAAGTTTATTAGAATTTCAATCTTTATTATTACTAAAATTATTAAAGTTAAGAAACCTTCATTTTTCATTATCTCCAACTTTTCAAATAGTTAGCAATCACTCATCATGTTTTCTTTTGTAACAGATTTTTCGCAACCCCCGTTGCTACCATTGGCCATTCAACGATTCCTGCCTGATGTTAGTCTCCCTGATGATATTCGCTGGGATACCACAGCATCCAGGGTAACGTTCTCTGTTTCTTCGCATCGAACGGTGAGTCGCATGCATTTCTGTTCCTCCGGTCACTCAATCATGTCGTAGGATGAAAGGTCCGAATCGGCACGGGTGACCGGTTGTATTACGTAGAATTTCTTGCGAGCATAGTGACCGCGGGTATTTTTATACCCGCGAGTAGTAACATTCTTTTTTCAAATTTATTAGTTTAGGATAGGTCTTCTTGCATATCGCGATTATAATAATTAGTTTTTTTAATAGTTAGGTTAAACATATAAATTTCCGAATATATTCGTGTTATTTATAAATATGCATGTTAATATTCCGTATGAATATTTGCAAATGGCAAATATCTACACGAATATACCTGTATGACATAAATATACTTGATTTTTAGCAATGGATTGATCGTGACAATATTAAGTTACGTTTATCAGGTAAGTCAATATTAAGTAAAATTCATTTTTTTCCGTACAAAAATGTGTGAAATTTTACGTGCAAGAAGACACTTCGCGACAGGCAGATGTTTCAATCAAAGCAATAATTTTGAACACTGCTTCTGCATTTTCGAGGATGTGCTTTGATAAAGAGATCGCCTGAGATTATTTCTTTCTTAGTAATATATTTAGAGTCAACTGTTCCATTTGCTCGAATCTTAATCTTTTTTCAATTAACGCTACCTCTTTTGCGATATTAAAATTTTGTTCTTATTTATGAAATTAATAGAGTAAAGTTATTACAATATGAATCGAAGTAATGAAATACAAAATCAAAGAAAGTTAGTCCGTTAAATAAAAATTGGACAAACTAATCATCTTTTTAGATCAGGATTTTCAGGTTTAACCCTTTCCGTGCCCATTGTCAGTATCTCATTCACGTGCCCAGGTGCTACTTGAATGGGAGAAAGACATTGGGCACGATGATCTAGAATTAAGTGATGTAATAATTCTCAGCGACTGACGATGTGTTAGCGTATCGTGCACGACGTATTTTCCACATTATGTATGTGTGTTGTTAGGCCGTGGAATTGCGTCGCTTTTTTTCATTCGTTAAAACTTCAATTATTAAAAATGTCGAGACATATATCGATTCAATTTACGTCTCGATACAATCACAATTTATGATAATATCATCTACACGATTACGTGTAATCACGCTCTTAATATTGTTACCAATTGCAATTATAATCCCAAGTTTGCTTATATTTATTTTAAGGATATAATTTCTTCAGACGTGTTTTATCACGTTTTACGCAATGGTCACTAGCGTTCGTCAGTCGATTTCAGGAAAAAGGTACGTACCTTAGAGTATGCATGTTTGCTAAGCTCGGGTGTCGGAGGCGTCCCGGGACGTCCTCTCTAGTGTAGGACCTTTGCGCCCGGGCGTTTGCGTGAGAACCGTGGAGCGAGTGTGTTGGTGTGCCTGCTTTGCCATTTTTTAAATATAGCGCTAGGTAGGATAGGTAGTATACTTTCTGGTATGTCTGTTAATTATAAGTAGGTAGGGCCGGGCAGGTTGGCACAGTCTCTGGTCGGGTAGGCACATTTTCGCGTGACCAACCTGTTTCTGGAAATTTATTTGAAAAATCGACGGTGAAACTGGCACGAGTAGAGCATGCTCTCGTCTCTGGTTTCGCCTGTCGATTTTTCGAATTTCGCGATCGCGGTCGCGAGTGGGCGAACGAACGTTTATCGCTCGAGCACGCACATGCGAGTGGGCAACGATCATCGCTGTGATCGTTGGTCAGTCCATGTGCACTTCAATCAGCTTCCGCGGTTTATATTTTTATTTTACCTTTATAAGTTTTTTTTTTTGTTTGCGATTTAGAAGTCTCGAGCTTAGATATAAGTTTCAGCGGGCATTGCGCCCGAAAAAAGAAGAGGCTATAAGCCGAAGAGGCCCGGCAAACTGCCACTCAAGAGGGCAACTACTAATGGCTGCCCATCCTCTGGGTGATCCAGAGCATGGGAAGTCATTATCGTTACTACTTTGTCACTATGCTTGCTTTTAGTATTTTTAGTAGTAGTAGTAGTAGTTTTTGTTTTTTTGGCCGATGTATATATCGGTCCATCGTCCCATTGGGCAACTCGCGATTTTTCGTATTAGTGTTGCGACAAATTAATCACGGATTGTATTAGAGTTGCGAAATAACATCGCGGCTTCGCATTAGTGTGGCGAGAAAATAATTACGGTTTGAATTATAGTTGCGATAAAATGATAATCGCGTTTGCTTTGGAGTTGTGAATCGTCTTTTGCAAATTTTATTATGAATTTTTAGAATTTCTTATAGAACTATACGTATCAGAATTTATCCTTTCTTCTGTTGTTTAAAATTAGATTATAAAAGTGTTTAATTAATTTTATAGTATTGCAAGTTTCAGTATCAGAATATTTGAAGTAGCTTTTTCATATAGTAAAGAATAATTTTCATTAAATTCACTTTAAGCGCTAGCTTTGCGATATTATTCCATCGCGAGTTCTACTAATTTTTCCTGTTAGCGTTGCGATAATGAATGATCGCGTTTTCATAAATAGAGTTGCGTTTATAAAATGCCCAAACCGACTGCATTTGTCGGACACTGTTTCTGGCTCACACGATACAGCTGGAAGAGCTGTGCAAGTGTGATCGTTTATCGGTAACCTCCTAAATGGTTGCACTGCGATATCTCAGCCCTCCACTCGTGATTTTTCTTATTAGTGTTGCGATAAATTAATTACGGGTTGTATTAGAGTTGCGATAAAATGATAATCGCGTTTGCTTTAGAGTTGCGAATTACGATATCGCGATTGCCTGTTGCAATTTTTAGAATTTTTCCTGTTTTGCATTGTTTAAAATTAGATTATAAAAGTGTTCAATTAATTTTATAGTATTGCAAGTAGCAATACCAGAATATTTAAAGTAGCTTTTTCATATAGTAAATAATAAGTTTCATTAAATTCACTTTAAGAGTTAGCGTTGCGATGTTGTTCCATCGCGAGTTCTACTTATTTTTCCCTTTAGCGTTGCGACAACGAATGATCGCGTTTTGTCAAGTAGAGTTGCGTTCACAAACTGCCCAAACCCTCCGACTGCATTTGTCGGACACAGTTCCTGGATCACACGTACAGCTGCAAGAGCTGTGCAAGTGTGGTCGTTCATCAGCAACCTCCTAAATGGTTGCACTACGATCTCTCGCTATTAGTGTTGCGTATTGTTTAAATACGAGTGCGTAGATTTGAATTTATTAGCATTGCGTCTCAAGTTTCGGGAATTTTCAGACTTTTCTTCTTTTTTTTCTTTTTTTTTAATGATAGATTAATTGATATTGCAGATACAACAAAGCACTCTTCGCGTTTGATTTTGAGAATTTTTTGCTTCATAAATATTAGTAGTAAATTAGCGTTGCGAAACAAGAATATTCAGTTCCACTCTCGGCGCGTTGATCGGGTTTATATAGAGTGGAAAACGATTGAATTTTAGTAGCCCTTCTGGCTACTGCTTTGTTTCTTTTTCAGAGTCCCTTATTAATGCACCCCTTATTACTACGTTTATTACTGAAAATACTGCTATAAGACATATTCCTTTGTCAGCGTTAACGTTACCATAACTGTTAAAATACAGAACTTTGTTACGAATGTATAATTTATATTTACATGTATGAAACTGTGAGCGATTTCATGCGTAAAAAAGTATTATAATAAAATATCTTAATGTTGCTATGAAAGCTTGAAATATTTTTTAAAATTTAATTCATTGCGATTGGAATTAATGCTGGTGATTGTTCGTTCTTAGAACCATAACTTTTAGAATGTTTTCGACCGTGATATTTTTAATCTTTTAAGAGTAATGTATAATTTTATAAATATTCGAATTTCATTTGTGTTACGCCACGAGGCTCAGTAGAGATCATATTTCCAACCGTCGCTCGCGTTCCTCCAGCGTCGCAGATATATCCTCTTATCTGCCGGACGAAAAACATACATTCTATCGACGAGCGCATAATGATCACGCAGGCCGACTTCTTTGTTAGAAATAACGGTCCGAAATCGACGGTTCCAGAACTTGCTGCCTGGTGACAACTATGCGATCGTCGATACAATGTATGTTTTTCGTCGGGCAGATAAGAGATTATTTCTCCGACGCTGGAGGACCGCGAGCGACGGTTAGAAATATGATCTCTACTGAGCCTCGTGGCGTAAAAATTTGCATGAAACAAAAGTTCATTCGCGATAATCGTCACGTTTGTAACAAAAATTCTGAGCAAAATTATTTATGTGCATATCTTTCGGTACATTATGTTGCAAGTAACTGTGTTGTTGTAGCAAATAACAGATACCGTTAAAAGTTAAAAGACGAAGCAAGTGATTTTCTAATAAGCGGGTTTTCTCTCATCTTAGTTATTTTAAATGAAATTTTTAATTTTTAATTCAGTTTAGATTCTATTACTTTAAATTCTTGTTTTCAACGTAACCCTAGTTTCGATTAAAAAGATACAAATGATTCTCTATTTTTGCTAAAATTTAATCGAGAATAATTTGATCTGTAATTGACCATTATTAGTAGTTTATTTTTCATGTATAAAATGCTCTCGTTTTAAAGATTCCTGTTTCTTTTGTATTCCAAATCCAGCAAATGACTTTGTTTCAGATTTATCAATTTACAGAAAATATTTTGTAGTTATATATTTGAACGTTTCATAGCATATTAAATATGTATGCTAGATACTCAAATAATCTTTCTTTCATTGTCTGATTGTTCAGGCTTTTTCCTGTTTTCCCATTTGTAAGAGAAACATATAGCATGTTTATATAACTTAATATAACTCTTCGATAACTTCATAACTTTAGTACAAGGAGTCGTATTTCTCTTATGCCAGACTCTAAATTGTATATGCAGTGTCAATAGTTTCATTTTCCTTCTCTCGTTCCAAGTTAGACAAAGGAATCTTTGATACCGAATGTTACCAGTACGATTGCGAATTATTCTACAATTTTGTACTGATCAATGTAATCTTTTTCGCAGATTAATCAGATGATTAATTTTTGGAAAACGACTACATCGATCAGTACAAACATTGTACAATAATTCGATACCAAGCTAAGAACCATGCTAATACAGTGCAGTTTAGATCACGAAAAAATACGAAGAGAATTTTGGATGATCTAAACTGGACTGCAACGTGGGACGCTGTGGACACTGATGGATACCGTGTCACACCGATGGACACCGTGGGACACAGATGGACACCGTGGGACAACGCGGGACACCGATGGACACCGTGGGACAACGTGGGACACCGATGGACACCGTGGGACACCGATGGACAACGTGGGACACCGATGGACACCGTGGGACGCCGTGGGACGACGTGGGACGCCGTGGGACACCGTTCGACACCGTTGGACGTCGTTGGACGTCGTTGAACGACGTTGGACGCCGTTGGATACCGTTGGTCCAGTGTGGATATCCAAAAGCCGCCAAAAGAATTTTCGATGACCTACACTGGTCTGCAACGTGGGACACCGATGGACACCGTGGGACACCGATGGACACCGTGGGACACCGATGGACACCGTGGGACACTGTAGGTCCAGTTTGGGTCACCAAAAGCCGCGAAAAGAATTTTGGATGACCTAGACTGGACTGCAACGTGGGACACCATTGGCCCAGTGTGGATCTCCAAAAGCCGCCAAAAGAATTTTGGATGATCTAGACTGGACTGCAACGTGGGACACCGCTGGCCCAGTGTGGATCTCCAAAAGCCGCCAAAAGAATTTTGGATGATCTAGACTGGACTGCAACGTGGGACACCGTGGGACGTCGTGGGACGACGTGGGACGCCGTGGGACGTCGTGGGACGTCGCGGGACGACGTGGGACGACGTGGGACGACGTGGGACGACGTGGGACGCCGTGGGACGACGTGAGACGCCGTGGGACGATGTGGGACGCCGTGGGACGCCGTGGGACGCCGTGGGACGCCGTGGGACGCCGTGGGACGCCGTGGGACGCCGTGGGTCGACGTGGGACTCCGTGGGACACCGTTGGACATCGTTGGACATCGGGGGGACGCCGTGGGACACCGTTGGACATCGTTGGACATCGGGGGACACCGTGGGACACCGTGGGACATCGTGGGACATCGTGGGATGCGTGCGTTTTAGCCTTAATTAGTCATAAGGTAGATACCTATGTTATGTATTGTAATGCATTGTAAGCTCATTCTATAGAACGATACTTGTCTATCTTGGAAGCCATTCTTCGAGTTTTATCTTTGAAAAAATAAAAATCTTTTCTCTTTTGATTACCTCGCTTACCACATTAGAACAATTGTTCCCGCGATTTATCGTTTCACGATCGCGCAGTTCTTTCAAACTGCAGCGTGGCGTACTCGCTCGCACGTATTCCGGGTACGGGCGGGTCAACGTGCACTGGACAACTCTGTGGATTCGAAGGTCGTCCAAGAACACCTCTTGTCTTGGTGACTTCTCGACGACTGCTCGTCGTTTGCCTCGAATCGCGGGCGTTGTCATCACGCTGATGATACCTGTGAATCTGTTGACGATTGTGTCGCAGGTCCGCAATCCTGTCCGATTGGTGCTTCGGTACTTGGACAGGGGACCTGCATTTAATGTCCTCCGTAATTCTGTTCGAACTCGCGGGGGTGGACCCCACTGTTCAGTTGGGGCCTTGCCTTTGTAATCCTGTTCAGCGGTCCCTCCCCGGGTTCAACTGTTCAGTTGGAGTTGTTACATTGCAGGCCCATTTACTGGACACTGGTATCATCGGTAAGTGCCATCGACCGTGATAAGATCCAAACGACGTGATAGGAATCGAGCGAAGGTCAATGCTTGCGCTGCCACTGAATCTTTGAGTTATCTGGTGCACGGGAATACGTCACGTAGGTTTGTCAGTTCTTTCGATAGATCGCGATTACGTTCGTTCCTGACGAACCGCGGTTTTATTTCTTTCGTCGTCTGATTGTTGGGGCTCCTTTTCCATAGTAGCTCCATTTCGTTCCTTTCGTACCAAGTTAGACAAATGTATGTTTGATACGGAATGTTGCCGATAGGGATGCGAATTATTGTACGATGTTTGTACTGATCGATGTAATCGTTGTGAGTGAGATAATGTTGCGTTGTGTGGGAGATAGATATTGCGTCGTGTAAGCTTTGTTTTACGTTTGTGAAGATTCGTGTAACTGCTGCGTAGGAGGTAGGTGTTTCGCGGTTAGGCTACGAAATAACTATCTCTTTACGCAGGCCCATGATCGAGTAGAGTCAGAACTCGACATTCTTGCCAATAGGTTGAATGTCGAGACCGATGCATAATGTTAAATAACTCGTGCGTAGTCACCTCCTCGTGGTGAGACCTGGTAATTGGTATCGTTTTCAAAAAATTGATCAGTTGATTAATCTTTGGAAAACGATGCCAAGCTAAGAACTACGCACCAGTCCAGTTTGGGTCTCCAAAAACCGCGAAAAGAATATTGGATGATCCATCTTGGACTGCAACGTAGGACACCGTTGTACACCGTTGGAGAACGTTGGACAGGGTTGGAAAATTTTGTACAGAGTTGGAAAACGTTCTACAGAGTTTTAATGCTTTGGAAAGTGTTGGAATGCTTGGAACAGAGTTGGAATGCTTTCGAAAGGGTTGGAATGCTTTCTAGAGTGTTGGAATGCTTTCTACAGGGTTGGAATGCTTTCGACACAGATGGAATACCTTTGTACAGAGTTGGAATGCTTTCTAGAAGGTTGGAATGCTTTCGACAGAGTTGGAATTCCTTTGTACAGGGATGAAATGCTTTCTAGAGGGTTGGAATGCGTTCGACAGAGTTGGAATACCTTTGTACAGAGTTGGAATGCTTTCTAGAAGGTTGGAATGCTGTCGACAGAGTTGGAAGACCTTTGTACATGGTTGAAATGCTTTATAGAGGGACGGAATGCTTTCTAGAGGGTTGGAATGCTTTCGACAGAGTTGGAATACCTTTGTACAGAGTTGGAATGCTTTCTAGAAGGTTGGAATGCTTTCTAGAAGGATGGAATGCTTTCTACAGTGTTGGGATACCTTTGTACAAAGTTGGAATACTTTCTACAGGGTTGGAATGCTTTCGACAGAGTTGGAATACCTTTGTACAGGTTTGGAATTCTTTCTAGAGGGGTGGAATGCTTTCTAGAGGGTTGGAATGCTTTCTAGAGGGTTGGAATGCTTTCTAGAGGGTTGGAATGCATTCGACAGAGTTGGAATACCTTTGTACAGAGTTGGAATGCTTTCTAGAAGGTTGGAATGCTTTCGACAGAGTTGAAAGACCATTGTACATGGTTGAAATGCTTTCCACAGGGTTGCAATACCTCCTATTGGGTGTGAATGCTTTCGTCAGAGTTGGAATACCTTTGTACAGGTTTGGAATTCTTTCTAGAGGGGTGGAATTCTTTCTAGAGGGGTGGAATGCTTTCTAGAGGGTTGGAATGCTTTCTAGAGGGTTGGAATGCTTTCTAGAGGGTTGGAATGCTTTCTAGAGGGTTGGAATGCATTCGACAGAGTTGGAATACCTTTGTACAGAGTTGGAATGCTTTCTAGAAGGTTGGAATGCTTTCGATAGAGTTGGAAGACCATTGTACATGGTTGAAATGCTTTCCACAGGGTTGCAATACCTCCTATTGGGTGTGAATGCTTTCGTCAGAGTTGGAATACCTTTGTACAGGTTTGGAATTCTTTCTAGAGGGGTGGAATGCTTTCTAGAGGGTTGGAATGCTTTCTACAGGGTTGGAGTGCTTTCGACAGAGTTGGGAATTCCTTTATACCGAGTTGGAATGCTTTCTACAGGGGTGAAATGCTTTCTAGAGGGTTGGAATGCTTTCGACAGAGTTGGAAAACGTTTGTGCAGGGATAAAATGCTTTCTGGAGAGCTGGATTGCTTTCTACACGGTTGGAATGCTTTCTACAGGGTTGGAATGCTTTCTACAGGCTTGGAATGCTTTCGATAGAGTTAGAATTCCTTTATACCGAGTTGGAATGCTTTCTACAGGGTTGGAATGCTTTCTACAGGGTTGGAGTGCGTTCTAGAGGGTTGGAATGCTTTCGAGAGTGTTGGAATGCTTTCGACAGAGTTGGAATTCCTTTATACCGAGTAGGAATGCTATCTACAGGGTTGGAATGCTTTCGACAGTGTTGGAATACCGTTGTACAGAGTTGGAATGCTTTCTACAGGGGTGAAATGCTTTCTAGAGGGTTGGAATGCTTTCGACAGAGTTGGAAAACGTTTGTGCAGGGAGGAAATGCTTTCTGGAGAGCTGGATTGCTTTCAACAGGGTTGCAATGCGTTCTACAGGGTTGGAATGCTATCTACAGGGTTGGAATGCTTTCGAAAGTGTTGGAATACCTTTGTACAGAGTTGGAATGCTTTCTACAGGGTTGGAATGCTTTCGACAGTGTTGGAATAACATTGTAAAGAGTTGGAATGCTTACTACAGGGTTGGAATGCTTTCTACAGGGTTGGAATGCTTTCGACAGTGTTGGAATACCTTTGTATAGAGTTGGAATGCTTTCTACAGGGTTGGAATGCTTTCGACAGTGTTGGAATAACATTGTACAGAGTTGGAATGCTTTCTACAGGGTTGGAATGCTTTCTACAGGGTTGCAGTGCTTTCGACAGAGTTGGAATTCCTTTATACCGAGTTGGAATGCTTTCAACAGGGTTGGAATTCCTTTATACCGAGTTGGAATGCTTTCAACAGGGTTGCAATGCGTTCTACAGGGTTGAAATGCTATCTACAGGGTTGGAATGCTTTCGACAGTGTTGGACTACCTTTGTACAGAGTTGGAATGCTTTCTACAGGGTTGGAATGCGTTCGACAGTGTTGGAATAACATTGTATAGAGTTGGAATGCTTTCTACAGGGTTGGAATGCTTTCGATAGAGTTGGAATTCCTTTATACCGAGTTGGGATGCTTTCTACAGGGTTGGAATGCTTTCTACAGGGTTGGAATGCTTTCTACAGGGTTGGAATGCTTTCTACAGGGTTGGAATGCTTTCGCCAGGGTTGGAATACTTTTGTACAGGGTTGGAGTTCTTTCGACAGAGTTGGAATTCCTTTATACCGAGTTGGAATGATTTCGACTGCGTTGCAATGCGTTCTACATGGTTGGAATGCTATCTACAGGGTTGGAATGCTTTCGACAGTGTTGGAATAACTTTGTACAGTGTTGGAATGCTTTCTACAGGGTTGGAATGCTTTCTACAGGGTTGGAATGCTTTCGACAGTGTTGGAATAACATTGTACAGAGTTGGAATGCTTTCTACAGGGTTGGAATGCTTTCTACAGGGTTGGAATGCTTTCTACAGGGTTGGAATGCTTTCTACAGGGTTGGAGTGCTTTCGACAGAGTTGGAATTCCTTTATACCGAGTAGGAATGCTATCTACAGGGTTGGAATGCTTTCGACAGTGTTGGAATACCGTTGTACAGAGTTGGAATGCTTTCTACAGGGGTGAAATGCTTTCTAGAGGGTTGGAATGCTTTCGACAGAGTTGGAAAACGTTTGTGCAGGGAGGAAATGCTTTCTGGAGAGCTGGATTGCTTTCAACAGGGTTGCAATGCGTTCTACAGGGTTGGAATGCTATCTACAGGGTTGGAATGCTTTCGACAGTGTTGGAATACCTTTGTACAGAGTTGGAATGCTTTCTACAGGGTTGGAATGCTTTCGACAGTGTTGGAATAACATTGTAAAGAGTTGGAATGCTTACTACAGGGTTGGAATGCTTTCTACAGGGTTGGAATGCTTTCGACAGTGTTGGAATACCTTTGTATAGAGTTGGAATGCTTTCTACAGGGTTGGAATGCTTTCGACAGTGTTGGAATAACATTGTACAGAGTTGGAATGCTTTCTACAGGGTTGGAATGCTTTCTACAGGGTTGCAGTGCTTTCGACAGAGTTGGAATTCCTTTATACCGAGTTGGAATGCTTTCAACAGGGTTGGAATTCCTTTATACCGAGTTGGAATGCTTTCAACAGGGTTGCAATGCGTTCTACAGGGTTGAAATGCTATCTACAGGGTTGGAATGCTTTCGACAGTGTTGGACTACCTTTGTACAGAGTTGGAATGCTTTCTACAGGGTTGGAATGCGTTCGACAGTGTTGGAATAACATTGTACAGAGTTGGAATGCTTTCTACAGGGTTGGAATGCTTTCGATAGAGTTGGAATTCCTTTATACCGAGTTGGGATGCTTTCTACAGGGTTGGAATGCTTTCTACAGGGTTGGAATGCTTTCTACAGGGTTGGAATGCTTTCTACAGGGTTGGAATGCTTTCGCCAGGGTTGGAATACTTTTGTACAGGGTTGGAGTTCTTTCGACAGAGTTGGAATTCCTTTATACCGAGTTGGAATGATTTCGACTGCGTTGCAATGCGTTCTACATGGTTGGAATGCTATCTACAGGGTTGGAATGCTTCCTACAGGGTTGGAATGCTTTCGACAGTGTTGGAATAACTTTGTACAGTGTTGGAATGCTTTCTACAGGGTTGGAATGCTTTCTACAGGGTTGGAATGCTTTCGACAGTGTTGGAATAACATTGTACAGAGTTGGAATGCTTTCTACAGGGTTGGAATGCTTTCTACAGGGTTGGAATGCTTTCTACAGGGTTGGAATGCTTTCTACAGGGTTGGAGTGCTTTCGACAGAGTTGGAATTCCTTTATACCGAGTAGGAATGCTATCTACAGGGTTGGAATGCTTTCGACAGTGTTGGAATACCGTTGTACAGAGTTGGAATGCTTTCTACAGGGGTGAAATGCTTTCTAGAGGGTTGGAATGCTTTCGACAGAGTTGGAAAACGTTTGTGCAGGGAGGAAATGCTTTCTGGAGAGCTGGATTGCTTTCAACAGGGTTGCAATGCGTTCTACAGGGTTGGAATGCTATCTACAGGGTTGGAATGCTTTCGACAGTGTTGGAATACCTTTGTACAGAGTTGGAATGCTTTCTACAGGGTTGGAATGCTTTCGACAGTGTTGGAATAACATTGTAAAGAGTTGGAATGCTTACTACAGGGTTGGAATGCTTTCTACAGGGTTGGAATGCTTTCGACAGTGTTGGAATACCTTTGTATAGAGTTGGAATGCTTTCTACAGGGTTGGAATGCTTTCGACAGTGTTGGAATAACATTGTACAGAGTTGGAATGCTTTCTACAGGGTTGGAATGCTTTCTACAGGGTTGCAGTGCTTTCGACAGAGTTGGAATTCCTTTATACCGAGTTGGAATGCTTTCAACAGGGTTGGAATTCCTTTATACCGAGTTGGAATGCTTTCAACAGGGTTGCAATGCGTTCTACAGGGTTGAAATGCTATCTACAGGGTTGGAATGCTTTCGACAGTGTTGGACTACCTTTGTACAGAGTTGGAATGCTTTCTACAGGGTTGGAATGCGTTCGACAGTGTTGGAATAACATTGTACAGAGTTGGAATGCTTTCTACAGGGTTGGAATGCTTTCGATAGAGTTGGAATTCCTTTATACCGAGTTGGGATGCTTTCTACAGGGTTGGAATGCTTTCTACAGGGTTGGAATGCTTTCTACAGGGTTGGAATGCTTTCTACAGGGCTGGAATGCTTTCTCCAGGGTTCGAGTGCTTTCGACAGAGTTGGAATTCCTTTATACCGAGTAGGAATGCTATCTACAGGGTTGGAATTCTTTCGACAGTGTTGGAATACCTTTGTACAGAGTTGGAATGCTTTCTACAGGGTTGGAATTCCTTTATACCTAGTTGGAATGCTTTCCACTGGGTTGAAATGCGTTCTACAGGGTTGGAATGCTTTCTACAGGGTTAGAATGCTTTCTACAGGGTTGGAATGCTTTCTACAGGGTTGGAATGCTTTCTACAGGGTTGGAATGCTTTCGCCAGGGTTGGAATACCTTTGTACAGGGTTGGAGTTCTTTCGACAGAGTTGGAATTCCTTCATACCGAGTTGGAAAGATTTCGACAGTGTTGCAATGCGTTCTACATGGTTGGAATGCTATCTACAGGGTTGGAATGCTTCCTACAGGGTTGGAATACTTTCGACAGTGTTGGAATATCTTTGTACAGTGTTGGAATGCTTTCTACAGGGTTGGAATGCTTTCTACAGGGTTGGAATGCTTTCGACAGTGTTGGAATAACATTGTACAGAGTTGGAATGCTTTCTACAGGGTTGGAATGCTTTCGATAGAGTTGGAATTCCTTTATACCGAGTTGGAATGCTTTCTACAGGGCTGGAATGCTTTCTACAGGGTTGGAATGCTTTCTACAGGATTGGAATGCTTTCTACAGGGTTGGAGTGCTTTCGACACAGTTGGAATTCCTTTATACCGAGTAGGAATGCTATCTACAGGGTTGGAATGCTTTCGATAGAGTTGGAATTCCTTTATACCGAGTTGGAATGCTTTCTACAGGGTTGGAATGCTGTCTACAGGGTTGGAATGCTTTCTACAGGGTTGGAATTCCTTTATACCGAGTAGGAATGCTATCTACAGGGTTGGAATGCTTTCGACAGTGTTTGAATACCTTTGTACAGAGTTGGAATGCTTTCGACAGTGTTGGAATAACATTGTAAAGAGTTGGAATGCTTACTACAGGGTTGGAATGCTTTCTACAGGGTTGGAATGCTTTCGACAGTGTTGGAATACCTTTGTACAGAGTTGGAATGCTTTCTACAGGGTTGGAATGCTTCCGACAGTGTTGGAATGACATTGTACAGAGTTGGAATGCTTTCTATAGGGTTGGAATGCTTTCTACAGGGTTGGAATGCTTTCGATAGAGTTGGAATTCCTTTATACCGAGTTGGGATGCTTTCTACAGGGTTGGTATGCTTTCTACAGGGTTGGAATGCTTTCGCCAGGGTTGGAATGCTTTCGCCAGGGTTGGAATACCTTTGTACAGTGTGGGAGTTCTTTCGACAGAGTTGGAATTCCTTTATACCGAGTTGGAATGATTTCGACAGTGTTGCAATGCGTTCTACATGGTTGGAATGCTATCTACAGGGTTGGAATGCTTCCTACAGGGTTGGAATGCTTTCGAAAGTGTTGGAATAACTTTGTACAGTGTTGGAATGCTTTCTACAGGGTTCGAATGCTTTCTACAGGGTTGGAATGCTTTCGACAGTGTTGGAATAACATTGTACAGAGTTGGAATGCTTTCTACAGGGTTGGAATGCTTTCGATAGAGTTGGAATTCCTTTATACCGAGTTGGAATGCTTTCTACAGGGTTGGGATGCTTTCTACAGTGTTGGAATGCTTTCTACAGGGTTGGAGTGCTTTCGACAGAGTTGGAATTCCTTTATACCGAGTAGGAATGCTATCTACAGGGTTGGAATGCTTTCGACAGTGTTGGAATACCTTTGTACAGAGTTGGAATGCTTTCTACAGGGTTGGAATGCTTTCTACAGGGTTCGAATGCTTTCGACAGTGTTGGAATAACTTTGTACAGAGTTGGAATGCTTTCTACAGGGTTGGAACGCTTTCCATAGAGTTGGAATTCCTTTATACCGAGTAGGAATGCTATCTACAGGGTTGGAATGCTTTCGACAGTGTTGGAATACCTTTGTACAGAGTTGGAATGCTTTCTACAGGGTTGGAATGCTTTCTACAGGGTTCGAATGCTTTCGACAGTGTTGGAATAACTTTGTACAGAGTTGGAATGCTTTCTACAGGGTTGGAACGCTTTCCATAGAGTTGGAATTCCTTTATACCGAGTTGGAATGCTTTCTACAGGGCTGGAATGCTTTCTACAGGGTTGGAATGCTTTCTACAGGATTGGAATGCTTTCTACAGGGTTGGAGTGCTTTCGACACAGTTGGAATTCCTTTATACCGAGTAGGAATGCTATCTACAGGGTTGGAATGCTTTCGATAGAGTTGGAATTCCTTTATACCGAGTTGGAATGCTTTCTACAGGGTTGGAATGCTGTCTACAGGGTTGGAATGCTTTCTACAGGGTTGGAATTCCTTTATACCGAGTAGGAATGCTATCTACAGGGTTGGAATGCTTTCGACAGTGTTTGAATACCTTTGTACAGAGTTGGAATGCTTTCGACAGTGTTGGAATAACATTGTAAAGAGTTGGAATGCTTACTACAGGGTTGGAATGCTTTCTACAGGGTTGGAATGCTTTCGACAGTGTTGGAATACCTTTGTACAGAGTTGGAATGCTTTCTACAGGGTTGGAATGCTTCCGACAGTGTTGGAATGACATTGTACAGAGTTGGAATGCTTTCTATAGGGTTGGAATGCTTTCTACAGGGTTGGAATGCTTTCGATAGAGTTGGAATTCCTTTATACCGAGTTGGGATGCTTTCTACAGGGTTGGTATGCTTTCTACAGGGTTGGAATGCTTTCGCCAGGGTTGGAATGCTTTCGCCAGGGTTGGAATACCTTTGTACAGTGTGGGAGTTCTTTCGACAGAGTTGGAATTCCTTTATACCGAGTTGGAATGATTTCGACAGTGTTGCAATGCGTTCTACATGGTTGGAATGCTATCTACAGGGTTGGAATGCTTCCTACAGGGTTGGAATGCTTTCGAAAGTGTTGGAATAACTTTGTACAGTGTTGGAATGCTTTCTACAGGGTTCGAATGCTTTCTACAGGGTTGGAATGCTTTCGACAGTGTTGGAATAACATTGTACAGAGTTGGAATGCTTTCTACAGGGTTGGAATGCTTTCGATAGAGTTGGAATTCCTTTATACCGAGTTGGAATGCTTTCTACAGGGTTGGGATGCTTTCTACAGTGTTGGAATGCTTTCTACAGGGTTGGAGTGCTTTCGACAGAGTTGGAATTCCTTTATACCGAGTAGGAATGCTATCTACAGGGTTGGAATGCTTTCGACAGTGTTGGAATACCTTTGTACAGAGTTGGAATGCTTTCTACAGGGTTGGAATGCTTTCTACAGGGTTCGAATGCTTTCGACAGTGTTGGAATAACTTTGTACAGAGTTGGAATGCTTTCTACAGGGTTGGAACGCTTTCCATAGAGTTGGAATTCCTTTATACCGAGTTGGGATGCTTTCTACAGGGTTGGAATGCTTTCTACAGGGTTGGAACGCTTTCCATAGAGTTGGAATTCCTTTATACCGAGTTGGGATGCTTTCTACAGGGTTGGGATGCTTTCTACAGGGTTGGAGTGCTTTCGACAGAGTTGGAATTCCTTTATACCGAGTAGGAATGCTATCTACAGGGTTGGAATGCTTTCGACAGTGTTGGAATACCTTTGTACAGAGTTGGAATGCTTTCTACAGCGGTGAAATGCTTTCTAGAGGGCTGGAATGCTTTCGACAGAGTTGGAACACGTTTGTGCAGGGATGAAATGCTTTCTGGAGAGCTGGATTGCTTTCGGCAGGGTCGCAATGCGTTCTACAGGGTTGGAATGCTATCTACAGGGTTGGAATGCTTTCGACAGTGTTGGAATACCTTTGTACAGAGTTGGAATGCTTTCCACAGGGTTGGAATGCTTTCGACTGTGTTGGAATAACATTGTAAAGAGTTGGAATGCTTTCTACAGGGTTGGAATGCTTTCTACAGGGTTGGAATGCTTTCGACAGTGTTGGAATACCTTTGTACAGAGTTGGAATGCCTTCTACAGTGTTGGAATGCTTTCGACAGTGTTGGAACAACATTGTACAGAGTTGGAATGCTTTCTACAGGGTTGGAATGCTTTCTACAGGGTTGGAGTGCTTTCGACAGAGTTGGAATACCTTTGTACAGGTTTGGAATTCTTTCTAGAGGGGTGGAATGCTTTCTAGAGGGTTGGAATGCTTTCTAGAGGGTTGGAATGCTTTCTAGAGGGTTGGAATGCTTTCTAGAGGGTTGGAATGCTTTCGACAGAGTTGGAATACCTTTGTACAGAGTTGGAATGCTTTCTACAGGGTTGGAATGCTTTCGATAGAGTTGGAATTCCTTTATACCGAGTTGGGATGCTTTCTACAGGGTTGGAATGCTTTCTACAGGGTTGGAATGCTTTCTACAGGGTTGGAATGCTTTCTACAGGGTTGGAATGCATTCTACAGGGTTGGAATGCTTTCTACAGGGTTGGAATGCTTTCGCCAGGGTTGGAATACCTTTGTACAGGGTTGGAGTTCTTTCGACAGAGTTGGAATTCCTTTATACCGAGTTGGAAAGATTTCGACAGTGTTGCAATGCGTTCTACATGGTTGGAATGCTATCTACAGGGTTGGAATGCTTCCTACAGGGTTGGAATGCTTTCGACAGTGTTGGAATAACTTTGTACAGTGTTGGAATGCTATCTACAGGGTTGGAATGCTTTCGACAGTGTTGGAATACATTTGTACAGAGTTGGAATGCTTTCTACAGGGTTGGAATGCGTTCGACAGTGTTGGAATAACATCGTACAGAGTTGGAATGCTATCTACAGGGTTGGAATGCTTTCGATAGAGTTGGAATTCCTTTATACCGAGTTGGGATGCTTTCTACAGGGTTGGAATGCTTTCTACAGGGTTGGAATGCTTTCTACAGGGTTGGAATGCTTTCTACAGTGTTGGAATGCTTTCTACAGGGTTGGAATGCTTTCGCCAGGGTTGGAATACCTTTGTACAGGGTTGGAGTTCTTTCGACAGAGTTGGAATTCCTTTATACCGAGTTGGAAAGATTTCGACAGTGTTGCAATGCGTTCTACATGGTTGGAATGCTATCTACAGGGTTGGAATGCTTCCTACAGGGTTGGAATGCTTTCGACAGTGTTGGAATAACTTTGTACAGTGCTGGAATGCTTTCTACAGGGTTGGAATGCTTTCGACAGTGTTGGAATAACATTGTACAGAGTTGGAATGCTTTCTACATCGTTGGAATGCTTTCGATAGAGTTGGAATTCCTTTATACCGAGTTGGAATGCTTTCTACAGGGTTGGAATGCTTTCTACAGGGTTGGAATGCTTTCTACAGGGTTGGAATGCTTTCTACAGGGTTGGAGTGCTTTCGACACAGTTGGAATTCCTTTATACCGAGTAGGAATGCTATCTACAGGGTTGGAATGCTTTCGATAGAGTTGGAATTCCTTTATACCGAGTTGGAATGCTTTCTACAGGGTTGGAATGCTGTCTACAGGGTCGGAATGCTTTCTACAGGGTTGGAGTGCTTTCGACAGAGTTGGAATTCCTTTATACCGAGTAGGAATGCTATCTACAGGGTTGGAATGCTTTCGACAGTGTTTGAATACCTTTGTACAGAGTTGGAATGCTTTCTACAGGGTTGGAATTCCTTTATACCGAGTAGGAATGCTATCTACAGGGTTGGAATGCTTTCGACAGTGTTGGAATACATTTGTACAGAGTTGGAATGCTTTCTACAGGGGTGACATGCTTTCTAGAGGGTTGGAATGCTTTCGACAGAGTTGGAAAACATTTGTGCAGGGATGAAATGCTTTCTGGAGAGCTGGATTGCTTTCAACAGGGTTGCAATGCGTTCTACAGGGTTGGAATGCTTTCTAGAGGGTTGGAATGCTTTCGACAGGGTTGGAGTGCTTTCGACAGAGTTGGAATTCCTTTATACCGAGTTGAAATGCTTTCAACAGGGTTGCAATGCGTTCTACAGGGTTGGAATGCTTTCTACAGGGTTAGAATGCTTTCGACAGTGTTGGAATACCTTTGTACAGAGTTGGAATGCTTTCTACAGGGTTGGAATGCTTCCGACAGTGTTGGAATGACATTGTACAGATTTGGAATGCTTTCTATAGGGTTGGAATGCTTTCTACAGGGTTGGAATGCTTTCGATAGAGTTGGAATTCCTTTATACCGAGTTGGGATGCTTTCTACAGGGTTGGTATGCTTTCTACAGGGTTGGAATGCTTTCGCCAGGGTTGGAATGCTTTCGCCAGGGTTGGAATACCTTTGTACAGTGTGGGAGTTCTTTCGACAGAGTTGGAATTCCTTTATACCGAGTTGGAATGATTTCGACAGTGTTGCAATGCGTTCTACATGGTTGGAATGCTATCTACAGGGTTGGAATGCTTCCTACAGGGTTGGAATGCTTTCGAAAGTGTTGGAATAACTTTGTACAGTGTTGGAATGCTTTCTACAGGGTTCGAATGCTTTCTACAGGGTTGGAATGCTTTCGACAGTGTTGGAATAACATTGTACAGAGTTGGAATGCTTTCTACAGGGTTGGAATGCTTTCGATAGAGTTGGAATTCCTTTATACCGAGTTGGAATGCTTTCTACAGGGTTGGGATGCTTTCTACAGTGTTGGAATGCTTTCTACAGGGTTGGAGTGCTTTCGACAGAGTTGGAATTCCTTTATACCGAGTAGGAATGCTATCTACAGGGTTGGAATGCTTTCGACAGTGTTGGAATACCTTTGTACAGAGTTGGAATGCTTTCTACAGGGTTGGAATGCTTTCTACAGGGTTGGAATGCTTTCGACAGTGTTGGAATAACTTTGTACAGAGTTGGAATGCTTTCTACAGGGTTGGAACGCTTTCCATAGAGTTGGAATTCCTTTATACCGAGTTGGGATGCTTTCTACAGGGTTGGAATGCTTTCTACAGGGTTGGAACGCTTTCCATAGAGTTGGAATTCCTTTATACCGAGTTGGGATGCTTTCTACAGGGTTGGAATGCTTTCTACAGGGTTGGAGTGCTTTCGACAGAGTTGGAATTCCTTTATACTGAGTAGGAATGCTATCTACAGGGTTGGAATGCTTTCGACAGTGTTGGAATACCTTTGTACAGAGTTGGAATGCTTTCTACAGCGGTGAAATGCTTTCTAGAGGGCTGGAATGCTTTCGACAGAGTTGGAACACGTTTGTGCAGGGATGAAATGCTTTCTGGAGAGCTGGATTGCTTTCGGCAGGGTCGCAATGCGTTCTACAGGGTTGGAATGCTATCTACAGGGTTGGAATGCTTTCGACAGTGTTGGAATACCTTTGTACAGAGTTGGAATGCTTTCCACAGGGTTGGAATGCTTTCGACTGTGTTGGAATAACATTGTAAAGAGTTGGAATGCTTTCTACAGGGTTGGAATGCTTTCTACAGGGTTGGAATGCTTTCGACAGTGTTGGAATACCTTTGTACAGAGTTGGAATGCTTTCTACAGGGTTGGAATGCTTTCGACAGTGTTGGAATAACATTGTACAGAGTGGGAATGCTTTCTACAGGGTTGGAATGCTTTCTACAGGGTTGGAGTGCTTTCGACAGAGTTGGAATTCCTTTATACCGAGTTGGAATGCTTTCAACAGGGTTGCAATGCGTTCTACAGGGTTGGAATGCTTTCTACAGGGTTGGAATGCTTTCGACAGTGTTGGAATACCTTTGTACAGAGTTGGAATGCCTTCTACAGTGTTGGAATGCTTTCGACAGTGTTGGAACAACATTGTACAGAGTTGGAATGCTTTCTACAGGGTTGGAATGCTTTCTACAGGGTTGGAGTGCTTTCGACAGAGTTGGAATACCTTTGTACAGGTTTGGAATTCTTTCTAGAGGGGTGGAATGCTTTCTAGAGGGTTGGAATGCTTTCTAGAGGGTTGGAATGCTTTCTAGAGGGTTGGAATGCTTTCGACAGAGTTGGAATACCTTTGTACAGAGTTGGAATGCTTTCTAGAAGGTTGGAATGCTTTCTAGAAGGATGGAATGCTTTCTACAGTGTTGGGATACCTTTGTACAAAGTTGGAATACTTTCTACAGGGTTGGAATGCTTTCGACAGAGTTGGAATACCTTTGTACAGGTTTGGAATTCTTTCTAGAGGGGTGGAATGCTTTCTAGAGGGTTGGAATGCTTTCTAGAGGGTTGGAATGCTTTCTAGAGGGTTGGAATGCATTCGACAGAGTTGGAATACCTTTGTACAGAGTTGGAATGCTTTCTAGAAGGTTGGAATGCTTTCGACAGAGTTGAAAGACCATTGTACATGGTTGAAATGCTTTCCACAGGGTTGCAATACCTCCTATTGGGTGTGAATGCTTTCGTCAGAGTTGGAATACCTTTGTACAGGTTTGGAATTCTTTCTAGAGGGGTGGAATTCTTTCTAGAGGGGTGGAATGCTTTCTAGAGGGTTGGAATGCTTTCTAGAGGGTTGGAATGCTTTCTAGAGGGTTGGAATGCTTTCTAGAGGGTTGGAATGCTTTCTAGAGGGTTGGAATGCATTCGACAGAGTTGCAATACCTTTGTACAGAGTTGGAATGCTTTCTAGAAGGTTGGAATGCTTTCGACAGAGTTGGAAGACCATTGTACATGGTTGAAATGCTTTCCACAGGGTTGCAATACCTCCTATTGGGTGTGAATGCTTTCGTCAGAGTTGGAATACCTTTGTACAGGTTTGGAATTCTTTCTAGAGGGGTGGAATGCTTTCTAGAGGGTTGGAATGCTTTCTACAGGGTTGGAGTGCTTTCGACAGAGTTGGGAATTCCTTTATACCGAGTTGGAATGCTTTCTACAGGGGTGAAATGCTTTCTAGAGGGTTGGAATGCTTTCGACAGAGTTGGAAAACGTTTGTGCAGGGATAAAATGCTTTCTGGAGAGCTGGATTGCTTTCTACACGGTTGGAATGCTTTCTACAGGGTTGGAATGCTTTCTACAGGCTTGGAATGCTTTCGATAGAGTTAGAATTCCTTTATACCGAGTTGGAATGCTTTCTACAGGGTTGGAATGCTTTCTACAGGGTTGGAGTGCGTTCTAGAGGGTTGGAATGCTTTCGAGAGTGTTGGAATGCTTTCGACAGAGTTGGAATACGTTTGTACAGAGTTGGAATGCTTTCTAGAGGGTTGGAATGCTTTCGACAGAGTTGGAATACCTTTGTACAAAGTTGGAATGCTTTCTACAGGGTTGGAATGCTTTCGACAGTGTTGGAATAACATTGTACAGAGTTGGAATGCTTTCTGCAGGGTTGGAATGCTTTCGATAGAGTTGGAATTCCTTTATACCGAGTTGGGATGCTTTCTACAGGGTTGGAATGCCTTCTACAGGGTTGGAATGCTTTCTACAGGGTTGGAATGCTTTCTCCAGGGTTGGAGTGCTTTCGACAGAGTTGGAATTCCTTTATACCGAGTAGGAATGCTATCTACAGGGTTGGAATGCTTTCGACAGAGTTGGAATACCTTTGTACAAAGTTGGAATGCTTTCTACAGGGTTGGAATGCTTTCGACAGTGTTGGAATAACATTGTACAGAGTTGGAATGCTTTCTGCAGGGTTGCAATGCGTTCTACAGGGTTGGAATGCTTTCTACAGGGTTGGAATGCTTTCTACAGGGTTGGAATGCTTTCTACAGGGTTGGAATGCTTTCTACAGGGTTGGAATGCTTTCTACAGGGTTGGAATGCTTTCGCCAGGGTTGGAATACTTTTGTACAGGGTTGGAGTTCTTTCGACAGAGTTGGAATTCCTTTATACCGAGTTGGAATGATTTCGACTGCGTTGCAATGCGTTCTACATGGTTGGAATGCTATCTACAGGGTTGGAATGCTTCCTACAGGGTTGGAATGCTTTCGACAGTGTTGGAATAACTTTGTACAGTGTTGGAATGCTTTCTACAGGGTTGGAATGCTTTCTACAGGGTTGGAATGCTTTCGACAGTGTTGGAATAACATTGTACAGAGTTGGAATGCTTTCTACAGGGTTGGAATGCTTTCTACAGGGTTGGAATGCTTTCTACAGGGTTGGAGTGCTTTCGACAGAGTTGGAATTCCTTTATACCGAGTAGGAATGCTATCTACAGGGTTGGAATGCTTTCGACAGTGTTGGAATACCGTTGTACAGAGTTGGAATGCTTTCTACAGGGGTGAAATGCTTTCTAGAGGGTTGGAATGCTTTCGACAGAGTTGGAAAACGTTTGTGCAGGGAGGAAATGCTTTCTGGAGAGCTGGATTGCTTTCAACAGGGTTGCAATGCGTTCTACAGGGTTGGAATGCTATCTACAGGGTTGGAATGCTTTCGACAGTGTTGGAATACCTTTGTACAGAGTTGGAATGCTTTCTACAGGGTTGGAATGCTTTCGACAGTGTTGGAATAACATTGTAAAGAGTTGGAATGCTTACTACAGGGTTGGAATGCTTTCTACAGGGTTGGAATGCTTTCGACAGTGTTGGAATACCTTTGTATAGAGTTGGAATGCTTTCTACAGGGTTGGAATGCTTTCGACAGTGTTGGAATAACATTGTACAGAGTTGGAATGCTTTCTACAGGGTTGGAATGCTTTCTACAGGGTTGCAGTGCTTTCGACAGAGTTGGAATTCCTTTATACCGAGTTGGAATGCTTTCAACAGGGTTGGTATTCCTTTATACCGAGTTGGAATGCTTTCAACAGGGTTGCAATGCGTTCTACAGGGTTGAAATGCTATCTACAGGGTTGGAATGCTTTCGACAGTGTTGGACTACCTTTGTACAGAGTTGGAATGCTTTCTACAGGGTTGGAATGCGTTCGACAGTGTTGGAATAACATTGTACAGAGTTGGAATGCTTTCTACAGGGTTGGAATGCTTTCGATAGAGTTGGAATTCCTTTATACCGAGTTGGGATGCTTTCTACAGGGTTGGAATGCTTTCTACAGGGCTGGAATGCTTTCTCCAGGGTTCGAGTGCTTTCGACAGAGTTGGAATTCCTTTATACCGAGTAGGAATGCTATCTACAGGGTTGGAATTCTTTCGACAGTGTTGGAATACCTTTGTACAGAGTTGGAATGCTTTCTACAGGGTTGGAATTCCTTTATACCTAGTTGGAATGCTTTCCACTGGGTTGAAATGCGTTCTACAGGGTTGGAATGCTTTCTACAGGGTTAGAATGCTTTCTACAGGGTTGGAATGCTTTCTACAGGGTTGGAATGCTTTCTACAGGGTTGGAATGCTTTCGCCAGGGTTGGAATACCTTTGTACAGGGTTGGAGTTCTTTCGACAGAGTTGGAATTCCTTTATACCGAGTTGGAAAGGTTTCGACAGTGTTGCAATGCGTTCTACATGGTTGGAATGCTATCTACAGGGTTGGAATGCTTCCTACAGGGTTGGAATGCTTTCGACAGTGTTGGAATATCTTTGTACAGTGTTGGAATGCTTTCTACAGGGTTGGAATGCTTTCTACAGGGTTGGAATGCTTTCGACAGTGTTGGAATAACATTGTACAGAGTTGGAATGCTTTCTACAGGGTTGGAATGCTTTCGATAGAGTTGGAATTCCTTTATACCGAGTTGGAATGCTTTCTACAGGGTTGGAATGCTTTCTACAGGGTTGGAATGCTTTCTACAGGATTGGAATGCTTTCTACAGGGTTGGAGTGCTTTCGACACAGTTGGAATTCCTTTATACCGAGTAGGAATGCTATCTACAGGGTTGGAATGCTTTCGATAGAGTTGGAATTCCTTTATACCGAGTTGGAATGCTTTCTACAGGGTTGGAATGCTGTCTACAGGGTTGGAATGCTTTCTACAGGGTTGGAATTCCTTTATACCGAGTAGGAATGCTATCTACAGGGTTGGAATGCTTTCGACAGTGTTTGAATACCTTTGTACAGAGTTGGAATGCTTTCTACAGGGTTGGAATTCCTTTATACCGAGTAGGAATGCTATCTACAGGGTTGGAATGCTTTCGACAGTGTTGGAATACCTTTGTACAGAGTTGGAATGCTTTCTACAGGGGTGAAATGCTTTCTAGAGGGTTGGAATGCTTTCGACAGAGTTGGAAAACATTTGTGCAGGGATGAAATGCTTTCGGGAGAGCTGGATTGCTTTCAACAGGGTTGCAATGCGTTCTACAGGGTTGGAATGCTTTCTACAGGGGTTAGGTTGGGGTTAGGTTGGGGTTAGGTTGGGGTTAGGTTGGGGTTAGGTTGGGGTTAGGTTGGGGTTAGGTTGGGGTTAGGTTGGGGTTAGGTTGGGGTTAGGTTGGGGTTAGGTTGGGGTTAGGTTGGGGTTAGGTTGGGGTTAGGTTGGGGTTAGGTTGGGGTTAGGTTGGGGTTAGGTTGGGGTTAGGTTGGGGTTAGGTTGGGGTTAGGTTGGGGTTAGGTTGGGGTTAGGTTGGGGTTAGGTTGGGGTTAGGTTGGGGTTAGGTTGGGGTTAGGTTGGGGTTAGGTTGGGGTTAGGTTGGGGTTAGGTTGGGGTTAGGTTGGGGTTAGGTTGGGGTTAGGTTGGGGTTAGGTTGGGGTTAGGTTGGGGTTAGGTTGGGGTTAGGTTGGGGTTAGGTTGGGGTTAGGTTGGGGTTAGGTTGGGGTTAGGTTGGGGTTAGGTTGGGGTTAGGTTGGGGTTAGGTTGGGGTTAGGTTGGGGTTAGGTTGGGGTTAGGTTGGGGTTAGGTTGGGGTTAGGTTGGGGTTAGGTTGGGGTTAGGTTGGGGTTAGGTTGGGGTTAGGTTGGGGTTAGGTTGGGGTTAGGTTGGGGTTAGGTTGGGGTTAGGTTGGGGTTAGGTTGGGGTTAGGTTGGGGTTAGGTTGGGGTTAGGTTGGGGTTAGGTTGGGGTTAGGTTGGGGTTAGGTTGGGGTTAGGTTGGGGTTAGGTTGGGGTTAGGTTGGGGTTAGGTTGGGGTTAGGTTGGGGTTAGGTTGGGGTTAGGTTGGGGTTAGGTTGGGGTTAGGTTGGGGTTAGGTTGGGGTTAGGTTGGGGTTAGGTTGGGGTTAGGTTGGGGTTAGGTTGGGGTTAGGTTGGGGTTAGGTTGGGGTTAGGTTGGGGTTAGGTTGGGGTTAGGTTGGGGTTAGGTTGGGGTTAGGTTGGGGTTAGGTTGGGGTTAGGTTGGGGTTAGGTTGGGGTTAGGTTGGGGTTAGGTTGGGGTTAGGTTGGGGTTAGGTTGGGGTTAGGTTGGGGTTAGGTTGGGGTTAGGTTGGGGTTAGGTTGGGGTTAGGTTGGGGTTAGGTTGGGGTTAGGTTGGGGTTAGGTTGGGGTTAGGTTGGGGTTAGGTTGGGGTTAGGTTGGGGTTAGGTTGGGGTTAGGTTGGGGTTAGGTTGGGGTTAGGTTGGGGTTAGGTTGGGGTTAGGTTGGGGTTAGGTTGGGGTTAGGTTGGGGTTAGGTTGGGGTTAGGTTGGGGTTAGGTTGGGGTTAGGTTGGGGTTAGGTTGGGGTTAGGTTGGGGTTAGGTTGGGGTTAGGTTGGGGTTAGGTTGGGGTTAGGTTGGGGTTAGGTTGGGGTTAGGTTGGGGTTAGGTTGGGGTTAGGTTGGGGTTAGGTTGGGGTTAGGTTGGGGTTAGGTTGGGGTTAGGTTGGGGTTAGGTTGGGGTTAGGTTGGGGTTAGGTTGGGGTTAGGTTGGGGTTAGGTTGGGGTTAGGTTGGGGTTAGGTTGGGGTTAGGTTGGGGTTAGGTTGGGGTTAGGTTGGGGTTAGGTTGGGGTTAGGTTGGGGTTAGGTTGGGGTTAGGTTGGGGTTAGGTTGGGGTTAGGTTGGGGTTAGGTTGGGGTTAGGTTGGGGTTAGGTTGGGGTTAGGTTGGGGTTAGGTTGGGGTTAGGTTGGGGTTAGGTTGGGGTTAGGTTGGGGTTAGGTTGGGGTTAGGTTGGGGTTAGGTTGGGGTTAGGTTGGGGTTAGGTTGGGGTTAGGTTGGGGTTAGGTTGGGGTTAGGTTGGGGTTAGGTTGGGGTTAGGTTGGGGTTAGGTTGGGGTTAGGTTGGGGTTAGGTTGGGGTTAGGTTGGGGTTAGGTTGGGGTTAGGTTGGGGTTAGGTTGGGGTTAGGTTGGGGTTAGGTTGGGGTTAGGTTGGGGTTAGGTTGGGGTTAGGTTGGGGTTAGGTTGGGGTTAGGTTGGGGTTAGGTTGGGGTTAGGTTGGGGTTAGGTTGGGGTTAGGTTGGGGTTAGGTTGGGGTTAGGTTGGGGTTAGGTTGGGGTTAGGTTGGGGTTAGGTTGGGGTTAGGTTGGGGTTAGGTTGGGGTTAGGTTGGGGTTAGGTTGGGGTTAGGTTGGGGTTAGGTTGGGGTTAGGTTGGGGTTAGGTTGGGGTTAGGTTGGGGTTAGGTTGGGGTTAGGTTGGGGTTAGGTTGGGGTTAGGTTGGGGTTAGGTTGGGGTTAGGTTGGGGTTAGGTTGGGGTTAGGTTGGGGTTAGGTTGGGGTTAGGTTGGGGTTAGGTTGGGGTTAGGTTGGGGTTAGGTTGGGGTTAGGTTGGGGTTAGGTTGGGGTTAGGTTGGGGTTAGGTTGGGGTTAGGTTGGGGTTAGGTTGGGGTTAGGTTGGGGTTAGGTTGGGGTTAGGTTGGGGTTAGGTTGGGGTTAGGTTGGGGTTAGGTTGGGGTTAGGTTGGGGTTAGGTTGGGGTTAGGTTGGGGTTAGGTTGGGGTTAGGTTGGGGTTAGGTTGGGGTTAGGTTGGGGTTAGGTTGGGGTTAGGTTGGGGTTAGGTTGGGGTTAGGTTGGGGTTAGGTTGGGGTTAGGTTGGGGTTAGGTTGGGGTTAGGTTGGGGTTAGGTTGGGGTTAGGTTGGGGTTAGGTTGGGGTTAGGTTGGGGTTAGGTTGGGGTTAGGTTGGGGTTAGGTTGGGGTTAGGTTGGGGTTAGGTTGGGGTTAGGTTGGGGTTAGGTTGGGGTTAGGTTGGGGTTAGGTTGGGGTTAGGTTGGGGTTAGGTTGGGGTTAGGTTGGGGTTAGGTTGGGGTTAGGTTGGGGTTAGGTTGGGGTTAGGTTGGGGTTAGGTTGGGGTTAGGTTGGGGTTAGGTTGGGGTTAGGTTGGGGTTAGGTTGGGGTTAGGTTGGGGTTAGGTTGGGGTTAGGTTGGGGTTAGGTTGGGGTTAGGTTGGGGTTAGGTTGGGGTTAGGTTGGGGTTAGGTTGGGGTTAGGTTGGGGTTAGGTTGGGGTTAGGTTGGGGTTAGGTTGGGGTTAGGTTGGGGTTAGGTTGGGGTTAGGTTGGGGTTAGGTTGGGGTTAGGTTGGGGTTAGGTTGGGGTTAGGTTGGGGTTAGGTTGGGGTTAGGTTGGGGTTAGGTTGGGGTTAGGTTGGGGTTAGGTTGGGGTTAGGTTGGGGTTAGGTTGGGGTTAGGTTGGGGTTAGGTTGGGGTTAGGTTGGGGTTAGGTTGGGGTTAGGTTGGGGTTAGGTTGGGGTTAGGTTGGGGTTAGGTTGGGGTTAGGTTGGGGTTAGGTTGGGGTTAGGTTGGGGTTAGGTTGGGGTTAGGTTGGGGTTAGGTTGGGGTTAGGTTGGGGTTAGGTTGGGGTTAGGTTGGGGTTAGGTTGGGGTTAGGTTGGGGTTAGGTTGGGGTTAGGTTGGGGTTAGGTTGGGGTTAGGTTGGGGTTAGGTTGGGGTTAGGTTGGGGTTAGGTTGGGGTTAGGTTGGGGTTAGGTTGGGGTTAGGTTGGGGTTAGGTTGGGGTTAGGTTGGGGTTAGGTTGGGGTTAGGTTGGGGTTAGGTTGGGGTTAGGTTGGGGTTAGGTTGGGGTTAGGTTGGGGTTAGGTTGGGGTTAGGTTGGGGTTAGGTTGGGGTTAGGTTGGGGTTAGGTTGGGGTTAGGTTGGGGTTAGGTTGGGGTTAGGTTGGGGTTAGGTTGGGGTTAGGTTGGGGTTAGGTTGGGGTTAGGTTGGGGTTAGGTTGGGGTTAGGTTGGGGTTAGGTTGGGGTTAGGTTGGGGTTAGGTTGGGGTTAGGTTGGGGTTAGGTTGGGGTTAGGTTGGGGTTAGGTTGGGGTTAGGTTGGGGTTAGGTTGGGGTTAGGTTGGGGTTAGGTTGGGGTTAGGTTGGGGTTAGGTTGGGGTTAGGTTGGGGTTAGGTTGGGGTTAGGTTGGGGTTAGGTTGGGGTTAGGTTGGGGTTAGGTTGGGGTTAGGTTGGGGTTAGGTTGGGGTTAGGTTGGGGTTAGGTTGGGGTTAGGTTGGGGTTAGGTTGGGGTTAGGTTGGGGTTAGGTTGGGGTTAGGTTGGGGTTAGGTTGGGGTTAGGTTGGGGTTAGGTTGGGGTTAGGTTGGGGTTAGGTTGGGGTTAGGTTGGGGTTAGGTTGGGGTTAGGTTGGGGTTAGGTTGGGGTTAGGTTGGGGTTAGGTTGGGGTTAGGTTGGGGTTAGGTTGGGGTTAGGTTGGGGTTAGGTTGGGGTTAGGTTGGGGTTAGGTTGGGGTTAGGTTGGGGTTAGGTTGGGGTTAGGTTGGGGTTAGGTTGGGGTTAGGTTGGGGTTAGGTTGGGGTTAGGTTGGGGTTAGGTTGGGGTTAGGTTGGGGTTAGGTTGGGGTTAGGTTGGGGTTAGGTTGGGGTTAGGTTGGGGTTAGGTTGGGGTTAGGTTGGGGTTAGGTTGGGGTTAGGTTGGGGTTAGGTTGGGGTTAGGTTGGGGTTAGGTTGGGGTTAGGTTGGGGTTAGGTTGGGGTTAGGTTGGGGTTAGGTTGGGGTTAGGTTGGGGTTAGGTTGGGGTTAGGTTGGGGTTAGGTTGGGGTTAGGTTGGGGTTAGGTTGGGGTTAGGTTGGGGTTAGGTTGGGGTTAGGTTGGGGTTAGGTTGGGGTTAGGTTGGGGTTAGGTTGGGGTTAGGTTGGGGTTAGGTTGGGGTTAGGTTGGGGTTAGGTTGGGGTTAGGTTGGGGTTAGGTTGGGGTTAGGTTGGGGTTAGGTTGGGGTTAGGTTGGGGTTAGGTTGGGGTTAGGTTGGGGTTAGGTTGGGGTTAGGTTGGGGTTAGGTTGGGGTTAGGTTGGGGTTAGGTTGGGGTTAGGTTGGGGTTAGGTTGGGGTTAGGTTGGGGTTAGGTTGGGGTTAGGTTGGGGTTAGGTTGGGGTTAGGTTGGGGTTAGGTTGGGGTTAGGTTGGGGTTAGGTTGGGGTTAGGTTGGGGTTAGGTTGGGGTTAGGTTGGGGTTAGGTTGGGGTTAGGTTGGGGTTAGGTTGGGGTTAGGTTGGGGTTAGGTTGGGGTTAGGTTGGGGTTAGGTTGGGGTTAGGTTGGGGTTAGGTTGGGGTTAGGTTGGGGTTAGGTTGGGGTTAGGTTGGGGTTAGGTTGGGGTTAGGTTGGGGTTAGGTTGGGGTTAGGTTGGGGTTAGGTTGGGGTTAGGTTGGGGTTAGGTTGGGGTTAGGTTGGGGTTAGGTTGGGGTTAGGTTGGGGTTAGGTTGGGGTTAGGTTGGGGTTAGGTTGGGGTTAGGTTGGGGTTAGGTTGGGGTTAGGTTGGGGTTAGGTTGGGGTTAGGTTGGGGTTAGGTTGGGGTTAGGTTGGGGTTAGGTTGGGGTTAGGTTGGGGTTAGGTTGGGGTTAGGTTGGGGTTAGGTTGGGGTTAGGTTGGGGTTAGGTTGGGGTTAGGTTGGGGTTAGGTTGGGGTTAGGTTGGGGTTAGGTTGGGGTTAGGTTGGGGTTAGGTTGGGGTTAGGTTGGGGTTAGGTTGGGGTTAGGTTGGGGTTAGGTTGGGGTTAGGTTGGGGTTAGGTTGGGGTTAGGTTGGGGTTAGGTTGGGGTTAGGTTGGGGTTAGGTTGGGGTTAGGTTGGGGTTAGGTTGGGGTTAGGTTGGGGTTAGGTTGGGGTTAGGTTGGGGTTAGGTTGGGGTTAGGTTGGGGTTAGGTTGGGGTTAGGTTGGGGTTAGGTTGGGGTTAGGTTGGGGTTAGGTTGGGGTTAGGTTGGGGTTAGGTTGGGGTTAGGTTGGGGTTAGGTTGGGGTTAGGTTGGGGTTAGGTTGGGGTTAGGTTGGGGTTAGGTTGGGGTTAGGTTGGGGTTAGGTTGGGGTTAGGTTGGGGTTAGGTTGGGGTTAGGTTGGGGTTAGGTTGGGGTTAGGTTGGGGTTAGGTTGGGGTTAGGTTGGGGTTAGGTTGGGGTTAGGTTGGGGTTAGGTTGGGGTTAGGTTGGGGTTAGGTTGGGGTTAGGTTGGGGTTAGGTTGGGGTTAGGTTGGGGTTAGGTTGGGGTTAGGTTGGGGTTAGGTTGGGGTTAGGTTGGGGTTAGGTTGGGGTTAGGTTGGGGTTAGGTTGGGGTTAGGTTGGGGTTAGGTTGGGGTTAGGTTGGGGTTAGGTTGGGGTTAGGTTGGGGTTAGGTTGGGGTTAGGTTGGGGTTAGGTTGGGGTTAGGTTGGGGTTAGGTTGGGGTTAGGTTGGGGTTAGGTTGGGGTTAGGTTGGGGTTAGGTTGGGGTTAGGTTGGGGTTAGGTTGGGGTTAGGTTGGGGTTAGGTTGGGGTTAGGTTGGGGTTAGGTTGGGGTTAGGTTGGGGTTAGGTTGGGGTTAGGTTGGGGTTAGGTTGGGGTTAGGTTGGGGTTAGGTTGGGGTTAGGTTGGGGTTAGGTTGGGGTTAGGTTGGGGTTAGGTTGGGGTTAGGTTGGGGTTAGGTTGGGGTTAGGTTGGGGTTAGGTTGGGGTTAGGTTGGGGTTAGGTTGGGGTTAGGTTGGGGTTAGGTTGGGGTTAGGTTGGGGTTAGGTTGGGGTTAGGTTGGGGTTAGGTTGGGGTTAGGTTGGGGTTAGGTTGGGGTTAGGTTGGGGTTAGGTTGGGGTTAGGTTGGGGTTAGGTTGGGGTTAGGTTGGGGTTAGGTTGGGGTTAGGTTGGGGTTAGGTTGGGGTTAGGTTGGGGTTAGGTTGGGGTTAGGTTGGGGTTAGGTTGGGGTTAGGTTGGGGTTAGGTTGGGGTTAGGTTGGGGTTAGGTTGGGGTTAGGTTGGGGTTAGGTTGGGGTTAGGTTGGGGTTAGGTTGGGGTTAGGTTGGGGTTAGGTTGGGGTTAGGTTGGGGTTAGGTTGGGGTTAGGTTGGGGTTAGGTTGGGGTTAGGTTGGGGTTAGGTTGGGGTTAGGTTGGGGTTAGGTTGGGGTTAGGTTGGGGTTAGGTTGGGGTTAGGTTGGGGTTAGGTTGGGGTTAGGTTGGGGTTAGGTTGGGGTTAGGTTGGGGTTAGGTTGGGGTTAGGTTGGGGTTAGGTTGGGGTTAGGTTGGGGTTAGGTTGGGGTTAGGTTGGGGTTAGGTTGGGGTTAGGTTGGGGTTAGGTTGGGGTTAGGTTGGGGTTAGGTTGGGGTTAGGTTGGGGTTAGGTTGGGGTTAGGTTGGGGTTAGGTTGGGGTTAGGTTGGGGTTAGGTTGGGGTTAGGTTGGGGTTAGGTTGGGGTTAGGTTGGGGTTAGGTTGGGGTTAGGTTGGGGTTAGGTTGGGGTTAGGTTGGGGTTAGGTTGGGGTTAGGTTGGGGTTAGGTTGGGGTTAGGTTGGGGTTAGGTTGGGGTTAGGTTGGGGTTAGGTTGGGGTTAGGTTGGGGTTAGGTTGGGGTTAGGTTGGGGTTAGGTTGGGGTTAGGTTGGGGTTAGGTTGGGGTTAGGTTGGGGTTAGGTTGGGGTTAGGTTGGGGTTAGGTTGGGGTTAGGTTGGGGTTAGGTTGGGGTTAGGTTGGGGTTAGGTTGGGGTTAGGTTGGGGTTAGGTTGGGGTTAGGTTGGGGTTAGGTTGGGGTTAGGTTGGGGTTAGGTTGGGGTTAGGTTGGGGTTAGGTTGGGGTTAGGTTGGGGTTAGGTTGGGGTTAGGTTGGGGTTAGGTTGGGGTTAGGTTGGGGTTAGGTTGGGGTTAGGTTGGGGTTAGGTTGGGGTTAGGTTGGGGTTAGGTTGGGGTTAGGTTGGGGTTAGGTTGGGGTTAGGTTGGGGTTAGGTTGGGGTTAGGTTGGGGTTAGGTTGGGGTTAGGTTGGGGTTAGGTTGGGGTTAGGTTGGGGTTAGGTTGGGGTTAGGTTGGGGTTAGGTTGGGGTTAGGTTGGGGTTAGGTTGGGGTTAGGTTGGGGTTAGGTTGGGGTTAGGTTGGGGTTAGGTTGGGGTTAGGTTGGGGTTAGGTTGGGGTTAGGTTGGGGTTAGGTTGGGGTTAGGTTGGGGTTAGGTTGGGGTTAGGTTGGGGTTAGGTTGGGGTTAGGTTGGGGTTAGGTTGGGGTTAGGTTGGGGTTAGGTTGGGGTTAGGTTGGGGTTAGGTTGGGGTTAGGTTGGGGTTAGGTTGGGGTTAGGTTGGGGTTAGGTTGGGGTTAGGTTGGGGTTAGGTTGGGGTTAGGTTGGGGTTAGGTTGGGGTTAGGTTGGGGTTAGGTTGGGGTTAGGTTGGGGTTAGGTTGGGGTTAGGTTGGGGTTAGGTTGGGGTTAGGTTGGGGTTAGGTTGGGGTTAGGTTGGGGTTAGGTTGGGGTTAGGTTGGGGTTAGGTTGGGGTTAGGTTGGGGTTAGGTTGGGGTTAGGTTGGGGTTAGGTTGGGGTTAGGTTGGGGTTAGGTTGGGGTTAGGTTGGGGTTAGGTTGGGGTTAGGTTGGGGTTAGGTTGGGGTTAGGTTGGGGTTAGGTTGGGGTTAGGTTGGGGTTAGGTTGGGGTTAGGTTGGGGTTAGGTTGGGGTTAGGTTGGGGTTAGGTTGGGGTTAGGTTGGGGTTAGGTTGGGGTTAGGTTGGGGTTAGGTTGGGGTTAGGTTGGGGTTAGGTTGGGGTTAGGTTGGGGTTAGGTTGGGGTTAGGTTGGGGTTAGGTTGGGGTTAGGTTGGGGTTAGGTTGGGGTTAGGTTGGGGTTAGGTTGGGGTTAGGTTGGGGTTAGGTTGGGGTTAGGTTGGGGTTAGGTTGGGGTTAGGTTGGGGTTAGGTTGGGGTTAGGTTGGGGTTAGGTTGGGGTTAGGTTGGGGTTAGGTTGGGGTTAGGTTGGGGTTAGGTTGGGGTTAGGTTGGGGTTAGGTTGGGGTTAGGTTGGGGTTAGGTTGGGGTTAGGTTGGGGTTAGGTTGGGGTTAGGTTGGGGTTAGGTTGGGGTTAGGTTGGGGTTAGGTTGGGGTTAGGTTGGGGTTAGGTTGGGGTTAGGTTGGGGTTAGGTTGGGGTTAGGTTGGGGTTAGGTTGGGGTTAGGTTGGGGTTAGGTTGGGGTTAGGTTGGGGTTAGGTTGGGGTTAGGTTGGGGTTAGGTTGGGGTTAGGTTGGGGTTAGGTTGGGGTTAGGTTGGGGTTAGGTTGGGGTTAGGTTGGGGTTAGGTTGGGGTTAGGTTGGGGTTAGGTTGGGGTTAGGTTGGGGTTAGGTTGGGGTTAGGTTGGGGTTAGGTTGGGGTTAGGTTGGGGTTAGGTTGGGGTTAGGTTGGGGTTAGGTTGGGGTTAGGTTGGGGTTAGGTTGGGGTTAGGTTGGGGTTAGGTTGGGGTTAGGTTGGGGTTAGGTTGGGGTTAGGTTGGGGTTAGGTTGGGGTTAGGTTGGGGTTAGGTTGGGGTTAGGTTGGGGTTAGGTTGGGGTTAGGTTGGGGTTAGGTTGGGGTTAGGTTGGGGTTAGGTTGGGGTTAGGTTGGGGTTAGGTTGGGGTTAGGTTGGGGTTAGGTTGGGGTTAGGTTGGGGTTAGGTTGGGGTTAGGTTGGGGTTAGGTTGGGGTTAGGTTGGGGTTAGGTTGGGGTTAGGTTGGGGTTAGGTTGGGGTTAGGTTGGGGTTAGGTTGGGGTTAGGTTGGGGTTAGGTTGGGGTTAGGTTGGGGTTAGGTTGGGGTTAGGTTGGGGTTAGGTTGGGGTTAGGTTGGGGTTAGGTTGGGGTTAGGTTGGGGTTAGGTTGGGGTTAGGTTGGGGTTAGGTTGGGGTTAGGTTGGGGTTAGGTTGGGGTTAGGTTGGGGTTAGGTTGGGGTTAGGTTGGGGTTAGGTTGGGGTTAGGTTGGGGTTAGGTTGGGG